>JAZDUA010000296.1:1410000-1934233 GCA_038098605.1 Gryllus longicercus
AGCAACTCAATTGTTAACATTGTTATGTCACTTTCAATATAGAGGCCCTGTAAACTCTGGAAAAAGAATGATAATTAAATGTTTACTTCTTAAATAAATCAATATATATTTTATACATTTTGAACTTATTTGTCTGCAGATAAAATGCGACGTTTTGATATTTCCAAGAATTTTCTTACCTTTTAATTTTAATAACCCAGGGCACGGAGAAATTCCCCATACCGGGAGGAAGCCGCCTCTTACCTGCAACAAAGAAAGAAAACGAGGTAATTATTTCACGCAACCACTCATCGTTAGTCATTGCTACAGCGATAGCGTTGGTTCTGTCCAGACCACTGAGGCCCGCCACGGCCTTCAGAGCGGTCCACTAGTGGCGTACAAACTTTCCACTTTCTCAGAATATTGGCTTGTGAAAGTATTCTTAGGTTTAGCGACAAAGACATTACACAAATTATCTATTCGTATTTTAAACGGCTATAAAAAAAGTTTCCAGACTTGTCCTCGACCCACTTCCTGTGGTTTGCTTAAAAAATGATTGATTTAAATGCAAATGAGAAAGGGGGATCGAGAAAATTCATGACAAAAATGGCGATTCGTCGTGCAGAATAAACAAAACAGATCAAGTGCCCAACATCTGTGCTTTTACAAGTCCAAAACCCAGACTTTACCGTAGCATTACATAACTTACTCTATACTATGTATATTACTACCCGTATATACGAGAAAGGGACTTGGTTCTACAGAATGACACAGAATTTCTCGTATAACTTAATTTTTAATCTCATTACTCCGAGCTACCATTTCGGTTTTGCCGCACCCTTTTCCCAGCTGCAATCTTTTGCAAGCAATTTTTTTTTCATATTCTCAATTTTGCAATCCCTTAATGACAGAAATGAAATATAACTTCATGAATGTTTTAAAAGAGTAACCTGGTCCTATATGCACATTTTCATTGAAAACCTTGGGGCCGTTTTTGAGACACTGGGGGGTATGAATAAAAGTAAGCAATTATTCTTTGCTTTTCCGGAGAACCTCCTCAATTTCGGATGAAAAAGTGCGTGAGGAATTGCTCAGGCTCCGAGCACTTGCCGCATCTCTGAGCGAACTCTCGCCTCATATAATAAAGTTTAGAGTTTACTCTGTAGGTTGAGAATTTGCTTCAAAATTTCGGAGGGACTTCAGTAGCAGACTCACGTTTGAAAAGTAAAATTAAAACGACCGTGAATATTCCGTGTGCTCACTTGCAGGTGCAGCGGAGTAAAAAATACAAGATTCGATGAGATTCTTGTGACAGGGATTATAAGAATCTTCAGCGATTCGAAAAGGACTCGTATGGTAACACAACGTTTTCACGGCGATCATGAAGAAACAAGAGGCGGACCTCTAACCAACGAGCTGAAAATGAAAATTTTTCTTCGCTTCCTAGACGATCCTGGTTTTCCGGTAGGTGTGGCAGAATAATCAGTCCACAGTGAGAAGACTTTTAGTTTCGACATGGAGACAATAAAAGAAAAGAAACCGAATTGGAACTGCAAGAGATCTCCACAAAGCAAGCGATCTCTGGCAGGAAAGATACACTTTCCCTAATGCAATTTGGTGCTCTTGACTGAACACACATTCTGATTAAGAAGCCACTTGCTGATGAGTACATCAATAGGAAAGGCCTTCATTCCATAAATATTCAAGCAACATGCAATGCTAAAGAAGAATTTAGTAGCATGGACACTTCTTGGCCTGGCTCAGTGCACTATTCCCGCATTTGGAAGAATTCCCATCCACGCCGGTGAATATCAGGCCAAAGTCACAATGCGGCTAGACAATTCAGGCTATGGAATTGCTCCGTGGCTCATGGTGCCATATAAAAATCCTGAAACACCAGAGCAATTCTCTTTTAATAGATGCTTAAAAAAGAGCGAGTTGGCATTGAACGATGCTTCAGGCAACTAAAACAACGCTTTCCGATTTTACAATGCAGAGTGAGACGAGCTACAGAAAAGATACTATCTGTTTTGTGCTGTTTTATTTTGCACAATGTAGCAAAATACTTGCATGATGAGGATTTGCTATTGACGTTATTGAACCTGAGGAAGAACGGCAATCCCAGAAGAAGAAGGGCTCCTGACACAGAGTACAGAGATTTTAAATTGTAAGTGTAATTTTCTTTATTCACTTTGGGAAGCAACACATTCACTTTCCCTCATATTTTTCTCTCAAGATTCCTTTTTAATATCAGTCCTTGTAATTCCTCCAATAGATCTTTTTCTTCACAGGGCGAGATTGCGCCCTCGTAGGGGCTCCGCTGCCGCTCTCCGCTCGTCTTGCTTCTTCAGAAGCACATCCTGCTGCTTCATTGCTGGTTACAGTTACAGATTCTGCTCCTTAAGTTGATACAAAATATAATATAAATGGTTGTGAATATATTCAGTTAACATAATGAAATAAAATGAACACATGTTTTCTTACACAAATTATAATGTAAATTATTGTGAATATATTCGGTTCACTTAATTTTATTTCATTATGTTAACTGAATATATTCACAATCATTTCAATTATAATTTATGTAAGAAAATATGTGTTCATTTTATATCATCTCCGTCCTGGTTTATAATTTTTTCTCATGCCATTAATTTAATGTTTTTGTTGCCAGTAAGATTATTGCCTGCTTTGCCTTTAAAACGAGTTTTTATATTACTTATATATTTTAGTCAATTGATCATCAGTTAACAGAACGCCGAATTTTTCGGAGTACTGCTTTTTCAAAATTTAAAGAGCTTCTTTCCGGCTTCGTACCTCCGGAAGCTGGCTCTACTCAAATAGTATTCGATATTCGCTGAGCATCTCAGAGACTCTGGCGGCTTCTGCCCCTCATCACTGCTGCTACTCATTTCGAGTTGGAAATATGAGAATAACCAGAAGAGAAGAGTACAACCTAACACACGTGCTCGCAACTTCACATTGTTCATAGACGAGCCCCGGAGCAAGTGCCCATTTTGAGCCATAGGGCCCATTATGAAGTGCAAGGAGGGCGCGAGGTGGACATTGAAGTTAGGAAGTGGGAGATACACTTTCGTTTCTACCAGATATAGTAATTGTATTCCGTGCCGAGTTTTCTGGGATTTCCAAAGTCAATTACGATAAGCAAGAAGCCCCCAGTTTTACTTGAATATAAAATGGAATCAAGATGTAAATACCACGTAAATTAGTGCATGTAGAATGAGAGTAGTCAAATAATACGTTGTCAGGGAAACCGCTAAACAAGACAATATCTTCTATGGGCACGACGCTTTCATTTCGCGGAATGGGAAGCAGGGTCACTTGTGTATACAAAGAAAGCACGGAGGAGGCGTTACGAGGAGTAATCTCGTAGAAATCTTGTAATATTCACTCTCTCCTTCACCAGCAGCCATAGCAGTCGCATTGACCAGATGGTAGCTAAATGTTGGGATCACTATTGTTCAATCACGGAGAATTGGGTACACGGAATTAGTTCCCCTATTCTTAAAAGATGTATATATTATTAATTTAGAGATGTTGTATTATTTGTTGTGAATCAGCACTATTCAGTATTTCAGTAAATCTCCTGAGTGTGCGGACGTGCAGATGAGTGTTTTTACCATTCCGTCACTGGCGTCTAGACCACTTCCCGCGCACCAATCGAGACTACGAAGCCTCATTCGACACTTCCTGAGGAGGAACTGACATTGTGTTTTCTCATCCCGCTAGCACGTTTAAAGAAATGTATATATATATATATATATATATATATATATATATATATATATATATATATTCTAACACCCCATTTTATCCCACACAAACTGTATACCTTCTGCACACACAGCCGCATCCACTGTAAGCGGGTCGTTAAGATATTATGCTCGTGAAGCGAGCTTAGAATCTCAGGAAGCAGGATCTTTGGGGTACGAGAAAGGTCTGAACCCTTGACACAATAAAAGTCACACAAATCACACATAAACGAGCATATAATTCACCCAAAATTCTGGCATGAGTTGATGACAACGAAAAAACAAATCAAAAATAGAATTACACTTTCAAAAATGATCAAATAAATACAAATAAGCAACCTTTACGGCCTATTCAATAAATTAACACTTAATTTTGTTCAGAACCACCTTTCTGAAGCAATTTCTTTAACCAGTACTGGGAATTCCCTTTGAAAACTCAATACGCCTAAATTTAAGTTATTCTAGTTACAATTGCACGTGAAATTAAACTTAATTTACATTCTCTTGCCTTTCTTTAAAATATTACATACAATAAATAATATGTGGGCAAGTGCACTACTCTCAATTTATCTTTTAATTATAACTGCTAATAACAGAATAATGACTGCTTCAATAGAATGGTTTAAGACAAGCAATAACGCATTAAATCTCCCACTGCAAAGCTGCAAATTATTACCACCCGTGTCCTCAATTTTCTAACGCTTCTGAATCTAGTCTTTTCCCTGCCGACGTGAACTTGACCTAATTTCACAGTTCTACAGGTTACCTCGAAACCGTCCACTTTCCAACCTTGAAGTCGCGTGCTTGGTCCCGCAACGCGTTGCTCGATTCCGAAGTTCTGCGTTGCCTGCGCTGTCCTCTTGCGTCTTTTTCTTTCTTCCTGAACGGCGTCTTCTCCCCGGTCGACTCGCGTATTCTTCCGTCTCCACTAATCGGTTTCTTCTCCTCCCACGGCTGCTACCGCCTTCGATTACGCCCAATTTGTAGAAAATGTCCCTTGCACTTCCCTGACTGCTAGTGCAAGTGCCTCGCTCGTTCCTAACTTTTACTCCGTTAATCAAGAACTTTCAGAGCTTTCCTCACAACGGGCAACTTTTTACTTCCCGTATTAGTTAATAGAAGAATACTTCACTAATTACTCACTACTGCGCGGACGACTAGCTAGACGTCTTTGCAACGCCGTAAACTCCTATCTAAACAGTCGTTGCGGCGGCAATTACTACCTAATCTGACGAGCGCTGATAAAAATCTGCTTACTTGCCGAGCGGTAACTTACTAGAAGAACTGCTGACCCGACGCGTGCTAGCAGAAGAGATATGTTGACTCCAGGCGTGATGGTTCAGAAAAGAGGACTCCTGCTTGCGCGTCCGCCCATTTATTGGCGTTGCCTGGGGAAATTCTCTGTGGCGGGGGTAACTTCTCCTCCTTCAACCCTTCACCAGTAAAACGTGACTTGATAGTTCGTGGCGACTAGTACGAGCAACGGATACCAGGCTGCGCGTTTTGCTACTCTGGTTTTCGGCCGCTCTTCTCGCTGCCTGTGAACGTTCATGCCGATGAAACGGTGGTGTTATGGGGTTGTATAATCCCATAACGCCACAATATATATATATATATATATATATATATATATATATATATATATGTGTGTGTGTGTGTTTTTAGGTGTTTTGGCACTGAGATCTCAGTGATAATACCAGGAATTAAACCAACGCCTCCTAAATCTAGGTGGCGTTGACTAAATACCAGAATCCAAAGGCATATTTTGCACAATATGTTGTTGCACAAGTTGGCGGGTTCGAACCCGATTGAAGCCGTGGATTTTTAAGGGCGAAAAAATTCTCCGTACGCCATCCTTGGGAGGGAAAGTAAAGCCGTCTGTCCCATATTCGTAGATTTACTTGCATGCAAAAGACCCACAAGCCTAAATGACGCCTCTGAGCTAAATTCAAATCGCCTGTTTTGGCGCCCAAGAAATACCTCCTTTCTCCGCTAGTTGGTGAAAGGAGCGTAGCGAAATTTGCGTGGTCAGACGGAAGAGCGGGCCTGATGGCCCGAGTCTCGACACGTAAAATAAGGTTCAATCAATTCAATTCACTTATAATAGAAAATATTCTTAGACGGGATTGTGTTCAACAATTCGTATTGAATGTAAACAGTCGTGAATAGGTACCCACCTCCGGTATAGCTAGGGAAAGTTGCGATCGCGTAATGATTTATTTGTCGTCTTTCTTTGATGACATCAATTAACTGATAATACTCCAGGGACGTTTGTCAAACCGATTTTAACATTAGGAGAAACATCAAGTTGATGAGCATTAGGATAACAACGTCAAGAGAGAAGATCCCGAGAAATCAACGATGCCTGCGAATATTGTAGTATGCTAAGAACTTGACCTGTGCGGAAATCTCAATTATTGTATTCGAAAGAAACCACATTAGATTATTTCATGAGCTCATATCATGGTGTAATCAAAATTGTAAATAAATGTTAAGTTATTTATTTGGAAAAAGGGCTGGTAATTTGTAGGTAGTTGGCTTCTAATCAAAATAACAAGTTTTATTTAACAGAATGTCCAGATATCGCATTTCTGAATAGAATACCAAGAATTTATTACATATAACAGATAAGAAGATAGCCTGTTATGTGTCGAAAAATGGAAAGAGAATTAAATAATAACTTTGCATTATTGTGCAAATTTATGCAGGGCAGGATATAGCAGGGCAAATGAATAATAAAAATATTTACAGGTCAGTATTATGTGTGTCTCCATAGCGTGCCCAGTTATTTAAGTAATCGTATCAAACTAACGTGCCCGTGCAGTAACTCTCGCATATTAGTCCCCCTACGTTCCGTATCAATTTCCCTATTCTTTTCTTTGAGAAGGTAAATTGTTATTGAAACGTTAAAAAATATAAATATAACTTCGTACTTACCTTTCTTCAAATATCAAACAACAATAAAACATTGCAATTGATGTTGGAAACAAATTTTCAGTAAATATATATACAACATTATCGATATGTGTTCTTTCAACAATTCACACTTCCTTAAAAACAAAATTTGATGTAGTTGTTCATTCTTCCTTGAAACTTAGCTTTTCGCTTTCCTTGATAGACACAAAAATATTAGGAAATGTTTTTACTCTTGAGAAGGTCAAGTAAAGTTGTCCATGCGAAAATATAGACTCGGGAAAGTAGAACTCTACTCTTTGCAATATTATTTAACTTTCCTGGATTTGTTATGGGGAACAGAGGAGGGTTTAGTAGCGCCAGAGTACCAGCTTGCTGGGGAGCGAAAATTGAAACATTATTTGTATACAAAAAAGTATTGTATTATTTTCTTTGTTCTTACCTAAAAAAAAGCATTTACGAACAGAGAAATAATAACACTCATATTTCCCCTTCGAGAAATAAATACCATAAATACATATACTGAAATAACTCTGTAGAAGGCCACAGCAAGATGGCTGAAACGTCAGCACAATAGACCGAGACGCGGCTCATCCCGGTTAGCCAAGAATGTATGGACTCCGGCCGCGGTAGCCTACGAAAGCAACAGTTTAGTATGTATAGACTACACTTCGGTACATGGTAATGTTGCTGGGCATTGATGTACTGACTTCCACATACCGCCAACATTTCAACATTTAAATCGCTCGTCTGGATTGTGATGATTGGCAGTTGTCGGGTGACTTGCGCTTACCTTTTTATAATATCAAATTTGGTTGTTTTTTAAATGAATTCACGTGGTATAGGAGGCTAGTGCGTTTTAATTTTTTTGTTCATTTATATCAAGTTACTTAGTTTAGAAAGTTTGTTTTGTGCCAGAGAGGGAGCTTTTCCCTACGACCTCCGCGTCCCCGTGCGAGGACTCTCCCACAGTCTTCCCTATCCTTCTATTTCCATTCTAAGAGGAAACGTTGTCAACGGAACGTATTTATTCGTTTAAAATGTAGAAAGGTAACTTCCAATGCACTAACACAATATCAAATAAAAATAAAAAACAATGGAATTGATGTTGAAAACAAATTTTAAATCAATATTTATTCGACATTATCGTGAAATGTTTTTCGAACAATTCGTAACCCTTCCTTAAAAATACTTGAAGTAATTATTCTATATTCTTTCGCAGTTAGCTTTTCGAGATTCGTGATAGTCATATAAGTGTTAGAAAAACTTTGTGCTCTTGAGAAAGCTACGTGACTGGAACCGCAGAGTTAAAAATTTACCGAATCACTGCTGATAACGAAAATGCTGGTAACATAAACACAAAACATAACAAGTCACGTCTTCACTCTTCACTGTGCACCAATATCCCTCCACAGTTAAGCACTTGTAGACTTCAGCAAACGTTAAATACACGTTTTCACAGCACAAGAACCAATCTACATGGGAATCAAGGAACTAGAGCGAATCTTGAATTAATAATTACAAGTAAACCTCGTCAGTCTTCACAAGTGTACACAGAATGAGTAACAAGTATAAAATAAAGGAATCTAAGCACTTTAAGCGTGACGTCATGAAGATGGCCACACTCTCCAAGAGTTAAAATAAAGGTGGTATCAATAAGTGCCAGAGCAGCAAAAATTTAACAGTATGTCCAAGAATATCTCATCCTGTAGATTCTGGTGTGAGTAACGTTTCTTTGAGGCGTTTGGATTCAACATTTTAGTTCTTTGTGGCCCAAGAACGCTTTGTTGAAGTTGTTTAACGAAATATCTTACTTCTAATAAATTTCTAATAAAATACTCCTTACCTGTTTCACCCCACATTTGAGCGAGTCAAAGTTTGTTAACTGATAACAATTTATTACGTTACGCCAAGTTTACGCCCCTACAGTACAAATTTATAAATTTTGTGTGAATTCGCGAACTCTCTACTGTACAGGAAACCGAAATATTATCATATTGATTTGGAAAACTGTCTCTCTTTGTTCTTTCTCCTATCATTGGTTTATATTACCGTCTAATATATACACACAAATTTTAACAGTTCTCTCAATATGAGCAGCAATTATATATTGACAAAAACAGATTTCAAAATGCTACATCGCGAATTATGATCCAGAATAGTATATACACCCATTTTCTATAGTATCAAAACATAATACGACACAAAAATTTTACCCTTTAAATACAACATAACATGGAGAAAACAAATTCAGTAACACTCACTTATTCGTACATATTTAAAGTGCATTCATTCACGCCAGTGCGCTCGTTTTGAAAGTAAAAAAACTCTAGTGGCCATTATTTATTTGGTTACAATCTTGACCTTGTTATAAGATTGTTGCCTTGATAAGAATTGCGTCACCTCCACGGTTGCTAGACCGAGTAAAATGGCGCCGTCTCTGTTGCGGCCATTATTTGTGCCTCCTGGCCTCCATCTGGGTACCATCGTTTTCTCTTCAAACTCCAAATCAAAACACTCGCGAACCATATTCCTTACTATGGAACACCACGCTACGACATCCAACCAACGTTTAAATGAAAACTCCAATTTTCACTTCTGCCACGATGTCAGCACTACCAGATCGCCAATCCATCTGTCTGTAGGCATTGTTGGAGCTTCCTCCTCTCCGCGCAGTTTTAAAACAAAGTACAGCTCTTCTCTTCTATTAAACTCGCTGCACATTTTTTATTCCAATTTTAGATGCCTTTTGCTTTCCACAATATTTTCATTGTAATACTCTCTAATTAAACTTCAAATAATAAATTTAATTAACCTTCCCCTTTTACAAATTCCTAATGTTTTCTTGTCTAAATGTTTATGTGATTGCCCAATTCTTATATCCTTCACATGTCTTCACTACGAACATTAGAACATACGAACATTAATTCATTTAATAAGATTTTCATTATTATATAATAACAAAGTGTTCGCGTGTCCTTCCTTAACGGTTCTTCATTTTTTATTTATTTACTTATTCTTCCCAGGTGTACTACCAGCATAGTCCCTTGGATTTTTAGATATAAACACTTTGTATTTTCACCCTTGCACCTTCGACTACTTCCTTTTATTAAATATATCAGCTCACATATCGTCCCGCCTTAACATCTGCCGTTGGGAAGGAATGAGCGTTTGATGACATGGAGTAGTACCAGCAGAGTGAGGAATAGACGTGCTTAAAGAAATGTTTCAACTGAAGATAGTGTACTTAAAGATATATTTAAGCGTTTCTAAGCAACAAACACTACAAACTATTGAGAAAACAAAGTCACAAACATGGAAGAACATCAGCGAACAGAACGAACGAACGAACGAACGAACTCCAAGAATATTCAGAGAGAGAGCTCAGAGGATCTGTAGAGTTCAACACGAAACTTATATTCCAGTATCTTTTGAACACTGCATATTCATCAACCCCAACACCTTACTAAGCCTCCCAAAGAATTCATTAGCATTCGCGATTAGCTCTCGACGCCGCCCGCGACCCTGCTCCGCCCGACAACAATCGGATCGCGGAGGCGGCTCTTGTCACGTGCACGCGCGGGAAGACCTCGTAATCATATCCAAACGCGCCTTCGGTGCCTTCGCGGAAGTGCTGCACTCGGAATTAAATTCCAACGCAAATGTTTTTTAAAAATTTGTTGCGTTTATTGAGGTATCGCGTAAAAGCCACAACAAGGGCATCGAACGCTTGCTCGAGTACTCCTCCGTTAACGTATTTGTTTTTAGGTTCGGTCCAGCCTCGTCTCGGTCAGTTGTTGAGAGGACCGCCAGGTAAAATCTCCGCGTACGCGCCTCTTCCCACGCGTCACCACACAGTGGCCAGAATTGAAAAGGAATTAGAACAGGGGTAGGGTTTAAGAAGTTGTAAAATTCCTGAGTATGTTTTTCGTATATCTCTTGGTTATTATAGAATTGTTTGAACGAATCAACGATCTGTATAGGAACACAAAATGGGTGAGAAGAAAGAGATGGGGAAGGGAATGATGGTGGAAATTTTGTGTTTCGAACTAACTCACTGCGCCAGCGCCTCACTAGCTTCTGCTTTTGGGATGCGAATGGGATACTTCACGTCTGCTCTGCGCAGTCATTGGGTGAGGGAGAGAAGGAGTGATACGAAGGGGAAGAGGCAATTAGGAGAAAAGTGACGGTGGAAAATCTGTATTTCATACTAAGTTACCGCGCTAGGTTTCCACATGGATTGCTTTTCTTGAAACGAATGGGTGGTCACGGGGCGGTGACGGAGCAATGTCCGGATGGTGACTTGACGGTGACAGCGGTAAAAACGCTTTGACTGAGCAGAGAGGGGAAAACACGAGGTGTGCAGACGGTGAGCAAGGAGCGGATGGTAATTTGGCAGTTCGGAGGTATCGACTGGGTTTCGACGGAGCACTTATCGACAAGGTCGGGGTGGTGATGGGCCGGAATGGGGCGGTGAAGTGGAGATATCCAGACCAATGCCTGCTGCTCCTTAAGAACTAAGAGATAGTGACGCGGCGATGTTCAGACCAGTGGCAGCTGTTTCTTAAGGGCTCTAGCGCGGGGCCTACCCCAGAAAAATCTACCACAAGAAATGTTGCAGATAGTGTTTAATTTGTAATAAATCGACTCTTGTAATTCGTGCATAACACCAACGCAATTTTTGAGGAGGAATGTATTGTTAGGTGCTCCCTTAAGCGCAATATCAATGCTTTTGGAATGGTAGCATAGAGGACTATCTGGAGTCCGTCCGTAGCTGGTGCATGCGAAGCAATGGAAGCTTGAGGCAGAGTGGGGGACTGGGAGTTGGATGGAGGCCGCCATAGGGTTTTATTCTGCAGAGTGCAAACTTTTAAGTAATCTATGAATACCGACACTATGACTAAGTTGTTAAATACACTTTTATTTAATGAAAATATATTTTTTCAAATTCGTACTTTTGCGCGAGCATGTAACGCAAAGGAGTCTAAGTAAAGGATTAAAAAAGCGACGCCTGCAAACCGGTTGTACACTACGTACATAGTAAATTTTTCCTCGCCAAAGGAATATTTTGAACACGTGAAATGTATCTGACAGTTCAGACATTCATTCCCCCTCCTAAATATCAACCCACCGGCCGCCCCTAGTCCACACAACAGCTTCCTTGGAGGTGACGGATCAGTAACAAGGCGGTGACCGGGTTTCGCGAGTGTGTGGCAGGGCGTGGCCCGTTCTGAGAAGGGCTGGGGCGAGGGCGTTAGAGGGGCGGGGCAATGACAGGGTTTCGCGAGTGTGTGGCGAGGCGGGGCCCGTTCTGAGCAGGGCTGGGGCGTGGGCGTGGGAGGGGCGGGGCAATGACCGGGTTTCGCAGGTGTGTGGCGAGGCGGGGCCCGTTCTGAGCAGGACTGGGGCGTGGGCGTTGGAGGGGCGGGGCAATGACAGGGTTTCGCGAGTGTGTGGCAGGGCGTGGCCCGTTCTGAGAAGGGCTGGGGCGAGGGCGTTAGAGGGGCGGGGCAATGACAGGGTTTCGCGAGTGTGTGGCGAGGCGGGGCCCGTTCTGAGCAGGGCTGGGGCGTGGGCGTGGGAGGGGCGGGGCAATGACCGGGTTTCGCGGGTGTGTGGCGAGGCGGGGCCCGTCCTGAGATGGGCTGGGGCGAGGGCATGGGAGGGGCGGGGCAATGACAGGGTTTCGCGAGTGTGTGGCGAGGCGGGGCCCGTTCTGAGCAGGACTGGGGCGTGGGCGTTGGAGGGGCGGGGGCAATGACAGGGTTTCGCGAGTGTGTGGCTAGGCGGGTCCCGTTCTGAGCAGGGCTGGGGCGTGGGCGTGGGAGGGGCGGGGCAATGACCGGGTTTCGCGAGTGTGTGGCGAGGCGGGGCCCGTTCTGAGCAGGGCTGGGGCGTGGGCGTGGGAGGGGCGGGGCAATGACCGGGTTTCGCGAGTGTGTGGCGAGGCGGGGCCCGTTGTGAGCAGGGCTGGGGCGTGCGCGTGGGAGGGGCGGGGCAATGACCGGGGTTCGCGAGTGTGTGGCGAGGCGGGGCCCGTTCTGAGCAGGGCTGGGGCGTGGGCGTGGGAGGGGCGGGGCAATGACCGGGGTTCGCGAGTGTGTGGCGAGGCGGGGCCCGTTCTGAGCAGGGCTGGGGCGTGGGCGTGGGAGGGGCGGGGCAATGACCGGTGTTCGCGAGTGTGTGGCGAGGCGGGGCCCGTTCTGAGCAGAGCTGGGGCGTGGGCGTGGGAGGGGCGGGGCAATGACCGGGTTTCGCGAGTGTGGGGCGAGGCGGGGCCTGTTCTGAGCAGGGCTGGGGCGTGGGCGTGGGAGGGGCGGGGCAATGACCGGGTTTCGCGAGTGTGTGGCGAGGCGAGTCCCGTTCTGAGCAGGGCGGGGCGTGGGCGTGGGAGGGGCGGGGCGTACTCAGGTGCGCTGATGCGGTGGCGCCGCGGGAGGGGAGTGGCTGCGTTAACCGCTGGCGCCTGCGGCCACGTGTAGTGGATCCTCCTCCACTCTCAGGCATCTGAGCAAGAGAAGAACTGTTATGTACTTTTTCATTTTTTCTTCATGTTTTAGATAATAGTGTTCCTTGCACTACTGAAGATAGCGAAGGTTTCCCGAAACTAGTTTCGTAATATGTGTATTAGTGTACAATGTACAAAATAGCCTATTTGTAATTACTTTGTGGTTTGATTACCTCTATCATTATCGTAAATATAGCAGAATGTCGATCGGATTAATTGAAAGCGGATTCCTCCTTGATTGTCGAAGTTTGCGGATTTTTTAAACGAACCTATATCATGGCTGGATTACTGTCAAAAATCTTTCAGAATTTACTCTATTACAGAAATTAAAATATTCGTTGTTGTTAATATACAATATTGTTTTGTATTTTTCTTTAACAAATAGTATTAATATAATTATTAAACCATGTTTGTGCATTTAAATACATGCGTACGCATGTGTTTTTTTGGCATTGTTATCCACCACGATAAAGCATTCCAGACAAAACATTTTATTTTTTATGCAGAGATTAAAGTCGTTCTGTTTTAATTTTTAATTGAAGACAATGCTGTAAAACCACTATTAGAAGAGGTACATTGTAGAATACTGAACAGTTACTTCCAAGATTTTAAAGCCCTGATGCAGGCAACTCCGCCACAAAGTGCCCCACCACGAACCGCAAGGCGGAGGAAGCGAGGGAAAGAGCGTTGAGACCTCCGCGGCGGGGCCCCGTTCGATGCTCGAATGATCCACGTGAAATGTAGGAAGGCCGGAACGAGCTCACGCCGGTTTTGATTGGATCCTCCCGTCTCGCATTCCATCGGTTCTCCATCTCTGACGTCAGCTCTCACTACCATCTGCTCGGAGTCACACGCGGGCGTCAGACATCCTTCACTTGAATGGCGTATGAATCTAATAACGACCGCTAAATTACCTCCTTTTGTGTGGACCGCTGAATGACGTTCTATTACGATTAAATGCACGTGTGCAGCAAATGTAATGTGATTTGTAGATGAATTTCATGAGGGATAATAATTACCAAAACATGAAAACAAAAGCGTAATTTAGTGTGGAGAAGCATTTACAAATTACATTCGATCCATTCTGAAGAAATGTTCAGTACACTCTAGGCGAAGTTGGAGGCTTCGACTCGTTCTCTTGACACGAGTAGTTTGAGCTCGTCTGTGCCGGCACCGACAGTTGTCGCACTAATAAAAATCGCGACACTTAATGAAGACTTGCCTACACAAATACTTTATTATCCTGCAGTTGTGCCATTTCTAACATGTACTCAAGCATTTTACGTGTGTGCGATAATAGTTTGCACCACAATGGTATATAATTATTGCAGCTGTAGCAACGAATGTACGTATTATTCGTTCGTGACGAACATATTTGTTCACTATGTGTGCATATTCGCTCAAAGTATTATGAAGAAGAGAGCACCTTCGTGTTAACCATAACCAAATACAACATTGCTTCGCCACAACATGAGCCATCAAGTATCAACGGCAATTTAGCCATTAAGTATCAACGGTGCGCTAAAGCAACTTTTGCAATATACATTTATTCTGTATCACAACCGCACTAAGAAGAAATGCTATTTTATCAGTGTTTGTCCTTTTCATTCATATCCGAGCTTGAGTTTACAGCGAAGGCCAGTGACGAAGAAAAACACCCGGCGATTAAAGAATGTATGTGACATATGAAACGAAAGCAAGGGGATGAAAGGTTGACACATTGAAAGGAACACACGAGAGCCTTCTGTCCATCCCCCGACAGCGCGTGGACCGACCCACCTGACGGGTCGGGGAGGTCGATGTCGGCGCCTTCAGCCTGCTATGAAGGTCGAGAACCTAGCAATAAGAATAATTATGCATCCAACTATTCAGATTTACTGGAATAAGAAATTATAATTTACAAATTAGAATATATTAATTGAACTTTTGAAAATTACTTTCGTGGTTATGTTGAATGGGCGCGTTAAAGGCCGGTGGCAGATAATTCGTAAACGGCCGTAAGCCATTAATTATTTCTTTATAAATCCTCTGTTGGGTAGTGTTATGCAGATATAGTAACAGTGTGGAATTATAAAAAAATGCTTAGGAGTACTTCTATTCAAATATTGTATTTCTTATTTTTATCAGACTGTTGTTTTACGAAAACAATTGAAGGACACTCCATTGATATCACAAATATCAGACATGGATAGTTATAAAGGTCGGCTATCGCATCGGTTTACAAATTTGAACAGCGGCCGTTATTTGCTGTATTTCGCCCCAATGGCATTCCTAATGTCCGGTAGTTAACAATGTGTCCAAATGCCCCGCTCTCTTATCGTTGATGGTTTGAACACTATAGGCAATTCATTCCGTGGCCAGGCCCTACAGATCACCCAGTGAATGACACGGGGAGTCCACCCCGCGCCGCCACTGCACCGCCCTCCCCCCCCGCCCCGCCCCGCCCCGCCCCGCCCCGCCCCGCCCCGCCCTGCCCCGCCCCGCCCTGCCCCGCCCTGCCCCGCCCCGCCCCGCCCAACCCCCACGCCCCGCCCCTCCGCGCCCCGCCCCTCCCCGCCCCCCCCGCCCCTCCCCGCCCCGCCCCGTCCCGCCCCGCCCCGCCCCTCCCCGCCCCGCCCCGCCCCTCCCCGCCCTCCCCGCCCCTCCCCGCCCCGCCCCGCCCCGCCCCTGCCCCTCCCCGCCCCGCCCCGCCCCTCCCGCCCCGCCCCGCCCCACCCCTCCCCGCCCCGCCAAGCCCCGCCCCGCCCCGCCCCGCCAAGCCCCGCCCCGCCCCGCCCCGCCGGGTGCAGCGGCGCGGCGTCGGCGGCGCTGTCCGCGGGCGAGGGCTGAATCTGACGGGGGCGGCGCGGCGGCCCGTCACCATGGCAACCGCATGAGCTGCTCCTTGCTGCCCCCGGCGCTTCCATAACAAGAGCGGGGGCTGCGGCTCGCCCGCGATGGCAGGCGGCAGGCAGGGCGGGCTGCGACCCGGCGGAGAGGTCGCTTCAATGGCAAATAGGCGGCAAAATAAGTATTCGCGCACGTAACTCATCGTAGTGCCAACCCAATATTTCTAGGTATAAATTGATGCTGATTTTATCAAAGTTTTCAAAATCAGTAATTTTTACTCCCATTACTCCAGACGTGCTTATGGAGTGACATTCAGTCATTTGAAACCTTTCTAATTATTATTTTCTGAATTTCTCATGTTCTAGTGTACAACCACGATTCCTTCTTCTAACTCTGATACCCAGAGACGATTCATTCAAATCGCAGTCCTCTACCTTTGTTGTTTGATGTTCCTTTAAATTCGTTAGCAAGTTGTCAATGAGAGTGGTGTTCTGTCCTATGATGACACATTAGTTTACATAAAAGCGAATGATCAAGAAATCCTTGACTTGACAGTTCAAAAGCATGCGAGACTCACTTTTACATTATTCCATTCCACACCACTTGACAACACTACATAATTTATTGTACCAGCTTAGGTAAAAATAATGTTAAAAAATATGTATCGAATGTAAATAAATAAATAAATATAGTCATCGTATTTTGCTATTTTTTCATTTAATCACTTTCAGTCATAAATCATCGAAGTGAAACGTCCTGGATCTAATGTGATACATAAAACGTAAATATTAGTTTTATGCACATTCTGCGTTATATCACTGTGTCATCTTCGTTTCTCAGTATTCCAGGATGACAAGGTTCAAAATGCATTTTAGCGATACTAACATCTACAAAATCATCGTGATAGATAACACATATAATTATTAAAATAACGTGAAACATAATAAAGCGTTTAAATTCTCGGCTACCCGGGAGACGCCGCGTCGTTGGCTGGGCGTCTCCCGGATAGCCGAGAATTTATGGATTCGAGCCGCGGAAACTTACGTATAATAAAGCGTTGGAAACTCTTTTTGAATAAACAACATGTTTATGCTTTTTAAACAATTCGTAAACACACCTACACGTGTATGGAATATTAAAGGAAATGTATTGCTAGCTTCGAATTGATTTATCCTCTATTCAGTCGGTATGTCAATCCAAAAATTTTTCATGGTGCTAAATGCATTAAAAGTCGAGACCAATACACATAACAGAAATAATTTTGAAAGGCATATTTCTGGCTGCAAAACCTCTGCTCTAACCATGATTGAAAACTGACCCCTCTTAAACCACACAATTGTTTCTCCTCATAAAATAATTATTTATTTTATTAATATATTCACATCTTCTGTGTTTTAATTTTTTAAATTATTTAAGACATCAATTCAAATAGTGAAATATTTCACTCACTCATCTGACAATTTCACGATAATTTTTCACATATAGAAAGTATAGTAGTTTTGGGTTTACCAAAAATATAGTTTGGACAAGATAACTTTTTCGCTGTCAGATGTGCTTCACTGATAGTAAAATTTTTATTTTATACATTTAGTTTCGTCCTTATCACTGCCCATCTAAATTACCTGCCACAGATATTCTGTGTTGAGCAACAAACCGCGACCGGGCTGAGGGCTACGTGTGGTTAGCACGAAGTCTCTCCTGCGCCGTATTCTGGTCTTCTCAACCTGAGAAGCGAGTGTCTCATCGTCGCACAGCAACACATACCGAGACATTACAAGGAAAACGCACACTATAATCTTGCCCGACCGGGAAGTATTGACCAAATGCCTAGAATCAATCACAGCAAGAAGAAGGAACCACGGACTTTGTCGCATCCCCAATACAATTGTCACCTACAATAAAGCCATTTACTTTCAACGAAATCAAAGAAACTATCAAGCAGCTACGTCGCAACAAAGCACCTGGCTCCGATCTAATAACAGCTGAGATCCTTAAACACCTATCCAGAAAATTAATAGCACTTAACTAATCTATATTGAATGCAATACTTATAATATCCTAATTCCCTTCACATTGAAAAATGGCACAAATTATAGTTTTTTCACAAAATCCAGAAAAATTCCCGTCATCTTACTTTCTATCGACCCATCAGCAACCAATTCTCTCGAAATATTTTGAGAAACTCGTCCTGAAACAAATTCTATCAATCCTAAAAGGAAACGATTTGATCCCGATAACAACATTCAACCACTGAATAAGTTTACAACATAGTAACCATAATCAACGAAGACTTTGAAATGGAAGATATCTCTTAGCGGTATTTGTTGATGTGACACAAGCCTTTGACAAATTAAAGCATCAAGGGCTGTTACATAAAATCAAGAAAATATTTTCATCCCATGTCTTCATCCTTGTCAAATCCTATTTAACATACAAATTATTTCAAGTAAAATATAAAACAGCCCTCTCCTCATTTCGACCAATGGAAGCCGGGGTCTTTCAAGGAAGTGTGTTGGGTCCCACAATATATCTCATATTCACTCATGATATACTAACATCAAACAATGTAACAGTCATCTTCGTCTTCAAACGGCAGCACTAGCATCCAGCGAAGATCGCAAAGCAGTAGTGTCTGTGAACAACTCAAAAATACCTGAATATTGGAAATTAGCATCTTTTACCTATTTTTAAAAGTGATGACAAAACAATATTAAGTAATCGTAGGCCGGTAAGTCCGACATCAATGGTCTGCAGCGTTGTGGAGCATCTAGTCGCGAGTTACATTAAGCAAGAACGAAGAATCACAAAATGGCTCTGTGATGGCCAACACGGGCCCAGAAGTAGTCACTCATGCGAAAGTCACCTCGCTATCTCTCTATTAGACAAAAGTGAAGAAACCAGAAGACTATTTCCATAAACCGATTTGTTTAAACAGAAATGCTACTGTTCAGTAATATTTCCACTCGTGAAATTTTATTATTAAACCATTCGTCTAATGTTTCTTTAGAAATAAATTACCAATGAACAGAGTTCATAAAAATGAAAACGAATGCTCTCAGTGGAATTACATTGTTTAACAAAGAGCTTTTGAGCAAAGCCACCGGGGCAGACATAGCTCATGTTCACGAAGTGAATCTCGTATATTGGTGGTTGTTGGCAGTGCTCGCAGAATTGTTACCGTAACTCTGTTGTATTTATTGTTTAGTTTTCTTTATGCAAAAAGTGGTTATGTTCCTTGATTTCCTTAACTTAACTATTTTTATTAAAAATCGAAATACCTTATAAAAATTTTCTAAAAAAAATCTATACAGATATGATTATCCCTTCCCATTCCCCATCTTCGATAAATATTCAATATTACAAATATGCTGTCTTTCACTCTTGGATAAACAGATTATTTCAGGTTCTTAGATCAGAAGTTGATTTTAATAATGAAGTGAACACCATCGTAGTCATAGCTTTAAATAATGGTTATGATTGTACAGAGAAGGGGGTTGAAAGGCCCTTCTCTCTACAAAGAACATTTCACGCCGCACAGGGCCGTGAGTTGTCCGGGGAAGGGAAGGTGCTGGTGAAGGGAGGAGGCAGAGGCTGGTAGAAATTAAGATAATGACTTTCCTAATTTCTACTTTACTTTGCTCGGATGGCATATGACAGAAACAAATGAAATATAGTGATTACACAGAACTGAACTGAATTATACAAACTGACAAAGTGGCACTGTAATGATTGACGAGGACTCGCCACCGTGAGGTGACGTCGTGGAGGTTGGCCGCGCCACGCACCACACGTCCACGCGCTCAGGGCGTCGCCGAATACCTTGCAGTAGGCGCTGCTCCCCCTCTCCCTGCTCCTCTGTGCGGGAAAGGCAGGCGCCCTGGCCCTGGCCCTGGCCCTGGCCCTGGCCCTGGCCCTGGCCCTGGCCCTGGGTGGCCCTGGCGGCAGCAGTGCGCGTGCGGCACCGGTGACTGGCGGTGGGGGAGTAGGGTCTGCCCGTCCCGCAATGTAGCTGCCCCAGACGGCAGATTCGCTAGGCTACATGCGGCGACAACCCGTTCAGTGGCTGCAGTTCGAAGACAAGGTGGCGCACTTAACGCACTGATCTCCGTGCCGAGGGCAGCGCTTTCACGTACGCGAAGCGCATGACATGAAATGTGCTCATGAGCGCAGAGACGGCGGTGTGGCCTTTGTGCAAGTGTGACAATGTGCTCATGAGCGCAAGAGACGGCGGTGTGGCCTTTGTGCAAGTGTGACAATGTGCTCATGAGCGCAGAGGCGGCGGTGTGGCCTTTGTGCAAGTGTGACAATGTGCTCATGAGCGCAGAGACGGCGGTGTGGCCTTTGTGCAAGTGTGACAATGTGCTCATGAGCGCAGAGACGGCGGTGTGGCCTTTGTGCAAGTGTGACAATGTGCTCATGAGCGCAGAGACGGCGGTGTGGCCTTTGTGCAAGTGTGACAATGTGCTCATGAGCGCAGAGACGGCGGTGTGGCCTTTGTGCAAGTGTGACAATGTGCTCATGAGCGCAGAGACGGCGGTGTGGCCTTTGTGCAAGTGTGACAATGTGCTCATGAGCGCAGAGACGGCGGGTGTGGCCTTTGTGCAAGTGTGACAATGTGCTCATGAGCGCAGAGACGGCGGTGTGGCCTTTGTGCAAGTGTGACAATGTGCTCATGAGCGCAGAGACGGCGGTGTGGCCTTTGTGCAAGTGTGACAATGTGCTCATGAGCGCAGAGACGGCGGTGTGGCCTTTGTGCAAGTGTGACAATGTGCTCATGAGCGCAGAGACGGCGGTGTGGCCTTTGTGCAAGTGTGACAATGTGCTCATGAGCGCAGAGACGGCGGTTGTGGCCTTTTGTGCAAGTGTGACAATGTGCTCATGAGCGCAGAGACGGCGGTGTGGCCTTTGTGCAAGTGTGACAATGTGCTCATGAGCGCAGAGACGGCGGTGTGGCCTTTGGGCAAGTGTGACAATGTGCTCATGAGCGCAGAGGCGGCGGTGTGGCCTTTGTGCAAGTGTGACAATGTGCTCATGAGCGCAGAGACGGCGGTGTGGCCTTTGTGCAAGTGTGACAATGTGCTCATGAGCGCAGAGGCGGCGGTGTGGCCTTTGTGCAAGTGTGACAATGTGCTCATGAGCGCAGAGGCGGCGGTGTGGCCTTTGTGCAAGTGTGACAATGTGCTCATGAGCGCAGGAGACGGCGGTGTGGCCTTTGTGCAAGTGTGACAATGTGCTCATGAGCGCAGAGGCGGCGGGTGTGTGCCTTTCTGCAAGTGTGACAATGTGCTCATGAGCGCAGAGGCGGCGGTGTGGCCTTTGTGCAAGTGTGACAATGTGCTCATGAGCGCAGAGACGGCGGTGTGGCCTTTGTGCAAGTGTGACAATGTGCTCATGAGCGCAGAGGCGGCGGTGTGGCCTTTGTGCAAGTGTGACAATGTGCTCATGAGCGCAGAGGCGGCGGTGTGGCCTTTGTGCAAGTGTGACAATGTGCTCATGAGCGCAGAGACGGCGGTGTGGCCTTTGTGCAAGTGTGACAATGTGCTCATGAGCGCAGAGGCGGCGGTGTGGCCTTTGTGCAAGTGTGACAATGTGCTCATGAGCGCAGAGACGGCGGTGTGGCCTTTGTGCAAGTGTGACAATGTGCTCATGAGCGCAGAGGCGGCGGTGTGGCCTTTCTGCAAGTGTGACAATGTGCTCATGAGCGCAGAGGCGGCGGTGTGGCCTTTGTGCAAGTGTGACCCGGGGCCAAGGGAGCGTGCCGTTTCGACGGATGGTGGCTGCAGCGGGGGGGGGGGAGTCCGCGGTGGGGGCGACGGGGGCCCACCTTTGCGGCAGGGCTTTGTGGAGCGGAAAACAACGATCCTCTTCCCATCAATAATCCTATTAGAAAGATGTCAAAATGATTTTGAATAAAGTTTTCCTCCAACTTTGCCCTTTAGAACCTAAGAAGTTTATTTGCTTCCCCTACATACGTTCAGTATCTAAAGGCATAGGCCAGTGTTTCACCAAACAATATTTCCAAGCTCTATTATCCAGTTCCAAATCTACTATCACCTTTTGAAAGAAGTGGCATTAACATGTAAAAACTGTGATTCTGACTATGGAGGCCAAACAGGCAGAAAAAATTCATACAGAAACAATGAACATATTAGAAACAAAATGTACATACTTCCGCCTTTGCTAATCGTTAGATTGGACTTAACCGTTCCTTTGACCATGTATATAACTTTAAAATTCTTCACTTACGCAACAAAGGGAAAAATGAACTTATTGGAAAATTTAGAAATTTTAAAACTTGAATGAACATTCCTTAATAAAAAGCAGTCCCATTTTAAATCGATTTATTGATTTGCCACTTCTACTCTCCCGGTCCCTCCCCCTTTATGGGCTTTCACTTCCCCATCTACAAGATAAGATGTCTCTAGTTGATTTCTTATGTTCTTCTGTTATATGCCTTCTGTTATTTTTAAGTGTTATCCAGCTTGCTTGAGCAGTAAGTAATTTTTAATTTTATTTATTTATTATTAATTTTATTTTATTTGCCATTTGTATCTTGTATTTTTTGCTATCTTTCTTTTTACTCCTTACTTTATTTCTCTTTTTCCTTCTCCGTGTTATAGAGCCAATGAAAGTGGAAAAAGTGTTTCCTGAAAGTTAACTTTGAATATGTTGTAATAAATATAACTGAAATCGTTGTGGTTGATTATTTTCTAACTCAGATGATTTACATCGTAGTGACAAATGTAATGATAACTTGTTATTATAAAATGAAGACTATAAATAAAATACGAAACACATAATTGCGAAAAACCCCGGGAGAGTTTTTTTCCTGAACTTTTGTACATAACAAATTCTTAAAGTACATAACAGTCACATTATGAATGAATGCCAGTAAACTTTCGCCCAGTGTAGAAAAACAAACCAGTTCTTGAATGGCAAATTGTTATTTTATTCACAACTCCTCTCTGCAGTATTTTTTCTACAATTTCAAAAACTTTGTCAGTAATGTAATTGTACATGGATAAAAATAATACAACAAAGAAATAACTAAACAAATTAACAATATCGAATACATTAGCCTACTTCAATGACAAGGATTACACCTGTGGGACTGTTCCGTCATTTAACCACCATATCCTTGGTCTATATTTAGTGATTAACGAAATAACAGGAGAAGTCATATCCTATGGCAAGTACACTGTGTGGGTAAGAACCGCAAAATGAACATCCGCATATGCCAGAGGCTGTCAACAGGCAAGAGAAGCAACCACCCCGTTTACACGCTATATCTCAATCCTTCCGTTCCCCGGTGCTATATTCCCCGACACGAGCGCAATCTTCCTGGGGCTGAGTGGAGTGGAGTGGGACGGGGCGGGGCTTGGCTGCGAGGTGCGTTTCTTTGCCACTTTTCTCTCCCTCTCCCTCTCTCTCTCTCTCTCCCTCTCTCTCTCTCTCCTCTTCTCCCCCCTGCTCGGCTCGCCTCTTTGTCCCTCTGGGAGGCGCCGGCGGCCCAGAGCAATATTTCGCCCCGCCCACCCTCTCCTTCCACCCCACCCGCACTCACCACCGCACATTGTGACCAAGTCGCGAAACGGTGGTAACAACATCAATTTACTTTGAATTCAGGACTCACGAGGTCGCTCGGCCCAAAATTGATATTTTTAATGAAGAAATAATCTTGATTAGATCTTGAGACATTACCACATTGTTTTGACATATTACTAGTTACTTAACATACTATTTTTAAATACAGTTATAATTATACAAGTATATGCGTCAAAACCTAATGCTCAAAAATATTTATTTATTTACAGTATAGTTAGGGATTGTAAAGTATAACTTAACATCAAATTTATATTAATATTTCGAAAACAGGAAGGGAACCTAAGTTGTAATGTTCTCCCCATAATAACTGGCGGGTGAAATTCTATCGTCCGAACGGTCCAGACAAACTTGGACACCCTTCGATCCGGGGGAGGGGCGCGTTCACCAATCGCTGAAGACAGCCTTAGTGCCTATGTGATTGGCGCAAAGTACCATGGGGGAAGACGCTGTTCCTGGGGGCGGGGGCCTCGATTGTTTACGTATGAGGCGGAAATATCGTCATCTTTCCCTCCCGAAGGAGAGATTTTGCCTGCGCGTACGGCATGATGAAAAACTATTCCTGAGCGGAGGTTTTCCATACAGCATTACTGTAAATACATCACTACATTTTTAGCATTTTAACGACAATTATACACTCTTTTAGCAACCAATTTGTAACTCAATCAAACTGTTATATTAAAATGTCCATCTCAGGCACAATTTGAGGATGCCTTCTGGTCGTTCTACCAAATATTTTGTATTTGTTTTGTAGCGATACCGATTTCGTCATACAAAATTTCATAAGGCTGAGGGCAGTTGGGAGAATGTAAACAGACAAGCGTTGCACGTGCAACCTCGCTTATCGCGACACCCATTACCGCCTACGGCACATTAAAATAGTCGTTAAGAGGGTCGGCGTAGAAAGATTCACTGGGCACACGTGTTCACTGTACCGGCTGCGAAATTTCGAGATCGCCCGCTCGTTTCGGGGAAACCCAAATCCATAATTCTTTCACGGACAACGCGCCCCCTTATGCAAGCATCGGCCGACGTTCTAGAAGGAATTAGAACAACACTGCATGCTCGCAGCTAGCACAAAGAGTGGAAGTTTCTTTCACTACTCCCATCACGATTGGTCGAAATAGCGTGATGCGTAACAACCTTTGGCCAATAGTGACTTGACTTTTATAAGGAGCTAGGGCACATAAGAGAAATTGGGTGGGGGGAAAAGTTAACCTTATACAATTTCGACGGAGAGAATATCAGAACAGGCAGGGCAGTCGGGGCAGAAGCTTCTTACAGGGAGCTATTCTTCGGTCAGAGGCAAGTTCGCCTCTGCCGGACTTATAAACTTTTCATTAATCAGACGGGGCCAGAGTATTAGGCGTCGGGGAAGACCAGTGTGTCTCTGGAAAACTTATTATTTTTTTTGAGCTTGAATATTAGACTGAGGGCAGTTAAGAGAGAAACTTATTTGGGGTGGGAATTATTCGGGCGAATATGCCTATGTGGGGACTTATGTTATTTTACTGCGAGTTTTGAGCATTGAGCCGACTGCAGTTGAGAGAGAAATTTCTCTGGGGTGGGTTTTCGTCGTAAAGAGAGGCGAATGTTTCTCCGATCAAGTTCTAAACTGTCCGAAGTTGTGTTCGATAGTTATCAGAAAAGTCATAGAGAGACGCATGGTTGATCGCTCCGTTCCTGAGATCGCCCGGCCACTCCGAGTTTCTACCAGTCACTACCAGAACTTCCAGATCAGCCAGTTCAGCCAGACTACAAAGGGCGCCGTTAACGAGCCACGCGCCGCCGCCTTTTGGTGACGTCACAACCGACCGCCAGCCGTGGCCCGGAGGGTTACTGACCTCCGCTGCATTTTTTTTGAAGGACGCCCAGCCGCCGCCCTCGACCGCACCGTGGCCAGTCTCGGCCGCACAAAGACATTTTTTTCCAGGCAGTATCGTTCAGGGCTACCGCCCTATTGTGTAAATTTTTCGTAATGCGGTGTCACGCTCTGACACATTGACCAGTAATAATTTCACCCATTGTAATTGTTAGTTGTAATTCTTCTTAGTTTTTTAAGCTTAACTCCTATTACTAACTTTCCATCTTCGTTTATCTTCATCTAATTTTCCCACTATTCTTTTTATTTGGTTTAAGAGTGTAACTTCCCTGGGGCATCTTAATTTTTGTTGCCCAGAAATAAATGTGAATTTTTACCAGTGAACAAGTGTTTATTTTATGTTTCCATCGTACTGTGTAACAATTCCTTCCATCACCGACTTGAGATAGCGTCAGGGCCGCTATCCGGTTCCCCAGGTAACCGGGAGTGTTACAGTTTATAAATTTGCAAATTTTGCCATTTTTCTTGTCTCTTCTAAATCCCCTTTAAACACAATAACAAATTCCGCAATCCGATTGGTGCTATCAACTTCCGTTCTCGAGATATTTAGCTTTTCATTAGATCTTAGAATCTCATAATCACACGCATTTTTTGAATTCATTCCATTCGCTCTCAGCACACAAGTATACAGTAAAGAAAGGTTTGCATTGCATCGCGTCGATGGTTTGCTTCATACGCTCAATGCTGACGGCGGAGGTTGCGCGACCTCGGCAGCGCCTCGGGCCAAAATGTTTGCCTTTACCATTTCTTCGAACACAAACAAACAAGACGTAACGTTTATTGGAGTTCCGTGGGATAATTGCAGCAACAATTTCTGTCTTACGGCAACTATGACTGTTTATTAAAGATTCAACCTTTTCTTTTTATTCTAAACAGCCTTTGAAACTCCCGTTTCAATATTTTAATTCGCTTTAGTCTTATTAGTATACAAACAAGTTATCTGGTAAATTTAATAACGCCCAAGAACCAGTTTTATGGCAAGTAAGAACAGCAGCTGTATTAATTATTTATATCTTCTCTATTCAATAGAACGATTTGCATTGCTATCAGCTAGCAAAGAAACTTTATAATTATATATTGCAAATTATATTATGTCGAAAGACCTGGTCAAGAAGCAATAAGTCTGCTATCAACCGCCGAGCAGTACGGACGTAGACAAGCTCTGAGTTGCCGCGCAGATAACAGTGTATGAGTCAAAAGTCTTATCTGAACCGGTGCGATCGATAACGCTCGTGAATAGACGAAGTCAACGTTCGTTTTGCCGCATTGCGGCAAAACCACGATATAAACACTTAATTTATTAATAGTGCTCCACCACAAAGACAAAAACACCAACTGTGTTTTATATAGTGTATCATCACAACTATAAAATAGTGAATATTATAGTGAAAAGTGCCACAAACAAAACGACAAAGTTCTCAAAATGATATCGGAAGAGGATTCATTAGGAAGACACATTACCAATTCCATAGAACTTTTAAATAATGATGGAAATTATGAAATATACACAAATCAAAACAACACACAACCCTTGCAGCAAAACCAAACAGCAGATCTACATCAACAATATCAACAACTACTACATCAAAACCACATCCTTCAAGAACATCTCAGCAAATTAGAATATCAAAACCAGATGCTTCAACAACAGCTTCAGCTTTCTCGGTCCGACCCAACTGCACTTACCTCTCAAATACACGAGGATCATACACAAGCAACGGAGAAACCCCTATCTGCAGATGAGAGGTCCACAGATGTCGACAGTGAACTCTATCAACCAACTAGTGCGCAATACCAACCCAACAAAAAAAGAGGACTATCAAAAGTAAGTAATCATAGTGACGCAAAACGTAGAATGTTGAATAACAGTTCTAGTAAAGACGCTTTTTCAATAAATAGGTACTCAATCTTAGAACCATTAGACGAATCTGAAGAAACTGTTAATAATAATGAACCACAATCAGAAAACATAAAAATACCCCCAATTTGTATCAGAAATGCAGAAAACATAACCCTACTAACAAAAGATCTAAAAGAACTAATTGGCAAGGGATTTACCTTTAGAACTATAGGGAATTCGGTAAAAATACTTTTGAAAAACATTACAGATTATCGAAAAACAAGAAAATACTGCGAAGAGAAAAACGTTCCTTACTATACTTACTGTTTACAAACAGAAAAAAACCTATCAGTTGTGATAAAAAATGTACCTCTAATTTTCACTGAAGATGAAATTTATAGTGAACTTGAAAATCTAAACTACCCGATTAAAAAAGTAACCAGACTCACCAATAAAGAACAAATACCGTTCAAAGTAGTAGCATTAGAACTAACTAACTCCGCCGAAGGAAAAGAAATATTCAAATTAGATAAACTACTTCACTGCATTGTTAAAGTTGAAATAAGAAGGAAACCACAAGGCCCCCCTCAGTGTAAAAAATGCTTCACATACGGACACACAGAAAATTACTGCACAATGCCACCAAGCTGTGGATACTGCACTGAGCATCATTGGACAAAAGATTGCAAATTATTACAATCCACAAACCCACCACCCCCAATTTGTACTCTCTGCAAAGAAAATCATATGGCTACCTCTAACCAATGCAAATATTCCCCAAAAAGAAAGAGAATCCTTCAATCAAATTACTTCAATACACAATTACAAGCTCCACAATCACAACACAAATACGATAACAAAACTCACACACAAATATTCCCACAACAAACCCACATAAATCGAAATCCTTCTCAGCCACATTTAGCTCTTAATAACAACCAAAACACAACTGCACCCACATATGCACAAACAGTTACACAAAACACCATACAGTCAAATATTACACAAATTATAATGCAGATGTTACCAACAATAGTCAACCAAATAACAGCAACATTACTCCCACAAATACAAAATATTGTTTCAAACCAAATTTCAAATATAATAAGAAATGGATAAACAACACAACTTAAAATCAATAACAATACTTAACTGGAACGCAAATGGCCTAACAAATAAAAGAAATACACTTATTCAATTCATGAAAAACCATTCAATAACAATTGCATGCATAACAGAAACTCATCTTGCTCCAGGACAACTGTTCAAAATCCCTGGATTTAACTGTTACAGAGAAGACAGAATACGCCAACACGCCGCAGGAGGAGTAGCAATATTAACTAAAAAGAATTTAGACCACTCACTAATCTCTATCCCTAAATCAAACAACCTAGAGGTAATTGCAGTAAAAATAAATCTAAAAAATGAACGCATAAATATCATATCAGCATATAAACCACCCAAAAAACAAATCGATATAAACGAATTAAACCTAATACTACACAATACAGAACCTACAATCTTAATAGGAGACCTAAACAGTAAACATACCAATTGGGGCTGTAAAGTAAACACACCTAATGGAAGAAAATTACTAAAAGCATCATCAAAATTAAATTTTCAAATCATAGCTCCATCAAATCCTACTCACTACCCCAAAAACTGTAATGCTGAACCAAATATCCTTGACATTACCATAGCTAAAAATTTAAAACATACCCTTTATGCTCATGCACTACCCGAATTAGACTCAGACCACTGTCCTGTTATTCTCACTACTGATATAAACTATATTAAATCTGAGTTACCATTTGGCATAGATACAAAAAACATAGATTGGACAAAATTTCAAACAAACGTTGTTAATTCCCTTCCCACAAACCGTTTCATGAAAAATAAAGAAGAAATTGATATTGCCATAGATACCTTCACCAAAATCATACTAAATGCAGCAAAAGAAGCAAATACAAAGCCAAATTATAAACCAAAGTATTCACAACATACAATACCTATTGACATTGAAAAATTAATTCAAAAAAAACACAGAATTCGCAGGCAATGGCAGCAATATAGGAGCCCTGATCTAAAGAAAATATTAAATAAACTAACACACCAAGTTAAACTAGCCCTAGATGAATACAGAATTCAACAATATAAAAATCACATCAAAACAATAAATCCTAAAGACAGCAATTTATGGCAGGTTACAAAACAAATATTGAAAGAACCAACAATTATTCCAGAACTAAAGAAATCAGATAAAACAGCTACAACAACAAAAGAAAAATGCGAATTACTAGCAGAACATTTTCAAGAAACATTTTCACCAAATACAACCTCAAACAATAACAACTTAATCCACATCAATAACTATGAAGTAACAACAGTTCCTCACCCAGTAAAATACATATCACCAAAAGAAACATACCAAACAATCAAGCACCTAACTAAGAAAAAATCAGCTGGAATTGACCAAATACCAACCATACTCCTACAAAAACTAAATAAGAAAACAATTAGTTACCTAACTGCAATATTTAACTCAATGTTAAGAACAGGATACTACCCCAAAAAATGGAAACACTCCATAGTAATACCAATTCCTAAACCAAACAAAAACCCAGCATCTACAGAAAACTATAGACCTATAAGCCTAATACCTATTGTAGCCAAAGTAATGGAAAAATTAATCCTAAAAAGACTGCTGCAATATATTAATGAAATTCAATATATACCATCTTTCCAATTTGGGTTCAAAGAAAAGCACTCAACAACACATCAACTTTTAAGAATCACAGAACTTATATATAAAAACTTCGAACAAAAAAATCATACACTGGCTGTTTTCCTAGACGTATCCCAAGCATTTGACAGAGTTTGGCACGAAGGTCTAATATTCAAACTTCAAGAATCCGGACTACCCCTCTATTTGTTAAAAATAATAAAAAGCTTCCTAAAAGAAAGAGTTTTTACAGTAAGAATAAATTCAACTTACTCCACACAAAAAGAAATCACAGCTGGAGTACCACAAGGCAGCCCATTATCTGCAACCCTATTCAATATATTCACAGCAGATTTCCCAACTACCCAAAACACAACAACAGCATTATTTGCTGATGACTGTGCAATTCTAACCTCTAACAAGTGCCTAAAATCAGCCACTAAAAATCTACAAGATGAACTGAACAAAATAATACAATGGGCAGACAAATGGAAAATAAAACTAAACCCGAGCAAATGCCAAGCAAAAATATTCACCCTATGCCAAATAAAAACTACTCCCAAACCACTAAAACTACTTAACACAACACTAGATTGGTTACCAAAAAAGAAACCCATTAAATATCTGGGATTATTAATGGACACCAGATTAACATGGACTAACCATATAAACGACAAAATCACACAAGCAAATAAAAGACTACATAAACTGTACCCACTAATTAATAAAAAAACCGTTCTCAAAACAGAATGTACATTAGTACTCTACAGAGCAATAATTCTCCCCATCATAATGTATGCATGCCCAATATGGTACAACACATCAGCGACTAATATAAAGAAAATACAAACATTCCAAAATAAGATCCTACGTATAGCTGTAAACGCACCCTGGTTTATCAGGAACAATCAATTACACTCAGAATTAAAAACTATACATCATATACTGCTCAAACGCGCACATTCCTTTTTCACATCTTTATATAACTTTCCATCAACTGAACATTACAACCTTGGTTCATCAGCAACAACATCCAGAATCAAAAACAGATTTCCATACGACAAGTACCTAATTCAATTTGCTGACCGTCCTTAAACCTGACAAAATTAAAATAAAGATTGCAAACAACAACCAACTATGCACTTATCAAACATCATACAATAATGAGGAACCTGTTGGGCTTCCCTTATTTCTTCTTATATTTAATGATTGACTGTATTATTTTTTTTTCTTTTTCTCTTTCCTTGTGTGAATGTAATCCTTTTAAATGTAGTTTGAAAGGTATTTCTACTGTTTATTTGTATAATTGTATTTTAAGTTGTTATTAGATATAATCAATCCCTGTAAAGCAGTAATGCTGGTCTGTGGAAATTTAAAAAAAAAAAAAAAAAAAAAGAAGCAATAGTACCAAAGATATCCTCCCTCAAGGTCTATTTGAGCTATGGAAGGGTTCAGAAATCTATAACTTTTCAATGACCCTGGTTCGCGTGACGTCGATAGAAAATGTAAAGGGCGGTTCATGTACTGTAATAAATGTGAAAAAATTGTCGATAAACGAATCGCTTGCCGCAGAATGTACTGCCATTGGATGAATGGTGCCCAAGTCATGAATCGTTTCTCAGTCTAGTTTCTCAGCTTCAAAATTTCAGATAAGAGACAACGCATTGTGGTCAAGGTTAAGGAATATTTCTTTTAAAATTGAGTATTTACGTATCTCAAAAATTAAGTGAGACAGAATTGTAATTTAACAAAATTCTGGTAAACCTTTCGAATGTTATTAGTCCCCTTACGAAGGTATCGTTGTAGGGCACGATATTAATAGATCAAGCAAAACAAAACACATTGAAAAATGACATTAAAAATTAAATCCGTGACGAATTATTATTTTCTACCAAGAGAACGAATTCCAATGAACGAACGTAAATCTAACCTAATGACATTGCTTTTACTACTTAAACATTTTATAAATCGACGTAATACCTTAAAACTCGCCAATTTCTGACCTGTTTATCGTCAATTCCATAAATGTAAATTTTGAATGTATTGGTGAAGCACGAAAATATACAAGATGCGATTAATTCATGATAAAATTAAAGACACTATGTGTAAAAGATTACGTTTAAAGATAAAAAATAATATGCCCACTTTGTTTAATAAAAAGAAAACCATTTAATTAATAAAGGTAAAGGCATCCCCTTTACACATGCAAATGCTAAGCACTCATTTCATTAATTAATGTGTTAATACATTTCTTGTTGATGCTGCTTCAATTTCCAAATTTCCAAAGATTGAATCGAAATAAAATAGTTGTGTAGATAAGTGTATATATCTTTCCATTTTCGTATGCATATCATGCTGATTAGGGTCGGTATAAAACGCCCAAGATACGTAAAGTTTGTTATTTGTTTCATAGGACAGTTTTCAATAATTATTTTGAGTGAATCATTTCTTTTCCTTTGACTTCCATCATGCTTATTTTTACTTTCTCATCTATATGTCTGTAAGTTGAAAGGTGTTCTAATCGTGCGCCGGAAAAGTGCGCATTCACGAGGAAAGTAATTATTGTCGGACCCTGGTAACGAAACGATAGATAAATCTTATATACAGTAAATTACTTCCTCTAATCACATGTTGCAGCCGGAATCCATGTTTTGTGAGCCCTTGTTACATAAAAATGGATTGACGGCAAAAAGTCTGTTCACCTGCCCTAACGTGGTAAACGCTAGCGCGTAAACCGAACAGGGAATTTTCTCTGAAATAGATAGTCCTCCTTCCATCTGAACGAACTCGAGGCTTTGGGAGTTTCAAATGGATATTTTGATTTTTCAAAGTTCTTTACATGAAGTCCCAACATGTTAAGCTTTGACAGAAAAAGCATTCCTTGCGTACGCCCTCCTCCCGGCAGTTTCTGAATCTAAGGCCGAACTCCTAAATATATATCCACAAAATAATCTACTCAGTGAGACAGAGCTCAAATTATCAAAATCATATTTAAGATCCTGTTTGCCTTAATAATACCATATGATTCCTGCTACACACTTACATTAAAATTAATGGTTGTCAAATGGTTATTTTCGACTTGTGTTTTGTTAGGTATATTACTAGGGACGGATTTTAATGAAATGCCATTTTTTCTTTTCACGTTAGAAGAATGCCGTTTAGTATACATATTAATTTTTGTATGACAAAAGGAAATGCTCCATATTTATACGTCTTATTTTATTTTTGCATTTTGAAATGGGTCATGTTTTTAGATTTTTCTGCAATTTTTTAATGTACTAATATGATATTAAAATCAATGAAATCATCATTGATTTTAATATCATTTTAATGGTAATTACTTGCTTCAAATAATAATTACGAGACACAAGTGTTCACTGCCTGTCCGGATGGCTGAGATCGCTAAGGCAAGGTTGTATTGTGTTCGTCTTTCAACCCTTTATCATCATCATATCGTGTCATCCTCATAGTTACCATACCGTTACACGCAATAGTGGTCGCTAATGACCTAGAAGACGATTGGAAGAAGCCTCGATTTCATCAGAATCAAATTCAACAGCTTGAGATGTTCATCCGAACTGCTTTTCATCACATTTGTTTCGGCATTTTTCTTTAAATTTAGGTCGTTTAAAAAAATTAAGATCATTTTTGGCAAATTTTTACGTCATCAAAATTCGCCACTACTTATTACAATACGAAATTGAAGAATTATCAAACGAGACTTTTAAACCTCAATTGATAATCAATCTAAAATTGCAATATAATATTACCATTTAAATATCAGAGAACGTTTGATGCAATTCGTCAAAACTCAAGTGAACTTAAGTTCTTGTTTCAATTTGATTCTTCGTCCTTCGAAAGATAACATCCGATAGTACTCATGTTGATAGTACGTAGACCATTGTTTTTTTACTATCATTAGTTGCATTACAAAAACTATTATTTTTGATATTAATGAAGCATGAATATATGTATTGTAATAAAACTTAATACGATAATAATGTCAGTTTCGTTAAGTTTGACTCTATACAATCAATGTAAATGGTTTCATTTTCCCATTTAAATACAGTTTCTCTTCTACTGTGCATACTATTTAGACCGTGTGTTTAAAACTAGTACTGTTTCAACCCCATATACTTTTGCACGCCTTATTTATAACGTCTACAAAATATACAATACTACGAGAATTTGCAAAAAAATCTCATTCCAGTAAACATTATTTACTCCATGCTGGGCTTCAATAGGTCTTCAATGGGTCTTCAATGGGTCCTTAGATTTATCACGCCTGATACGTTTCATCTACGCCAGTAGTTACACACCTGTACCCTTTCCTTTCCGCCTTCAAAAGAAAGTCGAAAATTTGCATTTGCATTTTTTAAAAGTCAGAGTATTTCAATTACATTAATTCATGATCCAGATTTTAAAACGATTCCATTATGGTGAAAATCTCAATCTCAATATTCTATGTTGATAGTGTTAATTTTTGTTTCAAATTTTCGAAAATTCAGATCGTTTGCCGAAAATTGGACATGCGCCATTTTTATACGTCTTTTGCTCTATTCGAGAAAATATTTATGGCAAACATTGACGCAATTTTTTAGAAAATATCGACAATATGTTTGTGCATGGTGTTGGTGCATACACACGATTTTCGGATAGTTAATTTTCGCATAGTAAAGATATAATCTGATAGAGAAGAGACAGATGCAATTTTGTATCAGGGTCATCAAGATGTCTATGGTGTAGTAGGTGAAATGACTGCAATGTAATCACACGCATTAAAGTTCGAATTTCATCCGGGGCGAATAATTTTTGCGGGTAGAAAACACTTTTGGTGTTAATTATATAGTTGTAATAATTCGTAACGTTAATAAATATCACAGAAAATATGTGCTTTTTACCCGCCACTACTTCAGTGTAGTAATGGCCTTAAGAATCAGGTATAAATTTTGGTATGAAGATAGATGGCCAGGACAAGACATGAGCTCCACATGTATGTTGCGACTGTTGTTCAGTGATATTTCGGCATGGTTAAAGAAGCGTTCAATGGCTTTTGCTGTACCCGTGGTTTGGCGGAAGCCTTCAAACCATACAGATTACTATTATTTCTGCTTCACTCTACCAGGGCAGAATATGGAAACTACCCGTTTGTATAAATGCAATCAGCCAAAAACCATTGAAACTATTCATAGAATCTTTCAAGATTAGTTTGAAAGCTGTATTTTCTCACTTCTTCTTCTTCTGGTAAGTATCTTCCTTCAATTTATGTTGGTTGTGCTGTTCACTATACTTATGCAAACAGGGCAGTCCTCCTTGATTGTAAGAAATATGCTGAATACAATGGGAAATCTGTGACGATCGAAGGGCATCATGTGCTCTTGGAACTGCAACTGATATATAATAAATACTGCTGTTTCGGTGACAAATTTTGTAAAAGCTATGAACCAAGAACGACCGACGTTAAGGTACTTAAGAGGAAAAAAAAACATTTACATAAAGATGGACATTTTTCTCAACCTAGAATTTGTGATATTTGAGTTATAAAGTGAAGAAAAGATTTAATTATTATTGGTGGCAAGTGTAATTAACATTTCAGGGTTTAAACGCTGTTACATGCAGGACGTTTAAGAACAGAGTCCCAAGCGCAGAGGTCAGGTTGCGAGGAGTGAAGGGAAGCAATTTATACCAATGAACCCTGGGTCAAAGAGGTCTGACCTCATTGCCAGGCCACGTGAAAACCGCTCTTTCCCTGCCTGGCAGGCCTACCAGCGTTCACTAGAGTCATATGGGGGACCACTTCTTCACAACGAGAGACGAAAACCGGTCGATAAGACAGAGTTTATTGCAGAATGAGCTGCGTTTCAATTTTGGAGAACGTCACGAAATGAATAATAATTTATGACATAATTTTCATTATTATTATTATTATTATTATTATTATTATTATTATTATTATTATTATTATTATTTGAGAATTATTCAATGAAACCCTAAGATCGAGATCGAACCATTGGAGGATTATAATAAGAGGAGGATTATGATTATAATAATGAGGATTATGATATTAACATCGTTCCACATTTTATTTACTTTCAGTTCGCCTTGGGAAAGTATACATTACACATGTTTTGAGAAAAAAGTGCATATGGCAGTCATGGATTCGTTGACTCCCTTAGACACTTTTCATTACCATCGTCGTCGCCGCCGTGGAGGTTTGGCGCTGTTTCCTCCGTTGGAGCCACCGTGCGCCTCCGCAGCCCCCGCCCCCGCCCCCGTCCCCGCCCCCGCCCCGGCGCTGCCGGCGCATCCCTCGCGTGCGAGGCGGCGGCGCATTTCTCTCGGCCGAAGCACGCGGACGGCGCCGCGCACGTTTCTCTCGAGGAAGATGAGGGGGAGGGGGAGGGGACGGCTTTCGCAGCCAACCGATCGGCAGCGGACGTCATGCAGCAACTGTAAGTACAACAGGTGAATAACACAATTCCTACTCTACATACTCAGCCCTTTCCTGAAACGCACTGATTCTTTCACCTTTGTCCTCTAATATCTACCTCGCCTTATTCTCAGTATTCCATCTTGCCCACATTCTTCCTTCCTGAAAAAACAGACATTTCTCTCAAATGTGTTCCACACATCCTGCATTATTCTCCTCATTTTTCAGCCAGCATTTTTTTTTACTTGGTCTCATTTCATTACCTTACCTGCATATTACTATTCAGCGTCTGTCAATTTCCGTAGATTTACCTTTTAAATATCTGGGAATATCATCCATTGGAATACTTTTATACATTTATTAAAATTAGAACTACTGAGTATTATTTTCCTTTTGTAAATTTACTAGGGCGTACTGCATCTATTTGTAAGTTATTTGTTGCAAATTCTGTCGTTTGGGAACTGATCGTTTTCATATATTATCCTCATTATATAATATTCATTTTAAATGAACTGATTGCAAAGATTCCAGAAATTCGTTTATAAACAAAATGTGGAAATGTGAATAATATTCGGGCACATGTTCATATCTTTGGACACTATCGTTCACCATACTTGAGTCGGTAATTTTTAAAACCATGCAAGCCAGAAAATGTGAAGCTCTAGAAAAACACGAAAATCTGAATAATTAAGTATATAGAGAACTTTTATTTGTATTTAAAAAAATCGGATACATAAATCGTGATTGAGAATACCATAGAGTCATGTAATTTACTTGTATCAATAGTACAATAGTGGCAAGACTTTTAAAAGTGTATGACTCACGGGACTTCCAAAACTAATCACGAATTATTTATCTAAATATGTAAACAAATACTCATTGCGGAACTTTGCATTGAACTTTGACACATTTATTACAATATTATATGTTAAACGACATGTGCATCTACATTATACAGGATTGATATGACAGAAGCAGTGCTTGAATTACGTATTTCTATGATCGTGCGTAGGAATATTTCCGTATTGATCATCTTTTCACAAATCTCCCTGTCGGTAATACTCCAGTCATACACACTGTACATATACTACAAACGCAGATATACATACCCCAGAAGTCATTACTTACTGAATTTCAAAACCAAACCAAAATCTTGCAGTGTTCTAACGGCCATTTTATTCATCTTATTTACTGGATTTTTACGTGGAACGATGTATCTATCCTGCTGCTTGTAGTTTCTCGCAAAAATGCAAAAGAGAAGTGACTTAATGGGTTGTAAAAATGACAGATTTAATTTGTATCAGTGTTCTGCCACTATGTTTCGTCTGATATTATCATTATACTTAGGTACTAAACAAAAGGGTTTGCTGTACAAAGCAATTTGAGCGTTCTACTCGACAAAATTTCGTGATATCCACTTTGAATGGAATAGACTGCGCCCCAAATGTGTTATCTCGTGTGAAAAGTAACAGTTTTTATGGTATAAACCCTAAATTTTATTAAAATCGTAAAATGAATGGAGTCAACGCTTATCTGCCGTCATTCATTCATTATGTCACTTGGTTATTTCAAGGGCTTGTTCAAGAAGGTTCTGGTCTCGCTCCGACAAGCGTGTGTGTGTTATTGTTACGAAAATTAAGATAGCGAGTTTTTTAAGTTCCAAGATTAGTGTTTTAAAAATAATGGTTGGTAGACATAAACGCAATGATCAGCAATCGTTTCAACCCTGTGACCCTTTTCAAAAAAGCTCAGTATTTATAATAGGTAGTAAATTACTTTTTAAAATGAGTTGTATTTATGTACATTTATTTATCTATATTTTGTTTCAATGACCAACAACATCAAGAAAATTTGAAATTTTCTTTCGAATTTTCTCTGTTTCTAGTATTTCAGATTTAATTTTTGACTTACGGGATATTAGAGGCTATATCAATATATCTTTAATTTAAAGTGTTTTTTTTCTTATTCTATTTTGATGGCAATAGTTGGACTCCAAGATTTGAGATAAACTTAAATTCTAAAACTCCTTCCGTCTCATATATCACTGATATTAATTTTTTCATCGTTTATCCCCAAGAGACTATTTTATATTTGTACATAGTTACATTGAACATGATCCTTGGGGGGTTTCTCAATTAACTATCACCGGAAGTTATGAACATTTGTCGACAATGGGTGGTATGAATAAAAGTAAGCAAGTACTCTTTGCTCCGAGTTTCCGAGATCTTACTCAGTTTCGTATGAATAAAGTGGGTAAGCAATTGCTCAGTCTCTGAGTACTTGCTTCAACTCTGAGCGTACTCTCAACTGGCGAGCAAATGCTCAAAATTGGTATGAATAAGGTTAAGCGTTTACTCTCTAGAGTGAGCACTTGCTCCAAAATTTCGGAGGGACCTTAGTAGCAGACTCACGTTTGAAAAGTAAGGTTAAATTGGCCGATTTTTTACCGTGTGTTGATATGCATATGCAGCGGACTAAAAAAAAATGCAAGATTAGGCGAAATTCTCGTGATGTAGACTATTAGAATCTTTGCCGAATCGAAAAGTACAATGCATGGTTGGTACGATTTTTATCGGCGTTTGCTTTCAGGCGTGTTTTCATATTGCATATCTTCTATGTTAATTGGCCATCGCTCTTTTGCACTTGGAATTTTTCGGGGAGCTGTTTTTTGAAACTTTGTAATGTTTCGTTTCGGCCACAGCGTACTTCCGAAAGCTGGCTCCTTTCAAAAATAATTTTATATTCACTTAGCATTTCGGTAAAAATTAGCTGGGCCACTAGCGCCTGTTTTCCGTTACTGCTATTCTTATTCGAATTTAAAGAATGAGACTACAAACTATTGCTCTTTATTCCGCACAAATGTGCGCGACGTGCGTAACGTATGTAACCTCTTTGTTGCTCAAGAACCCAATTTTTAAAACTCTTAGCCTGCACTATCACTTGTTCACGACGAGCAAATGCTCGCGAGACATGAGTAAGTTCTTCGGAGACATACGAAGTTTTTATTCATACGAAATGGAGCTTCTGCTCAGTGCTGCGGAGTAGACTCACTTTGCTCCGGAGCAAGTACTCATGAGCAAGTGCTCATTTTTATTCATATGACCCAATGTTCGACTGCAATCTACAAAGACTTTCACGTCGCGTACATATCACTATAACCTGTCGATCGCTTGACATCACGTAGTATATTTAAGACAACCATTTTAGGCGTTAAGTGGTCACTAATATTTGATAGCCTGAACACAAGTTGATGTGACTTAAAAGTTACTAAAATAAAAAAAGCGTAGCCGTCTGACTGCCATTTGCGCGGCCTCTCCCACTCGCTCTCGTGCCTCCTGTGCCCTCCCCCTCTGCGCAATAATAAAACCTCCCAACGGTCGCGCCTGCGCACTGGAAGCGCGAACCGAGATCGTTGTCGCGACGGCACCAACGGCCGCCTCGCAACGCCATGAGAACTCCAAAGCCGCACCACAGAACCAAAAGCAGGTAATATTGAGGGAAATATATCATATTTAATAATACATACAGTTAGTACTATACCACAATCATTTTCTGCGTGGTTCTTTCCAATATTATCGGTTCTTGAGGTCTGGCAAGGGCACATATATTTAGAAATAGTTCTGGACTCGCTGTCGTCTCCGCAGGGCCACGGATGCGGTGCCCTTTTCATGAGCTGCTCAACGTTCACTGTTTTTCTCCAACTCCACAACTGCTTTCTACGTCAGGTGTTGTAGAATAATGTTAACGTGCTTACGACAGGCATTGCTGTAAGACAACCCTCTTTTGTGAATATCCGACATGTATTGATCATTAAGGGTTCAGAAAAATTCCAATAATGAGAGCCCTAAAGTTTGATACAGAAATTTCTTGTGGAAAAAAGTTGAAGCGTTCTCCGTTGACCCCTTCCCCGTTGGCGCTCGATTGTCCAGCAGAGGGAGGAAGAGTCTCGACGAAATAGATTTCCTCCACTAGCACTGACAGTGACACGTTCATAATGACTTAAAAACAGGAATCTTATCATTTTGTCAAGACAAAAGTATAAAAATCCATCATAGTGCAAAAATTCACTAATGCTCTAGAACGCAATTGTAGCTGGTAAGCTTTTGTATTGACGCAAAAAACGACAAATCATTTCTAAATAATCATCCCGCATCTGACATTTAGAGTAGAGGCGACCTAACACACCAATTTCTACGCATCCTGTTCGCCCCAGCTCTTTATCAGATATCGAAAATCTGCTTAAATCGGGACTTGGACCAAAAGGCCAAAAGTACATTACACACACGAGACTTTCTCAACGCACTGCAGCCAATAACCCAACTTCTATTGGATATGTTTTCAATATTTTCTGTGCCTGTTGTAAGAAAAAAATTAAAATCATAAAACTTACTCTCAAACATGAGACATCAATATTTAATTTACGATTTTCCTGACCAACAAATCTTCAACAACAAAGTGCGCCGATCCCAACGGGATGGCGCATCCCGCCTGAAATGCAGGGCGTGTCGGCTAATAAGAGCGAGGGATGTCGGAAACCGAGATCCGCGCGGCTCCGCCCGCTGCTCCCGTCAACAGCGCCTCCTCGCCTCCTCGCCCCCTCGCCTCCTCGCTCCTCGCCCCCTCGCCTCCTCGCCTCCTCGCCCCCTCGCCTCCTCGCTCCTCGCCCCCTCGCCTCCTCGCTCCTCGCCTCCTCGCTCCTCGCCTCCTCGCCTCCTCGCCCCCTCGCCCCCTCGCCTCCTCGCTCCTCGCCCCCTCGCCTCCTCGCTCCTCGCCCCCTCGCCTCCTCGCTCCTCGCCCCCTCGCCTCCTCGCTCCTCGCCTCCTCGCCTCCTCGCCCCCTCGCCCCTCGCCTCCTCGCCTCCTCGCCCCCTCGCCTCCTCGCTCCTCGCCCCCTCGCCTCCTCGCTCCTCGCCCCCTCGCCTCCTCGCTCCTCGCCCCCTCGCCTCCTCGCTCCTCGCCCCCTCGCCTCCTCGCTCCTCGCCTCCTCGCTCCTCGCCCCCTCGCCCCTCGCCTCCTCGCCTCCTCGCCCCCTCGCCTCCTCGCCTCCTCGCTCCTCGCCCCCTCGCCTCCTCGCCTCCTCGCCTCCTCGCCTCCTCGCCCCCTCGCCCCCTCGCCCCCTCGCCTCCTCGCCTCCTCGCCCCCTCGCCTCCTCGCCTCCTCGCCTCCTCGCCTCCTCGCCTCCTCGCCCCCTCGCCTCCTCGCTCCTCGCCCCCTCGCCTCCTCGCTCCTCGCCCCCTCGACTCCTCGCCTCCTCGCTCCTCGCCCCCTCGCCTCCTCGCCTCCTCGCTCCTCGCCCCCTCGCCTCCTCGCCTCCTCGCCCCCTCGCCTCCTCGCCTCCTCGCTCCTCGCCCCCTCGCCCCCTCGCCTCCTCGCCCCCTCGCCTCCTCGCCTCCTCGCTCCTCGCCCCCTCGCCTCCTCGCTCCTCGCCCCCTCGCCTCCTCGCCTCCTCGCCCCCTCGCCTCCTCTCTCCTCGCCCCCCTCGCCTCCTCGCTCCTCGCCTCCTCGCTCCTCGCCTCCTCGCCTCCTCGCCTCCTCGCCCCCTCGCCTCCTCGCTCCTCGCCCCCTCGCCTCCTCGCTCCTCGCCCCCTCGACTCCTCGCCTCCTCGCTCCTCGCCCCCTCGCCTCCTCGCCTCCTCGCTCCTCGCCCCCTCGCCTCCTCGCCTCCTCGCCCCCTCGCCTCCTCGCCTCCTCGCTCCTCGCCCCCTCGCCCCCTCGCCTCCTCGCCTCCTCGCCCCCTCGCCTCCTCGCCTCCTCGCTCCTCGCCCCCTCGCCCCCTCGCCTCCTCGCCCCCTCGCCCCCTCGCCTCCTCGCCTCCTCGCTCCTTGCCCCCTCGCCTCCTCGCCTCCTCGCTCCTCGCCCCCTCGCCTCCTCGCCTCCTCGCCCCCTCGCCTCCTCGCCTCCTCGCTCCTCGCCCCCTCGCCCCCTCGCCTCCTCGCCTCCTCGCCCCCTCGCCTCCTCGCCTCCTCGCTCCTCGCCCCCTCGCCCCCTCGCCTCCTCGCCCCCTCGCCCCCTCGCCTCCTCGCCTCCTCGCTCCTTGCCCCCTCGCCTCCTCGCCTCCTCGCTCCTCGCCCCCTCGCCTCCTCGCCTCCTCGCCCCCTCGCCTCCTCGCCTCCTCGCTCCTCGCCCCCTCGCCCCCTCGCCTCCTCGCCCCCTCGCCCCCTCGCCCCCTCGCCCCCTCGCCTCCTCGCCCAGCGGCGGCGGCGCCCTCGCGTTGCTTGCGCAGTCCTTCAAAGTCCGCCTACGAGCCCAAACTCGTTATGTAATCCGAACCGTGACGCTTCGCAATCAATACCAAAGGTGGTGGGGGGCTGAGGCCTTTCGAATTTATCGTCGGCCTGCATTAAAGTCTATAGAATACGGAAGTTGCAAATAATAATAATAATAATAATAATAATAATAATAATAATAATAATAATAATAATAATAACATGATTGTGTGCTGTAGGAATTTAGAAGGCAAAAGAGTTCAGACGACTAGCTGTGAAATTAATATTAACGTTAACTCCAGCACAGTTGGAAAGTTAAGCAGTCATGGGACATAGTATCAAAATATTACTAAAATTTTGGAGAATTTGTTGACATGTCCTTTAACGTCCCACATTAATATTTGTAATACCTAGCATATACCTACAAGATAATTCATCAATTACAACAACAACAACAACAATAATAATAATAATAATAATAATAATAATAATAATAACAACAACAACAACAACAACAACAACAACAACACTTCACGCAGGGAGCTCTGTTAAGTCAGAAACCCACGCTAAGGTTGCGGCAACCACCCCTTCGGCGGAGTGGCCCGGCGAGCTTATGAGAGGAGGTCTTGGTAGGGCTACTAGAGAGTAACGCTGGGAAGGTCTATCAGGATGGTGTAGGTCGGCTCTCTTAGCGCACAGCAGCTCTCGTAGCCCTGTAAGGTCACAGTTGGACCGCAGGGGAGAATTTCACCTCATGTGGCTGGTTGACACGCGAACCCAAGCCATAAATACCAGAGATTCTTTGACTGGTGTTTATTACAGGGGGAGATTTTTACGAGCATGTTATTAAAATGGTTGGCGATCGGTCCTCGCAGAAGGTTCTGTCACCGGGCCAACTGTGTCTAATGGCGAAACTAGTGCAGGGCAACAGACCTGGCGCGGCGCATATCACTCGTGACTTCCGCAGAGACAGCAGCTGCAGCTGCTGAAGGCCGAAGTGGCTTGACGCCCCATCTGCAGGGCCCTCCCCATATCAAGGCGAACTAGCTGACGCATGAGGTGGACGAAAGAAATGAGCATCTCCATAAAACATGCGTAGTATGCACAAAAGTGGAAACGGAGTGTGAAGGTAAGAATGCTTGCGGAATGGAGAATAATGTATTTGAGACAGCACAATGAATGAGCGACGGGTTTGCAGGCGACGTGTATTTTCAGATGCCGAAACAACAGGTCGCTACGCAACTGCAAAGTAACACAACACCAGACTCCATTCCATGGCGACGAACACGAAGAAGGAAGACTACTTGAAAGGGAACATGTAGCTGATAATCAAGCGACTTCAAATAGTAATGAACATTTCATCAATGAAATACAGGATAGCTACTCGAAATATCGTATTATGTACGAAGGTGTCCCATTGCAGAAATGGCCTCGTACACCTAAGTCATTATGAGAGTGAAATTATATGCTGCTGTAAAAATAATGAAGTTCTTTGTTGAAAATACACTATCGCAAATGCTTTCGTTGTAGAAACTGTCAGAAGCAGTGCACTGCACCGCTTTGGTAGTTTGCTCCGTTTTGAACAGAAACATTAGACAGGAAAGTTACAGAATATCCCAAGACTGCAGCTCTAAAAACGAATTCATACCGACACGGAAGAAAATAATCATTTCCAAAATGAATAAATCCAGGAAGGAAATCAGTCATCTATCAGCGTACTTCGCAGCAAAAGAAAAAGTACCGAGGAAAGGGCGAAAGGAGGTACGGTAAATTGTTAAAAGAATGAAGTTGCGAATAAACCTGAAAGATCTGGATGGAGACGAACGTCTGAAACAGAATTGCTGCATTCGATGCGAGAATTCTGTGTTATGCTGAAGTAGCAAAGAGACGAAAACAACGTCAGCCTTCGCTTTCGACCAAAAGAAATTTTACCGGCAGCTGCAAAATGGCAATGGAGACTGTCAATGGCAATTTCCGAGTAGCGAATCGCTGGTTCAGCATTGGACTGATATCTGGGCCATACAAAAGCAACCCGATGAAGGAGACCAATGGCTGCAGGAGGACAGAGAAACTTGTCGTAACATCGACTAGATGCCTCCCTTTGAAATTTCCCTTACTTGTATCAAAACGGCAGTACAGAGAACACAGAATTGGAGGTCGCCAGGTCCGGATGCGATCCGAAATGAGTGGTGGAAGCACTTCACTGCTACTCGCCCATGCCTGACTCGACTGTTCAATGAAGGTTTGCGATATCAAACTATATTCTCAAAGTACTTGTTGACAAGCAGAACGTTTATCGTGCTCAAGGACGGTGATAGATCCCAGCCAAGGAATTATGATCACTTGCCTGCCAACACTGTATAAAATTCCGACTTCCATAATCTCTTCAAGAATATATAGTTATTTAGTCGACCAGCGCATTTTGGCTGCTGAACATAATTGCCGTCGCGAAGGAAATTCGGGATGCAAATAATTATAAGAAATTGACAGTGTAATTACGCAGCGAGTGCAAAAGCACTAGCAGAATCTTTCTGAAGGCTGTATAGATCACAAAAAGCTTATGATTCGGTACCTCACACATGGCCTCTAAGAGCCCTCGACCTGTATAAAATCGATCGAAGACTGATCGGTTTTTTGAAGAACTGCAGGTCAGAATGGAAATGTCTTTTGCAGATAAAGAATGGAACCTGCTGTTACGTGATGGAAGATAATAATTTGCAATTCATCGTGGAGACTCTACTGTAGAACCAAAGTAATTCACCAAGCCCTGCCAAGAGATACGACCTCGGAGGGACTGAGAAACCTTCTTATAAGTGCAAACTAGGGCATGTAATCATCAATGATCAGGCTCGAATCTTGGGGGATAGAGTAATCATCACTGAATGAATAGTGGAAGCAAATAGATCAGATAACATTCTGTTTGATAAAATGTCTAAAACATCATGCATCATTGATGTTGCAATCTCTACAGATGACAGGCGTGTAACAACTGTTTCTGATAAAAAGAGGAAAAGCAACCCCTGTCTGTTGAATTGAAGGACATGCATGGATGAAGAAGTGCTTAAAGTGGCGGAGTGAGCGAATGGATTGGTCCCCAAGGAATGGCAAGAGACCGCAAAGAAATTAAAACTAATTGAGAAGCGTTTGCGGACCATTCAGAAATAGGCATTATTGAGAACAGCTCATATACTCCGTAAATTCTTAAGCTCAAGCTTAAGAATTTACTGACTCATATGATAGATATACTGACGAATATCAAAAACCCATTGTATTTCTTGTTCAACTTTACGTGCAAACCATTGTTGCTTCGGGTGAACTAAAACCCCGGCATCAGTGTATATCCATAGGAAATAGTAAAAGTAATAATAATAATAATAATAATAATAATAATAATAATAATAATAATAATAATAAACTACCAATAAAATAATGAAGTTGACCCGTGTAAACGTTCCTTAGGTTAAAAGTGAAAATTCTAAATTCAAATTGAAACATAATTTCGTACGTTTCTGGCAGTGGTACATTCTATGGATTCTTTACCTTATTTCTTTATCTATGAACAAAATGGTCACTGTACGTATTCCTGTATAAAAAATATTTTATCTATTTCGTAGCCCTGATGAAGGCTGTATAAATGGCCGCATCATCGGCAATGTAGTGTTGGTTTCCTTTCATTTACCTAAAGTCAAGAATTGTATATTATTTTTAATGCGTGCTTTTCAACTTTCATTGTCTTTTCCATGTACTTGTGTTGCCTCGGAGTGAAGCGTCCAGTCCATTACCTGCTCTCGCCCAGTGCTGACGTCTGTCCGGCGGCACTCGCGCAACTGTTCGGTTTGCCGCGGGGGGCGCCATCGTCGGCGGTCGCCCGAAGCCCCAGGGCGCAGGCGGCGGCGCGGGTTGCCATGGCGACGGCGCCCCAGTGGCCCACTTTCGACGCCGGCGGCGCCGCGACGCCAAAGGGACGGCAGGTGGCGTGGACCGCTGCCCCCCCCCCCCCCGCTAACTCCTCTGAGGAGCGCTTTGTTTTGCGACGAGCGTCCACTGGGGCCCCGAGAGGGTTCTACCCAAACACCCTGCGTGCCCAACTAGAGCGAATTTTGGTATCCATATTGCATCTATCGATATAGCATTTATTCCTTCCATTAAAAAAAATTGAGGATAAGGATTTTTCCTTCGTGTAATTTTTTACTCTATAGATCTTTCATTAACGTCATGTACATTTTTTTTTGAAAATTTTAAGTTTTCGAGCAATATTGCATGCACTACGTGCAGTATTTAAAAATAACAAAGACAAGAATTTCTAAAAAAAGTACTCTAAATTTTCCTTTAAACATTTGGCGCAAAATGTACTATGACATAAACGCCATATTGCTATTGTTTTTTCAAAACTCACAAAAATGTATTTTTTTACTCGTCTCTCGCGTTGCTAATATTTACATTAACGGTGATTAGTTTAGATTATTGCATTTATGGCTACATGTGTTTTGAAATTAACGGCCGCCGTCCGTTAAGTGGCCCAATCATATTCAAACTATTTATTAAACTTCGAAAACTGATAACAAACAAGATAAGTAAAATACACACACAACATAAATAACACCTACAAAAGTAATATGGTAAAGGAAATAATCGTCCACAAAAGGTTAAATAATTTTTATTAATTATTTTCCAGAGTTAACTTTCGGGAAAACACTTTTCCCATCCTCAGTGGATCTCTGTGTCCTCCCCAGTGTCTACATTTTGTTTCCAACATCCAATATGCTCATTAATTCTAACTGAAAATTTTCTGCCTGTTTGGCCTACATATGCTGAATTACAGTTATTACAAGTTAGGTGATGAATTCTCCTCAAAAACATTATTTATTTTTACAGGTATGTCGATGACATTATATGTCTTTGGTCAGGAACTTCTAGGCAATTGAGCCAGTTCTTTGATTTTCTCAATTCTTTTCACTCCAAATTAAAATTCTCCATGAAAATTGAACAGAACCATTCCCTGAATTTCCTTGATAACTATAACAAACTCAAGACATAATTTTAAAATTTTCAGAAAACCTACTCATACTGATACAATCATACCTTCCCATTCTAATCATATTCACAATCATAAATTTTCTGTTTTCCACTTCTGGATAAACAGACTAATCCAGGTTCCCATGACTGATATAGATTTTAGTAACGAAGTCAATACCATTCTAACCATTGCATTAAATAATGGTTATGATCCCCTGACAGTCAACAAACTTATCCACCAAAAAGGTATAAAAATTATTTTAAATAAGGTTTTTCCTCAACATTGCCCTATAGAACCAAAGAAATTTACTTGCATCCCCTACATAGGTCCTGCATCTAAACGTATAGGACAATGTTTCACTAAATACAATATCTCAGTAGCCTACAAAACCCTAAATTCCCTCCAATCTTTATTCCCTAGTTCCAAATCACCTATGTATCACCCATTGAAAGAAGTGGAATTTATCACCTAACTTGTAATACCTGTAATTCAGCATATGTAGGCCAAACAGGCAGAACATTTTCTGTTAGAATTAATGAGCATATTAGATGTTGGAAACCAAATTTAGACACTTCCACCTTTGCCAATCATTTGATTCAATTTAACCATTCCAATTATAATTTTAAAATCCTTCGCCTAGTCAACAAAGACACAAAAATGTACATTTTGGAGAACTTGAAAATTCTAAAACTTTTCAAAAATACTAATTTTTCTGTCTTGAATGAACATTCCTTGATTAAAAGCAGTCCCATTCTAAATATTTTATTAACTAGCCCCTCATCATTCCTTTGACCTTTTGATTCTGATGTAAGTATTAAGTAATATATAATTGTAAGTAATAAAGAAGGATCCGGTTAATTATGCGATTTGTACCATTATGCAATATTGGCATACTTGACACTTACAATAGATGTTACATGACCAATTTTCACAATTCCCACAGCAAATATTCTGTTGGTAATTTATCAGGTAAACATGAAGTTATACATGATACTTTTGTATAATAGGAAAGCGGTATATAATGATAATGCTCAATGAGGAATAATATATGCCAGTAACTGTAATTAACAGGGAATGTTCTGTTGACATTGCTTTTTCGGTCCCAGACCAAGGCCATTCACGGTTAATGATACTCAAAGAACATGAGATCAAAATGCGTAACAAACAATGAGCTCCCTCAGGCAAACGTAGAAAAGACGCGCATAAAGAGAACGCTGACAAGGCAAGCGTTATAAAAGCTGGGGCGAGGGATTGAATGCAAGGGAGAGTGCGTCAAAAACCTTCATTGCTCTGTGTTCATGAATACCGGTGGCGTGACCGTTCTACAAATGAATGTCGGTAATGAGCCGCGCTGGCTAAGCAAAGATATCGACCTCCTTTCTGCTGCTCAGCGCCTGGAGGCGGCGTACAACACATTATTATAAGAAGATTCGCCCCTCGTACGAGTCTTAAAAGTTAAGATTCATATTGTACCGTCGACCCTGAAAAAATGTAGTGCGCACACCAACGCCATTCCGACACCCAAAGTAACAATTGAAGGTGAAGCAAAGGCACACTCCATAATTGTGTTGTGTAACCCAGAGTAATATGCTTATGGATGGAATCGTTTGTTTACAGTCGTTATCACGCGCAAAAGAAATGTTCCCATTTAAAAATTAATATTGTGTTGATATGTCTCGAATGACAACACTTATATACACCTTGTTGTTCCCCAATCTCTTAACTACAGCACCATATTTTTCAACATGATCTCCGTCCAGTGCAATGGACTCACGCCACCTGAACGTAGTCTGCGCTTGCATGGAGCCACTCTGCTGCTCTCTGTGGGAGCCAACGTCGCGCTGCTTCAACTACTTCCCCCTCATCCGCGGCGTGCCTCCTCCACTGGACCAAACATACGAAAAGCTGAAGGCGCGAGATCCGGGCTATAGGGTGGATGAGGAAGAACGGTCCATGAAGTTTACGAGCTCCTCTCGTGTACACAGATTTGAGTGAGGCCTTGCGTTGTCATGGAGAAGGAGACGTTCGTTTGGATATTTGTGCCTACGAACACGCTGAAATTGTTTCTTGAATTTCCCAAGAGTAGCACAATACAGTTCAGAGTTAATCGTTTCTCCATGAGGAAGAACACTGAACAGAATAACTCCTTCAGCATCTCAGAAGACCGGAGCCATGACTTTACCCGCTGAGGTTTTCGCTTTAAACTTTTTCTTGGAAGGAGAGTGGGTGTGGCGCCACTCCATTGCTTGTCGTTTTGTTTAGGTTTTGAAGTGATGAATGGATTCGCCGAGAAAAAAAGTGTTTCATTATATAATCAACTCTCTAGGTAGTTAAACGTTCTCTACGGTATCCGACTGCACAACTATAATCTACATCGACGCGTACTAAAATAAGAAATGCGACACATTTATTTTCAGGCCTCTCTGGGACAGGAGTCCTTTTCCATTAACGGCTTCGATTAATACGGTTAATACGATTAATATTAATTAACTCCTCCGGACAGCGGCTGAATATGTGTTGCAAGGCGAATCTATTCGCTGCATTAGGAAATATTGTAATAATACGAGTCCCAAAATATGAAACAGAAACTCCTTACCTAAATAAATATAACTAGCGGTGCTACATAATGCCACAGATTTTCTCGTGCTAGTTCGATTCCTAATTTCCTTGGTCGGGGTAGCGTTATGATCTTTCCAAATACTTTTGCCAGCTGTCATCTAACAAGTCCCAATATATACATCTTTAATTTTCTCAGTGTTTGGTTTTCTAATAGTAGAACCGAAATATTACTATAAGAATATTATAGAATAGTAAAACCTCGTTCAATATGGACATTTTCGTTGAAAACATTAGAGTCGATTTCAAGAAAATAGTGTTAAAGCTCTCTGTAAATGGGATATTCAATACTGTTTTCTCAGGAATAGTTAGTTTTCGAAAAATTTTATTCAAAATAATTTAAACTACTTCCACTCGCAAATGCAATAATCTATACAAAACGCTAGCAATGTTCATATTAAAAACATGGGAGATATTTAAATATTATACATTTGTGAAAGTTTTGAAAAAAATGAAAACACCAAAATTAATTTTATGTCATGGAATTAGCAGTATCTTTGTAATCGCTGCTGCGAATTTTTTTGTTTTAATATTTTTTTAACGTTGCTCATTCTTTACACAAAATTATGCGAAAGTTACTGAATGTTTTTAAAAAATGTACATGACATTGACCAAAATTAGGATTAAGATCAATTTGGATTTAGGTCAGGAAGAAGAACGAGAGAACTTATTGTTGCAATTAGGCGGATCGTAGAAGAATGGATATGGAAATGTGCACATATGATGCATTCATAAATTTGAAGAAAGCGTTTGTGAAGGTTGCTTGTAAAATACTATTTCAAATCATGAAAGGCGTACATCGAGACTGAAAAGACCGCGGAATTATCTTATACTTTCATAAAACCCAGTGCGCCAGAATAACCAATAAGAGCAAAGATTGGAACTGGAGTAAGTCAAGGGTGCTCCCTTTCACCACATTTATTCAACGTATTAATAGACGAAACAATCAAATACTTAAAAGGAAAATCAAAGAGTATGCAATTTAATGATTTAGAAATACACTTTTTAAGATGTACTGATGATATAGCAATCTTAGCTAGTTGAAGAAAATATACAGAAAACGAACAGGAGTCATTTAGAAGCTTGTGAAATGTGGAGAAAAATATTGAAGTTCCCCTGCACAGAAAAATGATCTAATTATATGATTTTAGATAAAGTGAAGGAGACAATATCCCGTAGGAGACGATACCATTTGGAACAGGAAAGCAAGATTCTTTGGACTAATTGTTCAAACTATACGAACTACGCTTGAGAAATTATACATGAAGAGGACAGCGGAGGACAGAATGTCGTGGCGGCAGCGACAAGACAACGCTTTGCCTTTTGGAGTATGATGAGTCAGGTTTACGCATTTGGATTACTGTGCCGTACCTCTCGGATGTCCGCTGCGCACAATCTGCGGGCAACGCCACGCTCTCGACGCGATAGGCGACACGCAACGTGTTTCCTTTTCCCTAATGAAGAGGGAAGGGCTGAGGGCAGAGGTCTGAGCCAACGACCAACACACGTCGTGCACCGCACAGCTCAGGACGTTGCATTTTCAATCTGGACAGTATCAGACACTTGAAGTTAATGTATCAAACAGTTAATTAAAACTAACAAGTGAATAGTGCAGTGAACCGACCTAAAGTCGTGCTAATGATTTTTCAATATTAATAGCAGTTTTAAACCACGAAGCCCTGACTTAGCTCAGAGAATAGCGGGAACCAGGCTCTCCCTTACAACACAGCTGAAGTGGCAGTCACCTACAGCGACGACCAACCCGTCGATCAACTCGTCTTCACTGCTTCAACAGGCAGCTCCTTCACTTAATGTCAATGGAACCAGACAGACGTTGCAGGCAACACCCCCCCTCCAGCATGGAAACGGAACCCCAGCCGCCGACCCAGCACAAGGCCCCAGTAACGTCAATCACACCGACATGGCCAGCAAGCCACGACCCCGCCAATACCCAAAACAGCGATAAGACCTGTGTAAAAAGAGGCCACGGCGACAGTACCCGCCAGGCAGCCCATGAAAAGTGCAGCAGCAGTGAATATAGTGAACCTGTTAGCAATAGATATCTCCTCTTGAAAACATCAGTTGTGATGAAGACAGAAGATTCAAATACCTTGACGATCAGGAGACACACGACGTTGAAAAAATAAAAATACTCTCATTTACGTGAAAGGCATTCCAAACATTTCTCATTTCAGCAAAGAGATTACAAAGCAAACAATCGTTGAGTTCACCTCAAACACGGTTAACAACCAAACTAAGTTATCTTTCAAGTAATAGCGGACTTTAGAAAGGCCATTAAATACTTATTAAACACAAATATATAATTCCACTCTTACAAGAATTCCATGAACAAGATATTTTCAGTAGTTTTCAAAAACATTAATCAGTAACTCAGCAAGAGGTACACCAAGATTTGATATCAAAATTTCTTCATTGATCAATGTCACAAGCTTATGCAAAGGCAATATTCCCATTCCAGATATTGCAGAGTTTGACTGGCAACAAAGTGTTGAGAAAGACCTAAAAATTAAATATGTAATCTGTGTGCCAAAACTAAAAAAGAGGTAACACAAATGGCCCAATACAATGTTCGAGGTGCCCGGACTTTGGCCATAGAATGAATAACTGTAGTAATGAAATTGTGTGTGCATTCTGTGCTAAAAACCGTTACACAGTAATATGCCCACAAAAAACGCACCACCTCCAGGCCACAATTGCAAGGGCCCGTGCCCAGTGGACGTTCGGTCCGCAGAATGAAATTATTTTTTTAAAAAAATCCAGACTCGAACAAACGCAACTCTAAATCTAATACCCGCCAGGAAAATTCAAATAACACTACCTCCGCTCCTAAATTCACAACTCGCAAGTTTCCTAATCTTCGATATAATTGATCCATACCAAATGTTACTTATCAAGAATATCCAATCACTAACCAGCAAACAATCAAAGCACACACACAAATGTAAATTTTAACAATAATAATAAAAACACTAACTCATTAATTCACACTATTGTCAATAACATTACATGCCAGTAACATATAATGGCCATAAATATTAGTATCATTCCAACCATAATAAAGAGTATTCAAAATTCAAACACATCTTACTTACTAACAATAATGCCAGAAAAGTGTAACAAGGAATTAATCCTACCAAACTGGAACGCTAATAACATCTCAAACAAAAAATGAACTAAATTATTTTCTAAAAGATAAAGGGATTCAAATCGCAGGCATAATCGAAACGCACCTCAGTGCAGCCATGACATTTAACGTACCAGGTTACAACGTAATAAGAAAAGACAGAGTAAACCAAAAAGGGGGAGGAGTACTCACACTCGTTTAAAATCAATTTCTTATATGCACAGCTCACACCCCAGAGTTAGAAACAATCGCTATTAAAATCTCTGTTAATAAAAAAATCACAACCGTAATATCAGCATATAAACCACCCACTTTAAAAATGGAAAACCAACATAATGTCCCTTGTTCAACAGAACACGCCAATGATTCTACTAGGTGATTTAAACGCAAATCATTTAAACTGGGATTGCTGAGTTTCCCAAAATGATGGCTGTCAACCTCTCAAAATAATATCAGACTTAAGCATACTTACGCCATATGAACCTACTCACTTCCCACACGAGAGCAGCAAATATACAGGTATATTAGACATAGCAATTATTGACACAAGTTCAGTATATCATTCAAACCCAGTATTCTAGTTAGGTTCAGACCATCTTCCAGTATTAATAACCACCAAAATAACACCTCCCCCACATTCTCCAACTCAGAAACTAAACAACCAAGACACAAATTGGGAATCATTTAGGAAAGTAATTAGAGTCAAGAAACCACAATTCTAAATATTAAACTCGCCCTTAGAAATACTGTGTCTGTCGGCCGTCGGTGTTCTTGGCTGGGCCAAAAAGTATCCGAGATATCAGGGATCCTTTTGCATACACGGTGTGATTGATTGCAGTGATATCTAGATCTCTTCCTGCGCTCTGTTCCACGCTATGTAAAACAGAATTTGCTGTCCCTTTCACTTTATTAGCTTTATTATTTTCATAAATTCTCTTCAACGGTGCACAATATTGATCACGAACTCGATCTATCTTGCGTCGAAGGAGGCTTCGCATGAAGTCTGTATCGTGTGATTCGTAGCCTGATGACTGACGAGTTTCATTTGAGTAGAGATGAACCTTCAATAGGACCATCGATGTCTGGGATATTAGAGAGTACTAAATGTTCGTCTTGCAAAATAGCAAGACCCCAGATCTACGCCTACCTTGATAAGGAAAATGAAAACTCAACACGTGCGAATTGTGAACATATACTTTTGTCCAGATTCAAAACAAGTGTCCGACTTTGAATTTGCTCAATGGATCAGTGCCAGCTGAGGTGACTGCAGGGTCTATGCTCGGGAAGCGATAGGGTTCCAGTCACAACAGGTGATGCATTTTTGAAACTAGCTTCACCGCCAGGTCGAAATCAGTTGCTGTCTGTTCGATTCTATCGGCCATTTATTCTGATCAGTATTTTTCCGTGTTTTTTCCGATGAACACCAAGAGAATGCCGGAGTAGTACCCTAACAAAAGGGTCACGAATCGCGCGCGATCTTTCCTTCCTGTTCTTTCTCCTATCTACCCTCTTGACTTAGAAATAAATGCTCTACACTTCCACGCATGCCGGGAGAGCAGTCGAGGGCTTAAAGCTTGTCCCAGTAGGGGCGGTGCCACGGTGGTGGGAGATACCTGGTTGAGGAAAATACTCGCAAGGCAATGTAGGCCGGCGCCATGTCTCAGCATTTGGTGGAGAAGGATAAAAGCCATCTTATGAGAAAAGCACATTGACTATGTTTACAGGAATAATGATCGGAAGCTGTTGGCGTGCCCGACTTCTCTAAATAATCAATCGATGGATTAATAATCAGGGTAGCTGGAAACTTCAAAATTTCGCAGCTGTAATGGTACGGCGAAAAGAATGTATGTATCGACGGCATGTATGAATCGACAAGCAGTCTGAACGAAAGGACAGTATAGAACTTGGGCGAGTTACAACTCTGCGCTGACGCTTGTTCTACAGGGGGCACACGTCCCGGGGTGGGCACCTAAGGCTTTTCGCTTTTAATCGCACCCCCGTCGGCGCACAAGTACGTCGACCGGCTGGAACCCACATGCCGCCGGAACGCAGTTTACCTTCACGGCAACCTCCCCGTACAATGCCTGGATTAAGCCGCGCTGCCAGCTCAGAGCTCGTAGCTTTCCAGGCTGGTTCCTGATTCCAAACAATGCGCTACGCACGTGCGCCGGGACAAGTCCCTCCCCTTTGCCCTGTATCCGGCCACTGCCACTGCCACTGCCACTGCCACTGCCACTGCCACGACGCAGCCAGGAGCCCATTAAGATTCGGGCGGCTCGGGCCCCCTTCCCGTCTCCTCAACGCCTCCACCTTGAGACTATCGACGTGAGTACCGCCAGGACTTAGTCTACCGGACGGGGGGCGTGTTCCCCGCCTGGACTTCTGTACATGGAATCTGGATCATTCCTAAGAACGTCCTTGGTTCAATCCAGCGTAAGGGCAGGCGCAATTGAACAACTGCTAGGTTCCAGAGCTACCCGGCAACACGGCTTTACCATGTGCCTCCTGAGTGCATCCACCTTGAAGCTAACGCTGTGAGTTGCACCGTGAAAGGTAGGGTTCAGGTGGAGTCCTCCTATGCAGTAGCCCTGCGGGGTGGAGTGAGCAGCATGCAAGAGCAGGCGCACCACGCGCCTCGCGCGCCCGGATTTCCCGCCCTGTCGCAGCGCTGGGCGTGGCCGCGGCCGGGGCCGGGGTGAGCCGGCTCTTTTTACTTGGCGCTCGCGTGGCCGCCCCCGCCCCGCCCCCGCCGCGCGAACACGAACGTACAATGTGATTACAGCCACCCGCGCACGCTCACCGCCCGCCTCCGTCCACCCTTTCTTGTGGCGCCCGCGCCCCCATCGCGCTCCTTTGTCCCGACACTCCCTCGTGCTCCTCCTACTCCATGCACCAGCCCCCCCCCACGACCAACGCATCATTCTCTAACTTCTCTGCTTTCTAACTGCTTCCCTGCAACGCCGCCGCCCCTGCAGTCCCTCTGACCGGGAGGAGGTTGGACACCCGACGGCGGCAGCGTTTTCCTCACTGGCTAGGTCCAATTCAGCCGCCGGATGGAGGAGAATTCTAGCGGCCGCCTGCTCTGATCGGTAGATTTCCGTGGTTTCTCCGATCAACACCAGGCGAATGCCAGAGCAGTACTCTAACACACGGCCACGGACAGGATATTTTTTCCTTCCCCTTTCTTGTCCTATCCTCACCTCTTCCACTAATAAGCGTCAACGTCCCCTCTTTATTGACCATCTTGAAGTCTCCTCGCAGGGCCACGTGCACTGGGGCGCGCGTGCGGCGGGCGGCGCCTTTGCTTTCCTGGCGAGGCAGCCGCCTCCGTGCGCGCCGCCCGCCGCTAATTGGAGGCCGCGCCGCCTTCCTTGGCTGCGCGTGGGACGGCCGCAGGGCGTGGCGTGCCGCAGGGGCCGGCGCCTGGCCGCACATCGGAGCTGGCGGTGGGGGGAGGGAGACGGCGTTGCGGAGAGACGATTCATCGATTCTTCACTACAAATATCATTATTCCTAATCATTATATCTTTAAGTGCAGTGCATGTTTTCTCCTCTGGAATTTTCAGTGCTCTTCTCCCGCTGGATGGTGAGAGCGGCGCCGACCTACCGTCGGTTAGCGAGGTTTTCCTCAAGCAGGTATCTCCCACCAGCGGGACACCACCCCGGAGACAATCTCTACCAAGCCTCCCACCGGCCTCCCGTCGTGTGTGGTAGTGTAGTATTCACCAACGCTTTTCTACTCCCATTGTATAACTTTGTCATTTCATGGCTGCAACCAGTTGCATAATGATACTCATTACGACACAGATATAATTGAGAATCGTTCTAGTAAAGGTTTCGTTCAATTGTGTACACTAAAATTGCATATTATAATGTGCTTGTCAGTTTTAATTTCTATTATTAGGACTAATTTTTAGGTGGAGTATTATTTAAACTAAATTGGATCGTAATTTCACTTCGATCCTATTGCATTAATGCTGCACTTTCTTGCAGGGAGACAGGTCAACCAAAGTCACCTGTGGCTTTAGTAGTAGGTTAGGGTTTGGGAGCTGTCCTCCTAAGTGGCCTCGGCTGAATCCTGCGTGCCCACTGCCACGAAATTATTCAATGTAAACGTTTCACTTATAAGAGTTACCATAAGTCGTAGAAAAAAATGCAAAGAAACTCGATGCAATGAGTACACTCGTGTGAAGTTTACGATACTCGATCGTTTCTCGCCCGTATTGTAATATAACACTCGCGTTTTAATGCCTTCTAGTGCCTTTAGTGTCACTCGTGTATTAGTAGCCTCTAGCGTTGTTCACAGATTGACAAACAGACAGAGAGACAAACAGGCAGACAGACAGACACAAAGAGACAAACAGACACATACAGATAGACACAGACAGACGAACAGACCAATAGACACGACAAACAGATAGAGAGACACAGACAGGCACAGATAGACATACACAAACAGACACCTTTTTTACTTAAGTGGAGGGGAATTCAGCAGTTTTATTTTATTTGTTCGCAATATCTAGGTGTTGAACTTAACAACTTGATTGTAAACATAATGACATACGGAAAATAACACGTTAAATACATTAGCCACGGATGTCTTAAATGGAAAAGGGGATATCTTCTAGTTATAATTAGCAATCATCTGTTGTTTCGGTGAAAGTTATTGGTCTATTGGATCACACACTAATTCCCATTATCAGAATGAACTAGTAACAGATATTGCTTTAACGATTGTTGACATACAAATCACAATATTCAAGGCCATTTCGTATAATTTACTTTCTATTGTATTGAACTGAATTTCCTATATTTGTTTTATTTCAGCTTCTTGACAAGTACCACGATTTCTTAACACCTGTCTTTATGTTTCAAAGAAGCAACCATAGATTATCGTATTTGTATTGTCAGGCGAAAGTTGGAGACTATCTGCACGGAATTGCTTCATTTCTTGCAATATGAATGAACGTTTGCTGCTAACACGGAACTCGCTCGCCCCAACATATTATGCAAATCCCCTGTAATCAATTTTGCCTCTCATCGATATAATGATCACACGTCCACAGAGCAATTTACGCTGGGTCGTAAACCCACTTAACTGCCTACACCCCTGCGCATTGGAACTGTACTACACCAAGGACTGTACTTGGTGATAGTGCTGATAGAACCTACATAATTAAAGAAACTATTACATTATGAATTTGCATTTTGTATATAATATTAGACATTATATTATTTATGGTGTGTAATACATTTATTAATATTTTTATGTTTGAATATCGTGTAGTAGAACCTATCAAGTCCTTGGAACATGAAAGCTTCAATTCTATGAGTTGCAATTGCCTTGCAATCAACAACCGTTCAGCCGACGTTGCTGCGCCTGGTCCATGCACCCATGCTGACTGCAGGTCATCGGCGGCGAAGGCTGCGATTTGCACGCCCACCGCGAGGCGACAGGTGGCCTGTTCAGACCAATGACGTTTTCCGCTCCATCGGACAGACGGTTCGTTGGGGTGTGCGGCGAGAAACATCTGCACGCGAACAACCAGCAGCAATCGCCGGACGGATCCAGGCCGGAGGAGGGGGCGTGATTATGTGGGGAATGATTTGGAGGCATTCTTAGGATGATCTCGTAATTCTGAAAGGTACAATGTACCAGCAAAATTGTACATCCATCCTTGAGGAACATGTCCACCCCTACACGCAGAGGGCATCTACCAGCAGGTCAACGCTGAGTGTCATACAGCTCGAACGCTCGTGGTTCGAAAGAGTACCGGGATAAATTTACAATACTCCCTCCTCCATTTAAACGCAATCAAGAATCCGTGTGGCCATCTCGATCGGGCTGTTCGCCCCATGGCTACGCGAACAAGGCACCTAGCGCAGCTGCCGCCGGAGTCCGCGTGGCTCCACCCCCCTGTCGGTACCACCCGCAACCACACGGACCCTCTTCCTGCCCGTCTCGCAGCGGACAGCGCTGCAAAAGGGACAAAAGGAACAAGGCACCTAGCGCAGCTGGCCGCTGGAGTGCGCGTGGCTCCACCCCCCTGTCGGTACCACCCGCAACCACACTGACTCTCTTCCTGCCCGTCTCGCAGCGGACAGCGCTGCAAAAGGGACAAAATTCAAGACTTTGACGGGTGTCGCATTAATGTGAGTGGAATTCTAATTTATTTCATTAATCACAATATTATTTGAATTGTATTGTTATAATGAATAAAGTATGCATTCGGATTCCTAACCTACAATTGTATCCATGTATATTAAATAAACACGGGCAATGTAGTGCCCCTGAGACGATAAGCCGACCGGAGTGGAGTGCAACCGGAGAGGCAACATCGGTCGTTTGGCGCCGGAAGGAAGTGCGGGGCGCGCTGAGTCCCGGATCCGTTCCTTCCTCAACGGCGGAGACGACGCGTTCGGTTCCGAGCGCGGGCTGCGCCAGCACCGGGAAGAAAAGGCGATCAGGATCTCACTCAGCATTTCACCCACGAAGATCTAGTTTGATGCGGAAAGATCATGGTTGGTCCACATATTTATTAATGAACGTAGCAATTATCAAAAGAAACTTAACAATGTAGAAAGAAATATGACACATAACGGCCAAATTTCCTTTCAAAAGTCTTCATATTATTTACTTCACGACCCAGGCTACTCCGTCCCGCTTTCAAAGTTCCTCTTCACCTTTTCCTTGCGTTTTTTACTTTCACGTATACGTACATATATACTTACTAAAGGGAAAATTATGAAATGCTGCGGAAATCGATTTCGAGATTTCAACTGAAATACACGTTTTGGGGCCCCCTGATACCGAAAAAGTGTTTTTGTCGAAACGTTTGTCAGTCCCTGTCTTTCCGTTCGTCCGTCTGGTGTCTGTGCACACTACTTGCGCCTAAACCATGTGGCTTTGTTGCACATTGAAGGAACCCCTGTCCGTCTGGCTCGAGTCGAAACATTGAGATTTTTGAAAAACATTCCTTAAAAATTTGGGGGTTCTTTATATAAAGAACATATCCAAAATTTTCTCAAAAATAGCCCCAAATTTTTTCATTAAATTTCTTGTAAGAATAGAGTAACATTCACATATAAAAGTGACATACATCCAATTTTCACGGTTGCCTCTAAATTTTTGAAAATTTTAAAAATATAATTTTTTTTCAGTGTCTTCCTATAATTACAAAATTAAAGATATACATTTTTCCTTCAAATAAAATTTGTTCTACAAAGTAAGTTTCATTAAGATCATGTACATTTTTTGACAAGTTCAGTAGTTTCCGCACAATATTCCGCAATTGCAATATGTGCAATTTAAAAGAATCACGAAAACAAGATTTTCTCAAAAACGCTCTAATTTTTTTCTTTAAACTTTTAGTGCGGATAGGACTAAATGCACTCTATAAGATGACATACACGCGATATTGCTCTATTCTTTTGCAATTTCAAAAATTACAAAAATTTAACTTTTTGATTTGTCTCTTAAGTCGTTAATATTTTCATTAGCAGCAATTTCTTTACGTTAATGTATTTATGAGTACATGTGTATTAAGTAATGTAGGATAATGTTTTCTGTAAACTCAACAGTTTACCGTGAAGATGAACTCAAAATTCCGCATTTTCAGAAACGCACAAAAGCCTTTTTCTGAAAAACTGCTCCAATTTTTTTCTTCAAACTTTTCCGATGGATAGTGCTAATTGCACTGTTTAAGATGAGAAAAGAATTAATTTTGCTGTATTCTTTTGTTTTTTCAAAAATTTCACAAATGTTTTTTTAAGAATCTCTCATATATTTAATACTCGTATGCATATTTCCAGCGATTTGTAAACTCTTGTATTTGTGACTGGAAGTAATTGAAATATTGGAATTTACAGTACCGATTAAATGCTACTTTCTTAAAAACGGCTCCAAATTTTTCAAAGAAAATTGCCAATTAGAACAAAGTTTTATTCCTCTTTAATATTTTAAAAATAATATTTCCATTATCCTATTAGGAAGCCGAAAAATTACGAAAATTTGAAAAAAGATGTACTTTGGGTGGCAATAGATGGCAGCTGGGAAGAGTACATGGCAAGTCCGAATAGCTAGCCGAGGCCAATGGAAATAGAAAACTAATACGGGAAAGTCTGGGCAATTCTCTCGTTAGGTCTCTTTTTCCTCTCTGTGCGTTGTACAAAGCTGCCTTTGGAAGCGTATTATCACTTATTCTGTGTACCTGCTCTACCCACCTTTGCCTATTGTGTTGCATTCTACAGTGTCGCGCGGGGCGTGGCCGCGGTGAACGAGGCCATGGAGGTCGAGGAAACTGAGAGGGCGGTCGGGAGGGTCACCGGAGAGGGGAGGTGGCTTTCGCCGAATAAGCTCTGGTTCACCCAGTAAAGGATGTCCTGTGGTATTGCACAGATTTGTTCATGTAGTTCGTCTTTCATGTGGGGATGTCGCGTATATGCGAACTTTCAGGAATTCCCCAGGAAAGAAATCGCAAGAAGTCAGATCAAGAGAGCGTGCAGGCCTGAAACCACATTCTGTTCTGTTGAACTCTTAAGGAAACTGAAGCAGCGTTTGCGGTTGCCGAGGTATGTTGTAAAATACCGTAAATAGCTCTTCATTTGTCAACATTTGGAAGAAAGGCTCCAGGAAAGAGAGCAGGTAATGGTTTGCAAATTTTACTTATGAGTCATACCCCCCCACACTCACTTTCTGCTAGAGAGTGAACTTCGAGCAAGCCATGACAAACCGACTGTTCAACAAGACTGGGAAGTATGCCTTTTTCTCCGGTCGAGACCTTGAAACAGCGTTCCCAGGGGAATTCCGCGCCCAGTTCCCCAGTGAGTGAGGGCCCGTCGGCTGGGGAGAATTTCCCACGTTCGCGGCTCACTAATAAAATAGTCGCACCGTAGAATTATTTTCTTACTTCTTCATTTTTTATTCTGTTCTTTTGAGTGTATTTTTATTTTTCTCAAAAATTCATTTTATTCCTTTCAATGTCCTTAGTGTGGTTTCCCAACATTTACAATCATAGAGAAACGTAAGAACTGCCATGGTATTGAAAAATGTAATTCGTGATTCTGGATGTCTTATTTTTAAAGTGTTGTATACAGTTCCACACATTCTTTTTAACTTTTTACCACCATCCTTTCTATATCTTCATGTTCTCACAACTAAGTTTGCAGTCTAAATATACTGAAGAAACAAGAATGCTGCTGTATTGGAAAATTGCCTTAGAATTGGATTTTCAAGGACAATTTTCCAAATATAAATGTTTGGTATATAAATTTTGAACATTTTCTGTATTTGCGGTCTTTTGCGGGGGATATAGATGAAAGTCTTTGGTTCAAGAGGCAGCTGGCTGTAAAGTACTTTGTTGCTTTCCCGAGCCGCTCCGTCGGCTCTCCCCCACTGGCGTCCGACTGGGCACAGTCTGGTGGAACCCGAAACTGGCAGGCATGCATTTTCCAGCAAGTTGATATGATTTGCACGATTACTAAGTAATTCTATTGGGTGAAAGTGTGAGGATTTCATTACTTTTTGTACTATGTTTTCACAACGAACTGTAACTTTTTATTTCTACGGATAGACAGTATCAAATTTCTGTTGTCATTACAGATTATTTATATACACCAATTCTATATTTCATCAGTTTTGTAGCTCGATGTAAACATGGTATCTGTTCCAGATATCAACACTTTTTTCAATTTATTTATTTGAAATCTCTTTTCAAGAAGTCTTATTTTTCAGAAAACTCTAACAATATTACGGGTTATCACAGTGTACCGTATAATAACAATACTGTTATAATCAATGTAAAGTTCTTTTAAATGAGGCCAATTGTCTTTGTTCAGTGTACGTTACTGCATAGAACCGCCCAGGCGCAAGCTGATAAAAGCATGGAATACATTATTTGTTTAAACTGGACGAGTTAAAAAGAGTCAGCCAAATGAAAGGCCACGCAAAGCAACGATGATCTTGCAGCAGGGGCCCTAAGAAAATACTACTCTTTGAAGGGAAAAGACAACTCCAAAACCGGCCACAGTCAAGTGAACGAGTGCGACTCACCGTGGTTAGTTTAATCAATTACGGGATAGCGGCCAGTCCTCTCGCGTGAAAGCCGAATGGAATTCTCTGCCAATTCCTCGACTGCAACCATCCGTGAACAAACGCAACCTAGTGAGCGAGAATTAATTTGTAATAATTGGTTTCGATACTTGCCAATCGATCTATCCTATCCACTCCCCGATTTCCACCCCTGTTTTTTATTTAATGATAAAACCTATTACATTTGTTTGTCAAATAAAGGCCGATGTATCTTCATAACATGTTAATGTATTAAAGTATATTGTACAAAGACTTACAATGGTACAAATATTTCCACAACGTACTCTAATTAATTAGTTTCGAGCAAATATTCACAAATATTTTTATCCCCAGCCAAAGAAGCTCAAATAACTCAAACTACTGCACTTGTAATAAATGGCGAAATCATTAGGAATCATTGATTTTCAGATTCCTAAAAAATTGAAACCTGTATAAACAATCATTGGTAGGCCATTGAGTGAACCCCTTTGAAAAGCTGGGTTACGTATACGTACGTAGTACGTATTGTAATTATCTTTCACTCGGATAATAATTTTCCTCTAAAATTGACAATAGTTGTTTGGGGGAGCATATGTTTGACTGTTTGTGATCTATTACTAATGCAAAAGTATATTTTACTCCCAAACACGTTTTGAAAATATGCAATCGTCTCTTTCATCCCTTTTTAAAAGTTCATTATTTATTGGATGTGTAAAAAAAAACGGATTTAATGACATAGTTACGACAACGTCTCAACTTGATACGAGAGCATTCATCTATAGAACAAAATGTTTTGTAGTTTCTCACACTTGTTTGGACAAAAATATATCATCACACATCTGCGTATCAGTATGTGTCTACTGCGAAGAATTATAGAATTTTACTGAGAAACTGTGTGCAACGTATTCTGAATATTTTTTAGATATTACGTAAATATATCAAGTGAAAGGAGACAATAGGAATATATTGCACGGCAACGGACCTTTGACTTTGATTACGTAGTTATCATTTCTGAGCCCTCAGCTGAACATCGCCGCTGATGTTTAAAGTTCGGAAAGTCAGCGAGAGAGCGCGCGGGGCAAAGCAGCGCTGCGCGGGAGAGGATTAGACGCCCCAAAGGTGAAGCGGAGGAAAGCGGCTAAACGTTCCTTTTAATGCGGAGCAGACGATAACGCAATTTGCTCCTAACACGCCTCGCGCAAACGAGGTCTGCAGGTCGTAAAAATCCAGCTCTTAAGAGATGGAAGTGGCGTCCTTCAGGAGGGGGAAAGGAATGAATTTATCGGGAGGGGCCGGGGAGGGGGGGCAGGGTAACGCAGTTTGGGAGTGGTAGTAATGCTGCGAGGAACGGTGGAGTTGAGAGACGGAGTAAGGCCGCAGGAGGAGAAGAGTGGGAGAAAAAGGGGAGCCAAAAGAGGAAGTGGGACAGCTGACAGGAACGGAGAATGAGAATTGAGGAAAAAAGAAGAGAGGGAGAGAGAGAGGGAGGGAGAGAGAGGGAGAGAGAGAGGAAGAGAGAGAAAGAAAGGAAAAAGGAGAAAGAGAGAGGGGAGGAGGCAGAGAAGCAGAAATGGGGGGTGCCTGAGATAAGAGGCAAAGAAGGGAAGTCGGGAGCTGGAGGTGCAACGGGAGACGGGCGCGTGTTTGCACAGGCCCTCGATGAGAGACGGCCTCTGGGCCGGGGCTGCGTGCGCGGCGCCGCCATCTTGATGGCGTCGCTTCCCGGAAGGCTTCCCGCGCCCGCAGGGAGCCGCCCGTCACTTGTTATCAGCGGCTGAGCGCCCTCTTCGGGGCATTGCTTCCGCGAGGCTCATTTCACTTCCTCCTCGCGGCCTCTGCTTCGGGATGGCCGCCTCGACACTTCATTCCCTGCCCGGCCTTCCCTCGCCGCCCCTCCCGGTGCAATTAGGCACTCTACGGACAAACAACCGGGATTAACACAAGTAATTAAGTTTAAGATAATTGAAATTACATTTTTAATTTATCTTGTCAATTAACATTTATTTAGCGGTCGAAAATATTTTTATGTAATTGCATACCAAACATTACATTAAAATTAAACTAATAATATATTACATCATGCGACTTACTTTGTAAACAAGTTCCACATTTCCTGATACATTGAAAGTTCAAATGCAACTAAAGTACAGTATGTTTACTAGTGAACCGATCATGGAGAGTTCCGTTCGGTCGACGGGCCCTCACTCACCGTGGGACGCTGACCCCCCCCCCCCCCCCCCGGAAATGCTGCTCAAGGTCTCGCCCTGCAGAAGTTCACTCAAGCAGGAAGGGTTTGTGCGCGACACGGACGTAAAATGTGTCAAACCGTTTTGTGCATTGTATCCTGGGCATTCCTTCCAAATGTTGACAAAGGAAAGACTTAATTACGGTCATTTTTAACAGGACTCCGCAACCGCACACACTACTTCAGTTTCTTTAAGGGCTTACATGCCTTTTATGGAGACAGAATTATCACATGCTCTCCTGTTCTGACTCCGTGCGATTTCTTCCTTTGGGGATCCTAAAAGATCGCATATTCGCCACAAATTCCCAGACGGAAGGTGAATTAAGGCACAACATACGTGAACAAATCTCGGCAATACCCCAGGATATCCTTTACTGAGTAGACCAGAGGTAATTTAATGCCAAGAAGTATTACAGCCGCGGAGAGCAGTTCCAGCACCTACTAGAACGTGGTTCTGCAGACCGCCCTGACTCGATTCCCGTGGCCTCGTGCACCGAGGCCAAATCCCCGCGCATTCATAAAATGGCCGCCTGTGTCATTTCATTGAGATGTTTGACCTCTACGGAACCGACTGGTTCGTCGTGGCAGCCACTGCCCAACAGCTGCGCGGCGCGGCCGCAGGCGATGGCCCTGCACTAGCGACGCTCTGCCAGTCGCAGAGACACATCTCACATTGCACACTGCAGTGCACACACTGCAGTGCACATGAGCGTATCAGGCAGGACGGGCGCGCTCTAGGCGATTCAAAAAGACCGTCATCGGCAGAAGCCCCATCTGATGACATCGACAGGTAGAAAGGCTGATTGCTGCTGATTACCCTGCCAGGACCCTTTGTTATTTACACGCGATCAGAACGGATGTTCGGCCCGGATATGCAGAAAGGCCAAAATGGCGCCCACGAAATAAAAGTACAGCATTGCGGGAATCATGTGCTACTTTCGGAGCGTCGCCACATACAAGTTGGTGATACGGTTGGATAGCTCCAGTTTAGGTTGTTTTCAGCTCTTCAGATGCGGACCAACGGCATGACTGGTATTTTTCGAACTGGTCAGGAGAAATGACGTTTACTTTGGGGCAGAGACTCATTCTTTACGAAATATCAGTTCAATATAATTCTGGCATCAATGAACATCCAAATTGTCAGTTATGGTCTCATCTCTTAATATACCTCTTGTAACGTTTTACGTTGGGGATAATTGCAAGATCAGCTATGCACAGGAAAACTTCATTTGCAGGAAGACCTTTAACGCTATGTAAGGGAGACTATCGTCGCAATATTTTGAGGTTTGCGAGAAGAAGTTAATCAAAATAACATGTGGAAATGGCAGGAGCTGAGTGTCAACGTCATCTCTATACAGGTGATTCAGTCCTCGTTACTAATACGCCGATACCTTGTCCCATGTGTAATGTGCAGACTGAATTGGCCGAAATTGGGTATACTTTGTCGTTTAGTTTTGTAAATAAAGTTTCACTTTGGACTATGGCTTGTACTCGTGTAACAGGAGCTACGGCGTTGGGTTCCGCCACTTCTCCGGGAAAGTCAATTGCTAAAAGTATCCGAGAATCCCTGGAAGCGAGCACAAGGCAGTAGCGCGCGAGGCCAACACATTACAGACCCTCCTCTGGCGAATAATTCATGCGGAGAGATAACGACTTTTCCTTTTCCAGCGAGTACAGCGTATTCCCAGAAGAGACTTACAACCTCGTTCAATTCTCTAGACATTCCCTGCGCAAATGCAAAGAACACCAGGAGCTCCCTTCTTTGGTGAGGTGAAGAATATTTGTCAAGAACTGGCACAATTAATGTGCACCATTTGCATGTAAGGGTCCCGGAAATCCGCATGTTGCATGTAGTGTAGTTCAGCAAGAGCGATTCTCTCTAAATGCGACAGTTGGCATTGCGGAGCCCTTGATCCTAGGCCCCTCACCCGAGCGTTTAAGAGGCGTTCAGTACCTAAATTGCATAACTGCCAAAGCTTTTGGAACTGCCTGTGAATGAAAGACCGCGTTTATGCTCCCGAAGTCGAGGGTCGTGATGACCTCCTTTGGCGCATTGAAATCGTGGCGCAGAAATAAAGGTTGTCTATTGGTTGTCTGTGCGACACAGATGTCTATCTTACGTTCACACAAGAGGAGGCCATTTTGAACTCTTGTAGAGTCCCTGTTACAATAGGTGAAAATATGAAATTTTGGCTGTATACGGAAATATGATTAACTATCGTAAATAATAGTTTTTTCTCTCTCCTTTCATATTCGTTAGATAAGGAAGAAATCATACAAACAGGGAACAATATTTAATGTAATATTTGAACTAACATTTTGGCAAATAATGACCAATGACAAAAAACATTTTTGTTCAAAATTTGAATAAGGTTTATACTATTTTCACTTGTACTCATGAATAACTTAGTGTCCTCTATCACTGGGTCCTATACGAGCAAAGAGGACTGAATCACCTGTACGTTACACGTGGAGGAAGTGCCTCGTATCACAGCACTGAGTTACGATCCACACGTACCTGTTCGTCTGAAGGAATAGTCAAATATCCAAAGAGACAAGTCTAGATATTGGATAATTCCTTTTTTCGTTAATCGGCCGACTAGGACCACGCAAGCAAGCATCCTGCATTTACCGTGGCTCAGTTTTTATTTATTATCGCGATGGCAGGTGCTTGCAACAATTCTTTAGGGGGGACCAGCATTTAGCTGGATCCGATTTTTATCCCCCATGGTTGTTAGCCCGGGGGTGGATAATTCCTTTTACTATATATTATTTATTCTATCGCTGGCCGACAGGAATCGTGACATAAGGATCTAATTGTTCTTTCTTTTCTGCTGCGATGTAAAAGAAAAACTGCTATCATACGCCCAAAATGTTTCTTCTAAGATCAGGGCATACGAAAAAATTGAAGCCGTACAAACATGTCAAATTCTGTATCTTTCACCATTTAAAGATAAAATAGCTAAGAAAAACTTTAAAAGAAACTTAAAAAGAAATATAATTCCCTATAACTCCAGCCGATCCGGTGGCCGGGATCGCTAAGGCAGTAGTGCCGTAGCGATCTCGGACCGAAGGATCGCTGGTTCGAGTCCCGCCTCGGGCATGGTTGTGTTGTGTTCGTCCTTTCACCCCTATTATCATCGTCATTTCAGGGAAGGCAACGGGAAACCACCCTGAATAATTCATCATCCCAAGAAAACCCGCTATGGGTCTCCTAACTGCCGTATATGGTAGACAGGACCAAAATAAATAATATAACTCCAACTGTTAGGATATTGCTGCAACAGTAAGGATTGAGTTTCTAAAGAGTAAAAATCATGAGAAACGCGACTCAATGAAGTGAAGTGGTTTTTGAAGAGCAAATGAATTGTTGACATTTTTTCTGATCTTAAGTAGAAAACTATTATTAGTATTTTTTGATGTGGCAACGATTAGTGTAACAAAATAAGGGACATTTCAGCGATCCGAAAAACTTTGTCACTACTGTTTCATTTTCAAAGCCATTACCGACGATAAAAAAGTAACAGTATATGTGCTTCGTCGATAATTCAAACAGGAAAATATAAACGAATGAAAAAACGAAAACTCGCCGTATTATGAATGCGTACGTGTGAAAGAATGTTACCGGTCGTTCGGCTTCGCACCGACTGACCGACATTATTTCCAGGTCGTTGTGTCCAATTCTCTTAGCAGAAACATAACGCGGATTTTCAACGAGGATCAGCTCGCCACATACCGCGGCCTTGCCTTTCCCGGCGCTGCAACAGGCGCTTCACAACAGCAAGCGGGTCAGCTACGGACGTGCTTCCTTTTTTAGAAACAAAATCTCATGTACGCACGGCTTAGCGTTTTAAGTTTTTCTCCGAGTATTTAAGTACTCTCTGTACTCACAGACCTTTTCAAACTGTTCTCCGGCACTCCATTTGTTCTCTCGCACTCTCTGTTCTGTATTCACTCTCTCGCAAATGAAACGTTTGAATGCATTTGTGAGTATTTATTGATACAATATGCTTCATATTGGGCAATCCATTTTGAAACATTTTCATATGCACCTCTTTTGATATTGGTACTTAATATGTATAAGCTAAGCAAGCCCTTTAGCAAATATTTCTTTATTATGCTTGAAAATATTTCAAAGTTTAAACAATTTACTTTTTATTATGTTTTATGAATATCCGGCCCCAATATAAGTATTACTCAACCAAATTAAATATGGTTGAGTGATCCTTACGTGGGGTGACATTCCATCTCTTACGGACGGGGTATTTTCTGAAAACTTGTTCTGAGAAAAATAAGTTGATTGGTCTGCAGAATCTAACTATTAAGTGAAACTGTTTTTTTCAATAAAATATTTACGTTGTTTGTAGGTTTCAACTTTGTTATTATTTTTACAACTTTTACTCTGTGAATGTTATACATCACGATACGTCCATAGCATTCAACTCTCACAATATATTAATAAATAATAAATTCAGTTTCACATATCAAATAAACACAACACTACCTTAGATTTAGATTTATATTTATTCAGCCAAAAAAAAAGTAAAACTGTATGTGACGTAGGGGGGAAAAGATTACCTTCACTTCAACAAGTCTTTTATTCCGTTTTGGAAGCTAATTTATCCATCTTCAAAACATAAGACATACATATTAAACTCCATTACACTCACAAAACCATTGTTTATCTTCTATAACATATTATAAGTCACAATTCTTAACTTTTCACAACTTATTTTGATAACAATTGAAACTAAGAAAAACATTGCTCGAAATTTCATAAAAGTTGAACATATCTTGTATCTTCAACATATCGTTGATTTCTCATGTTTCCATTTTATTATTTTGTCGATTCTAGTTCCAAATTTAAAGATTATCAGTACAATCTCCACATAGATTATATAACAAATTTATATATCAAGATTGAAAAATAGAGAAAGAAAAACATTTTATAAGCCTCTGAAACGTAAGACTCGTTGAAGTGAAGTTAGTGTTGTGTTTATTTGGTATGTGAAGTTGAATTTATAATATATGGTGAGAGCCGAATGCTATGGACCTATCGTGATATATAAAAGACATTGAGAATCCAAAAGGCAATCTGTACCACGAAGAATACACAACTTTTACTCTATGCAATAAATTCTATTGGTATACTATTGAATTGGCCTATTAAATTCTCAGGCCTTTAAATGTTTATAAATGTTTTAAAATAAATGTCATTAAAAGGCCTTTTAAATGTTTATATTATCTTCTCTTTGCAAAGACATTCTACTACGATACTACTCTACTAAGACTAAATTCAGTTAGCGCGACTTTTCCTCGACGCCAACGGTTCTCGAACACGTAATTACCGCGGCGTTGAAGTGAAGTTCTCACGAACAGTCTGGAATTCTACCGGGAATCTTCTGTCCTTGTGCTTTGACATTAAGATCATATATTTTTCTCCTTTAATCCGAATATCGACTTCCCGAAATACTAATAAAATTCTTAAATCAACTAAACTGATGTCCCTAACTCTAGTAATAATGAACAAAAACTATTTACTGTAAATCGTTTCTCGAATGTTTGGATGGACATTTGTTTTTCTACTAATCTTTATAATCGTGTTAACTAAACGTTCTAGCTACATGAATCATTGAACTCCTAATAAATTTGTCTCCCTTATTTAAATATCCACATGTTCGTTCACTATAGAATATTAGTAACTGCTACGAGTGCAAATGCTCGTTAAAACGTCTGAATAGCTTCTCAAATGATCGCTACAATGTCTAAAGACCTTATGCCAAACTTAAGATCTTGATTAACAATGTCACTTCCGTTTTACTTTCTCGTATACATACGTATACACGGAGTAATATATAGGGAAAGTTCTATAATTCTGCGGGAAATCAATTTCGAGATTTCAAAATACATGTTTACGGGTACCCGAAGCCGAAAAAGTGGTTATCCAAAATTTTCCAAAAGTCCGTCGGTCAGTTTGTCTGTCGGTGTGTCTGTCTGTCCGTCCGTCTGTCAGTCTGTGAACACCACTAGCGCCTAAACCATACGTAGAATATTTTACAAAATGGATATTCATTTGTCGATCTGGTTCTACTGGAGGCGCCGCAATTTTGAAAAACTTTTTTTTCAAATTTGAGGATATTTTAGATGAAGCCCAGGACATTTTAAAAAAAATATTCTCAAAAACTCATTTTGAAATAATCTCAAGAGGTTCAAATTTCGAAATTACAGTAGCGCTTAAACGCCATTTTGTTAAAAACGGCTCCAAATTGTTCAAAGACAATTGCCACTTAGAACGATCACCCGTTAATAATATGAGAAAGTTTCGAAGTATCCTTTATTGTCTGCAAAGTATTTGCTTCAAGTCTGTTGAAAGTGAGAGTTGTCTAGGGGCGTCGCATATTCCGAGCATCAGACCATCGTGTTTCCCTCTTGACTTCATGGCCCGCGGGCCTGCCATCTAGTGGATTTGGTAAAACGTTGACGCTGGAGCGAAGAGGCCATGCGCCGCCCCGCCCGCCCGCGACTGCAGAGCGCGCGCGCCGTTATTCAGTTGTCGCCGCGCGCGGCGCCGGGCGGGGCGCCCCCGCGGGAATTGGGAAAAACGCGGCTCGCCTTTGTTTTCAATTAAATGGCGCGAGTAGAACAATGGGCGAGCGCGATAGGGGTGCGGCGGCGGACGGGCGCTGATTAGCAGAGCTGGTCGATGGCTGCGGCGGACGCACCGACAGTCTGAGCTCGGTGACGGTAGCGACATGTTTCGTGAATGGGGAAGAGGTATGGTTAAATCGTTTTTTGTATACCAGCATTATCAACGACCTTTTTCTGTTGAAATTGTTCATAAAAGCGCATTTTTCGACACAAATGATGACGTATTAGGACTTAACGGCACGAATGATTTCGTCATCACACATTCAGCCTATCGCAATGAGACAAAATTGGGGAGATAGCAGTAAACGGAACAGTCGACCGCCCTTTTTTCGCAAAGATGTCAAATACTCGAGACGTCACAAGAAAGTTGTTTGTCGAAATTGATTTTGATTCTGTTATAAATTTATAATGCTGTTATTCGAAAAATAGCGTATTCAATTTGTGGATAATGTTTTTTTTTATTTCATTTTAACAAATTTGAAAACGAGCGACGTTAATAGCTCGCATTCGAAACTCATGGAGTAAAGCTTAACATTATCAACTAATTGCATCAACTACTATTTTTAAATCCGGTGAGATCATAAAAATTACCATAACAATTATAGACTCGACTTATACTTTTCCTTTCTGTACCTCTTTAGTAGGAGTTGCAGAAAACAACATTCTGAACTGAGATGGCAAAATGAAACAATGAAAGAAAAATTTGAATTTTAAATTACATAATTCTCCCATTCAAGTCAGATAAAAGTTAAGGGTAACACGTCTTGGGCTACAATTTACTGAAATCATGCTAATTATCATATTGATACCTTAGTTTCGCCTAAATGTTATATTTTTCAGGTCCTATTACATACTGGCCCATATACACCCTGCTACAATCCCCGGACGGGTCCAGGCCGGAGGAGGGGGCGTGATTGTGTGGGGAATGATTTCGTCTCATTCCGGGAGTAACCTTGTCATTCTGGAAGGTACAACGGATGGAAGTATGCAGTCATCCTTGGGGATCATGTTCCATGGTCCTTGGGGACCTCCTCCGATTTCAATCCAACAGTGGGAGCAACCGGGTGGGGCTGTTCGACCCCTGGCTACGCGAACAAGGCACCTAGCGCAGCTGCCGCTGGAGTCCGCGTGGCTCCACCCCCTGTCGGTACCACCCGCAACCACACTAACCCTCTTCCTGCACGTCGCGCAGCGGACAGCGCTGCAAAAGGGACAAAAGGAACAAGGCACCTAGCGCAGCTGCCGCTGGAGTCCGCGTGGCTCCACCCCCTGTCGGTACCACCCGCAACCACACTGACTCTCTTCCTGCACGTCGCGCAGCGGACAGCGCTGCAAAAGGGACAAAAGGAACAAGGCACCTGGCGCAGCTGCCGCTGGAGTCCGCGTGGCTCCACCCCTGTCGGTACCACCCGCAACCACACGGACTCTCTTCCTGCACGTCGCGCAGCGGACAGCGCTGCCAAAGGGACAAAAGGAACAAGGCACCTAGCGCAGCTGCCGCTGGAGTCCGCGTGGCTCCACCCCCTGTCGGTACCACCCGCAACCACACGGACTCTCTTCCTGCACGTCGCGCAGCGGACAGCGCTGCCAAAGGGACAAAAGGAACAAGGCACCTAGCGCAGCTGCCGCTGGAGTCCGCGTGGCTCCACCCCCTGTCGGTACCACCCGCAACCACACGGACTCTCTTCCTGCACGTCGCGCAGCGGACAGCGCTGCCAAAGGGACAAAAGGAACAAGGCACCTAGCGCAGCTGCCGCTGGAGTCCGCGTGGCTCCACCCCCTGTCGGTACCACCCGCAACCACACGGACTCTCTTCCTGCACGTCGCGCAGCGGACAGCGCTGCCAAAGGGACAAAAGGAACAAGGCACCTAGCGCAGCTGCCGCTGGAGTCCGCGTGGCTCCACCCCCTGTCGGTACCACCCGCAACCACACAGACTCTCTTCCTGCCCGTCTCGCAGCGGACAGCGCTGCAAAAGGGACAAAAGGAACAAGGCACCTAGCGCAGCTGCCGCTGGAGTCCGCGTGGCTCCACCCCCTGTCGGTCCCACCCGCAACCACACTGACTCTCTTCCTGCACGTCGCGCAGCGGACAGCGCTGCAAAAGGGACAAAATTCAAGACTTTGACGGGTGTCGCATTAATGTGAGTGGAATTCTAATTTATTTCATTAATCACAATATTATTTGAATTGTATTGTTATAATGAATAAAGTATGCATTCGGATTCCTAACCTACAATTGTATGCATGTATATTAAATAAACACGGGCAATGCAGTGCCCCTGAGACGATAAGCCGACCGGAGTGGAGTGCAACCGGAGAGGCAACATCGGTCGTTTGGCGTCGGAAGGAAGTGCGGGGCGCGCTGAGTCCCAGAGCCGTTTCTTCCTCAACGGCGGAGACGACGCGTTCGGTTCCGAGCGCGGGCTGCGCCAGCACCGGGAAGAAAAGGCGATCAGGATCTCACTCAGCATTTCACCCACGAAGATCTAGTTTGATGCGGAAAGATCATGGTTGGTCCACATATTTATTAATGAACGTAGCAATTATCAAAAGAAACTTAACAAAGTGGAAATAAATATGACACATTACGGCCAACTTTCCTTTCAAAAGTCTTCATATTATTTACTTCACGACCCAGGCTACTCCGTCCCGCTTTCAAAGTTCCTCTTCACCTTTTCCTTGCGTTTTTTACTTTCCCGTATACGTACGTATATACTTACTAAAGGGGAAGTTATGAAATGCTGCGGAAATCGATTTCGAGATTTCAACAGAAATACACGTTTTGGGGGCCCCTGATACGGAAAAAGTGTTTTTGTCAAAACGTTTGTCAGTCCCTGTCTTTCCGCTCGTCCGTCTGGTGTCTGTGCTCACTACTAGCGCCTAAGCCATGTGGCTTTGTTGCATATTGAAGGAACCCCTGTCCGTCTGGCTCGAGTCGAAACTTTGAGATTTTGAAAAACATTCCTTAAAAATTTGGGGGTTCTTTATATAAAGAACATATCCAAAATTTTCTCAAAAATAGCCCCAAATTTTTTCATTAAATTTCTTGTAAGAATAGAGTAACATTCACATATAAAAGTGACATACATCCAATTTTCACGGTTACCTCTAAATTTTCGAAAATTTTAAAAATATAATTTTTTTTCGGTGTCTTCCTACAATTACAAAATTAAAGATATACATTTTTCCTTCAAAATAAAATTTGTTCTACAAAGTAAGTTTCATTAAGATCATGTACATTTTTTGACAAGTTTAGTAGTTTTCGCGCAATATTCCGCAACTGCAATATGTGCAATTTAAAAGAATCACAAAAACAAGATTTTCTCAAAAACGCTCTAAATTTTTTCTTTAAACTTTTAGTGCGGATAGGACTAAATGCACTCTATAAGATGACATACACGCGATATTGCTCTATTATTTTGCATTTTCAAAAATTACAAAAATTTAACATTTTGATTTGTCTCTTAAGTCGTTAATATTTACATTAGCGGCAATATCTTTACGTTAATGTATTTATGAGTACATGTGTATTAAGTAATGTAGGATGTTTTCTGTAAACTCAACAGTTTACCGTGAAGATGAACTCAAAATTCCGCATTTTCAGAAACGCACAAAAGCCTTTTTCTGAAAAACTGCTCCATTTTTTTTCTTCAAACTTTTCCGATGGATAGTGCTAATTGCACTGTTTAAGATGAGAAAAGAATTAATTTTGCTGTATTCTTTTGTTTTTTCAAAAATTTCACAAATGTTTTTTTAAGAATCTCTCATATATTTAATACTCGTATGCATATTTCCAGCGATTTGTAAACACTCTTGCATTTGTGACTGGAAGTAATTGAAATATTGGAATTTACAGTACCGATTAAATGCTACTTTCTTAAAAACGGCTCCAAATTTTTCAAAGAAAATTGCCAATTAGAACAAGGTTTTATTCCTCTTTAATATTTTAAAAATAATATTTCCATTATCCTATTAGGAAGCCGAAAAATTAAGAAAATTTGAAAAAAGATGTACTTTAGGTGGCAATAAATGGCAGCTGGGAAGAGTACATGGCAAGTCCGAATAGCTAGCCGAGACCAATGGAAATAGAAAACTAATACGGGAAAGTCTGGGCAATTCTCTCGTTAGGTCTCTTTTTCCTCTCTGTGCGTTGTACAAAGCTGCCTTTGGAAGCGTATTATCACTTATTCTGTGTACCTGCTCTACCCACCTTTGCCTATTGTGTTGCATTCTACAGTGTCGCGCGGGGCGTGGCCGCGGTGAACGAGGCCATGGAGGTCGAGGAAATTGAGAGGGCGGTCGGGAGGGTCACCGGAGAGGGGAGGTGGCTTTCGCCGAATAAGCTCTGGTTCACCCAGGAAAGGATGTCCTGTGGTATTGCAGAGATTTGTTCATGTAGTTCGTCTTTCATGTGGGGATGTCGCGTACATGCGAACTTTCAGGAATTCTCCAGGAAAGAAATCGCAAGAAGTCAGATCAAGAGAGCGTGCAGGCCTGAGACCACGTTCTGTTCTGTTAAACTCTTAAGGAAACTGAAGCAGCGTTTGCGGTTGCCGAGGTATGTTGTAAATTACCGTAAATAGCTCTTCATTTGTCAACATTTGGAAGAAAGGCTCCAGGAAAGAGTGCAGGTAATGGTTTGAAAAATTTTACGTATGAGTCATACCCCCACACTCACTTTCTGCTAGAGAGTGAACTTCGAGCAAGCCATGACAAACCGACTGTTCAACAAGATTGGGAAGTATGCCTTTTTCTACGGTCGAGACCTTGAAACAGCGTTCCCAGGGGAATTCCGCGCCCAGTTCCCTAGTGAGTGAGGGCCCGTCGGCTGGGGAGAATTTCCCACGTTCGCGGCTCACTAATAAAATAGTCGCACCGTAGAATTATTTTCTTACTTCTTCATTTTTTATTCTGTTCTCTTGAGTGTATTTTTATTTTTCTCAAAAATTCATTTTATTCCTTTCAATGTCCTTAGTGTGGTTTCCCAATATTTACAATCATAGAGAAACGTAAGAACTGCCATGGTATTGAAAAATGTAATTCGTGATTCTGGATTTGTCTTATTTTTAAAGTGTTGTGTACAGTTCCACACATTCTTTTTAATTTTTTACCACCATCCTTTCTATATCTTCATTTTCTCACAACTAAGTTTGCAGTCTAAATATACTGAAGAAACAAGAATGCTGCTGTATTGGAAAATTGCCTTAGAATTGGATTTTCAAGGACAATTTTCCAAATATAAATGTTTGGTATATAAATTTTGAACATTTTCTGTATTTGCGGTCTTTTGCGGGGGATATAGATGAAAGTCTTTGGTTCAAGAGGCAGCTGGCTGTAAAGTACTTTGTTGCTTTCCCGAGGCGCTCCGTCGACTCTCCCCCACTGGCGTCCGACTGGGCACAGTCTGGTGGAACCCGAAACTGGCAGGCATGCATTTTCCAGCAAGTTGATATGATTTGCACGATTACTAAGTAACTCTATTGGGTGAAAGTGTGAGGATTTCATTACTTTTTGTATGTTTTCACAACGAACTTTAAATTTTTATTTCTACGGATAGACCGTATCAAATTTCTGTTGTCATTACAGATTATTTATATACACCAAAAGCGATATTGCATCAGTTTTGTAGCTCGATGTAAACATGTTATCTGTCCAAGATATCAACACTTTTTTCAATTCATTTATTTGAAATCTCTTTTGAAGAAGTCTCATTTTTCAGAAAACTCTAACAATATTACGGGTTATCACAGTGTACCGTATAATAACAATACTGTTATAATTAATGTAAAGTTCTTCTAAATGAGGCCAATTGTCTTTGTTCAGTGTACGTTACTGCATAGAACCGCCGAGGCGCAAGCTGATAAAAGCATGGAATAAATTATTTGTTTAAACTGGACGAGTTAAAAAGAGTCAGCCAAATGAAAGGCCACGCAAAGCAACGATGATCTTGCAGGAGGGGCCCTAAGAAAATACTACTCTTCGGAGGGAAAAGACAACTCCAAAACCGGCCACAGTCAAGTGAACGAGTGCGACTCACCGTGGTTAGTTTAATCAATTACGGGATAGCGGCCAGTCCTCTCGCGTGAAAGCCGAATGGAATTCTCTGCCAATTCCTCGACTGCAACCATCCGTGAACAAACGCAACCTAGTGAGCGGCTAATGAAACAGCTCTTGTTTTCCGAGTTCAAATTATTCAGTGAGAAGTAATTTAACGCTTTCAAGGCGTAATGCAGTTGACGCCACGCAGCACGCAGCTAATAAAGCATTCGCTGTGCAAATGCACTTCAGGCCAGGCGAGCGCGGATTCGCATCTCAATTAGGGAAATTAATTTGCAATTTGTTCAAATTTCAATTCATATAAGTAATTTGTTATAGAAACGATAAGGATGAAGCGAATTGGAAAATAGTTTTTTTTCATATGAAATAACTAAAAAATTCTGAACGATACCTCATTATTTCTTGCATTAATCCTCGCATTACCAAATTATAAAAGATCCCTACGTTAACAAGGGGAGGGGATCTCTGTATACCACAGATGAAATGTAAATTTTATTGATGTGTTTAACGATTTTGATAAATTCATAAATTGATATAACCAGTAATACACATTTGCTTTCATTTGAAGAAAAACCATTATTCAATTTTCTCTCTGAAGAGGAAAAACATATGTAATTTATCGCATTAATATTTTTTTATTTTTTAATTGATAGGTAATTATTGCTCGTATAAATTCATTAATTTGAAACTCTGTAGCTAGGCCGAATTCCATTAGACCATTACAATATCTCCATTCTACCGTGCCCCACTTCCATCCATTTTCCTCTTCGTGCCTCGCTAGCACAGCAATTTAACATTGCGTGGATCCAGTCTTCCCTATCACCGCAAAGCACATCATTGCAACTCGAGGTAATTTTCATTGCATCCACCCAGCAACTCTGAACTTCCCCTCTTGTGTCCTTTCTAAGTGTGTGAAAGTAACTATCGCAAGCCCATACCGTACTCGTGTGAATTTGTGCCACTAGCGAACGATTTGCAGATGATGCTGCCAGGATATCTTTGCTTTTAATATTCGGAAGTCTATCAGAAATTAATTGTTCTGTCACACGAGTTCCCTTATCCCAAACCATCTCCTGAGAGTCGTCTCCTAGACCTCCGCTTCATATTATTTTTGTACGACCGATATTTTTGGTCGCTTCCCCTCAACTGAACTATAAAGCACCTATGGATTAGCTGTCCACCAGGTAATTTAATCCAAAACTTAATTGGTTTTACTTTAATTTTTTTCTATTTCCTACACTACGATCTCTCTTAAGACGCCGACATTTTCTGCGAATCTAGAGTCTCCGAGAATTAATTTGTAATAATTGGTTTCGATACTTGCCAATCGATCTATCCTATCCACTCCCCGATTTCCACCCCTGTTTTTTATTTAATGATAAAACCTATTACATTTGTTTGTCAAATAAAGGCCGATGTATCTTCATAACATGTTAATGTATTAAAGTATATTATACAAAGACTTACAATGGTACAAATATTTCCACAACGTACTCTAATTAGTTACTTTCGAGCAAATATTCGCAAATATTTTTATCCCCAGCCAAAGAAGCTCAAATATCTCAAACTACTGCACTTGTAATAAATGGCGAAATCATTAGGAATCATTGATTTTCAGATTCCTAAAAAATTGAAACCTGTATAAACAATCATTGGTAGGCCATTGAGTGAACCCCTTTGAAAAGCTGGGTTACGTATACGTACGTAGTACGTATTGTAATTATCTTTCACTCGGATAATAATTTTCCTCTAAAATTGACAATAGTTGTTTGGGGGAGCATATGTTTGACTGTTTGTGATCTATTACTAATGCAAAAGTATATTTTACTCCCAAACACGTTTGAAAAATATGCAATCGTCTCTTTCATCCCTTTTTAAAAGTTCATTATTTATTGGATGTGTAAAAAATACGGATTTAATGACATAGTTACGACAACGTCTCAACTTGATAGGAGAGCATTCATCTATAGAACAAAATGTTTTGTAGTTTCTCACACTTGTTTGGACAAAAATATATCATCACACATCTGCGTATCAGTATGTGTCTATAACGAAGAATTATAGAATTTCACTGAGAAACTGTGTGCAACGTATTCTGAATATTTTTTAGATATTACGTAAATATATCAAGTGAAAGGAGACAATAGGAATGTATTGCACGGCAACGGACCTTTGACTTTGATTACGTAGTTATCATTTCTGAGCCCTCAGCTGAACATCGCCGCTGATGTTTAAAGTTCGGAAAGTCAGCGCGAGAGTGCGCGGTGCGAAGCAGCCCCGCGCGGGAGAGGATTAGACGCCCCAAAGGTGAAGCGGAGGAAAGCGGCTAAACGTTCCTTTTAATGCGGAGCAGACGATAACGCAATTTGCTCCTAACACGCCTCGCGCAAACGAGGTCTGCAGGTCGTAAAAATCCAGCTCTTAAGAGATGGAAGCGGCGTCCTTCAGGAGGGGCAAAGGAATGAATTTATCGGGAGGGGCCGGGGAGTGGGGCAGGGTAACGCAGTTTGGGAGTGGTAGTAATGCTGCGAGGAACGGTGGTGTTGAGAGAGGGAGTAAGGCCGCAGGAGGAGAAGAGTGGGAGAAAAAGGGGAGCCAAAAGAGGAAGTGGGACAGCTGGCAGGAACGGAGAATGAGAATTGAGGAAAAAAGAAGAGAGGGAGAGAGAGAGGAAGAGAGAGAAAGAAAGAAAAAAGGAGAAAGACAGAGGGGAGGAGGCAGAGAAGCACAAATGGGGGATGCCTGAGATAAGAGGCAAAGAAGGGAAGTCGGGAGCTGGAGGTGCAACGGGAGACGGGCGCGTGTTTGCACAGGCCCTCGATGAGAGACGGCCTCTGGGCCGGGGCTGCGTGCGCGGCGCCGCCATCTTGATGGCGTCTCTTCCCGGAAGGCTTCCCGCGCCCGCAGGGAGCCGCCCGTCACTTGTTATCAGCGGCTGAGCGCCCTCTTCGGGGTATTGCTTCCGCGAGGCTCATTTCACTTCCTCCTGGCGGCCTCTGCTTCGGGATGGCCCGCCTCGACACTTCATTCCCTGCCCGGCCTTCCCTCGCCACCCCCCCCGGTGCAATTAGGCACTCTACGGGCAAACAACCGGGATTAACACAAGTAATTAAGTTTAAGATAATTGAAATTACATTTTTAATTTATCTTGTCAATTAACATTTATTTAGCGGTCGAAAATATTTTTATGTAATCGCATACCAAACATTACATTAAAATTAAACTAATAATATATTACATCATGTGACTTACTTTGTAAACAAGTTCCACATTTCCTGATACATTGAAAGTTCAAATGCAACTAAAGAACAGTATGTTTACTAGTGAGCCGATCATGGAGAGTTCCGTTCGGTCGACGCCCCCCCCCCCGGGAACGCTGCTCAAGGTCTCGCCCTGCAGAAGTTCCCTCAAGCAGGAAGGGTTTGTGCGCGACACGGACGTAAAATGTGTCAAACCGTTTTGTGCATTGTATCCTGGGCATTCCTTCCAAATGTTGACAAAGGAAAGACTTAATTACGGTCATTTTTAACAGGACTCCGCAACCGCACACACTACTTCAGTTTCTTTAAGGGTTTACATGCCTTTTATGGAGACAGAATTATCACATGCTCTCCTGTTCTGACTCCGTGCGATTTCTTCCTTTGGGAATCCTAAAAGATCGCATATTCGCCAAAAATTCCCAGACGGAAGGTGAATTAAGGCACAACATACGTGAACAAATCTCGGCAATACCCCAGGATATCCTTTACTGAATAGACCAGAGGTAATTTAATGCCAAGAAGTATTAGAGCCGCGGAGAGCAGTTCCAGCACCTACCAGAACGTGGTTCTGCAGACCGCCCTGACTCGATTCCCGTGGCCTCGTGCACCGAGGCCAAATCCCCGCGCATTCATAAAATGGCCGCCTGTGTCATTTCATTGAGATGTTTGACCTCTACGGAACCGACTGGTTCGTCGTGGCAGCCACTGCACAACAGCTGCGCGGCGCGGCCGCTGGCGATGGCCCTGCACTAGCGACGCTCTGCCAGTCGCAGAGACACATCTCACACTGCACACTGCAGTGCACATGAGCGTATCAGGCAGGACGGGCGCGCTCTAGGCGATTCAAAAAGACCGTCATCGGCAGAAGCCCCATCTGATGAGACCGACAGGTAGAAAGGCTGATTACCCTGCCAGGACCCTTTGTTATTTACACGCGATCAGAACGGATGTTCGGCCCGGATATGCAGAACGGCCAAAATGGCGCCCATGAAATAAAAGTAAAGCATTGCGGGAATCATGTGCTACTTTCGGAGCGTCGCCACATACAAGTTGGTGATACGGTTGGATAGCTCCAGTTTAGGTTGTTTTCAGCTCTTCAGATGCGGACCAACAGCATGACTGGTATTTTTAGAAATGGTCAGGAGAAATGACTTTTACTTTGTGGCAGAGACTCATTCTTTACGAAATATCAGTTCAATATAATTCTGTCATCAATGAACATCCAAATTGTCAGTTATGGTCTCATCTCTTGATATACCTCTTGTAACGTTTTACGTTGGGGATAATTGCAAGATCAGCTATGCACAGGAAAACTTCATTTGCAGGAAGACCTTTAACGCTATGTAAGGGAGACTATCCTCACAATATTTTGAGGTTTGCGAGAAGAAGTTAATCAAAATAACATGTGGAAATGGCAAGAGCTGAGTGGCACCGCTGTCAACGTCATCTCCATACAGGTGATTCAGTCCTCGTTACTAATACGCCGATACCTTGTCCCATGTGTAATGTGCAGACTGAATTGGCCGAAATTGGGTATTCTTTGTCGTTTAGTTTTGTAAATGGCTTGTACTCGTGTAACACGACTTACGGCGTTGGGTTCTGCCACTTCTCCGGGAAAGTCAATTGCTAAAACTGTCCGAGCAGCCCTGCAAGCGAGCACAAGTCAGTAGCGCGCGAGGCCAACACATTACAGACCCTCCTCTGGCGAATAATTCATGCGGAGAGATAACGACTTTTCCTTTTCCAGCGAGTACAGCGTATTCCCAGAAGAGACTTACAACCTCGTTCCATTCTCTAGACATTCCCTGCGCAAATGCAAAGAACACCAGGAGTTCCCTTCTTTGGTGAGGTGAAGAATATTTGTCAAGAACTGGCACAATTAATGTGCACCATTTGCATGTAAGGGTCCCGGAAATCCGCATGTTGCATGTAGTGTAGTTCAGCAAGAGAGATTCTCTCTAAATGCGTCGGTTGGCATTGCGGAGCCCTTGATCCTAGGCCCCTCACCCGAGCGTTTAAGAGGCGTTCAGTACCTAAATTGTATAACTGCCAAAGCTTTTGGAACTGCCTGTTAATGAAAGACCGCGTTTATGCTCCCGAAGTCGAGGGTCGTGATGACCTCCTTTGGCGCATTGAAATCGTGGCGCAGAAATAAAGGTTGTCTATTGGTTGTCTGTGCGACACAGATGTCTATCTTACGTTCACACAAGAGGAGGCCATTTTGAACTCTTGTAGAGTCCCTGTTACAATAGGTGAAAATATGAAATTTTGGCTGTATACGGAAATATGATAAACTATCGCAAATAATAGTTTTTTCTCTCTCCTTTCATATTCGTTAGATAAGGAAGAAATAATACAAACAGGGAACAATATTTAATGTAATATTTGGACTAACATTTTGGCAAATAATGACCAATGACAAAAAACATTTTTGTTCAAAATTTGAATAAGGTTTACACTATTTTCACTTGTACTCATGAATAACTTAGTGTCCTCTATCACTGGGTGCTATACGAGCAAAGAGGACTGAATCACCTGTACGTTACACGTGGAGGAAGTGCCTCGTATCACAGCACTGAGTTACGATCCACACGTACCTTTTCGTCAGAAGGAATAGTCAAATATCCAAAGAGACAAGTCTAGATATTGGATAATTCCTTTTACTATATATTATTTATTCTATCGCTGGCCGACAGGAATCGTGACATAAGGATCTAATTGTTCTTTCTTTTCTGCTTCGATGTAAAAGCAAAACTGCAATCATACGCCCAAAATGTTTCTTCTAAGATCAGCGCATACGAAAAAATTGAAACCGTACAAACATGTCAAATTCTGTATCTTTCACCATTTAAAGATAAAATAGCTAAGAAAAACTTTAAAGGAAACTTTAAAAGAAATATAATTCCCTATAACTCCAGCCGATCCGGTGGCCGAGATCGCTAAGGCAGCAGTGCCGTAGCGATCTCGGACCGAAATATTGCGGGTTCGAGTCCCGCCACGGGCATGGTTGTGTTGTGTTCGTCCTTTCACCCCTATTATCATCATCATTTCAGGGAAGGCAACGGGAAACCACCCTGAATAATTCATCATCCCAAGAAAACCCGCTATGGGTTACCTAACTGCCGTATATGGTAGACAGGACCAAAATAAATAATATAACTCCAACTGTTAGGATATTGCTGCAACAGTAAGGATTGAGTTTCTAAAGAGTAAAAATCGTGAGAAACGCGACTCAATGAAGTGAAGTGGTTTTTGAAGAGCAAATGAATTGTTGACATTTTTTCTGATCTTAAGTAGAAAACTATTATTAGTATTCTTTGCTGTGGCAACGATTAATATAACAAAATAAGGGACATTTCAGCGATCCGAAAAAGTTAGTCACTACTGTTTCATTTTCAAATCCATATGAAAGTACATTACCGATGATAAAAAAGTAACAGTTTATGTGCTTCGTCGATAACTCAAACAGGAAAATATAAACGAATGAAAAAACGAAAACTCGCCGTATTATGAATGCGTACGTGTGAAAGAATGTTACCGGTCGTTCGGCTTCGCACCGACTGACCGACATTATTTCCAGGTCGTTGTGTCCAATTCTCTTAGCAGAAACATAACGCGGATTTTCAACGAGGATCAGCTCGCCACATACCGCGGCCTTGCCTTTCCCGGCGCTGCAACAGGCGCTTCACAACAGCAAGCGGGTCAGCTACGGACGTGCTTCCTTTTTTAGAAACAAAATCTCATGTACGCACGGCTTAGCGTTTTAAGTTTTTCTCCGAGTATTTAAGTACTCTCTGTACTCAGAGACCTTTTCAAACTGTTCCCCGGCTCTCCATTTGCTCTCTCGTACTCTCTGTTCTGTGTTCACTCTCTCGCAAATGAAACGTTTGAATGCATTTGTGAGTATTTATTGATACAATATGCTTCATATTGGGCAATCCATTTTGAAACATTTTCATATGCACCTCTTTTGATATTGGTACTTAATATGTATAAGCTAAGCAAGCCCTTTTGCAAATATTTCTTTATTATGCTTGAAAATATTTCAAATTTTAAACAATTTACTTTTTATTATGTTTTATGAATATCCGACCCCAATATAAGTATTACTCAACCAAATTAAATATGGTTGAGTGATCCTTACGTGGGGTGACATTCCATCTCTTACGGACGGGGTATTTTCTGAAAACTTGTTCTGAGAAAAATAAGTTGATTGGTCTGCAGAATCTAACTATTAAGTGAAACTCATTTTTTCAATAAAATATTTACGTTGTTTATAGGTTTCAACTTTGTTATTATTTTTACAACTTTTACTCTGTGAATGTTATACATCACGATACGTCCATAGCATTCAACTCTCACAATATATTAATAAATAATAAATTCTGTTTCACATATCAAATAAACACAACACTACCTTAGATTTAGATTTATATTTATTCAGCCAAAAAAAAAATAAAACTGTATGTGACGTAGGGGGGAAAAGATTACCTTCACTTCAACAAGTCTTTTATTCCGTTTTGGAAGCTAATTTATCCATCTTCAAAACCTAAGACATACATATTAAACTCCATTACACTCACAAAACCATTGTTTATCTTCTATAACATATTATAAGTCACAATTCTTAACTTTTCACAACTTATTTTGATAACAATTGAAACTAAGCAAAACATTGCTCGAAATTTCATAAAAGTTGAGCATATCTTGTATCTTCAACATATCGTTGATTTCTCATGTTTCCATTTTATTATTTTGTCGATTCTAGTTCCAAATTTAAAGATTATCAGTACAATCTCCACATAGATTATATAACAAATTTATATATCAAGATTGAAAAATAGAGAAGGAAAAACATTTTATAAGCCTCTGAAACGTAATAAAAGACTCATTGAAGTGAAGTTAGTGTTGTGTTTATTTGGTATGTGAAGTTGAATTTATAACATATGGTGAGAGTCGAATGCTATGGACCTATCGTGATATATAAAAGACATTGGGAATCCAAAAGGCAATCTGTAGCACGAAGAATACATAACTTTTACTCTATGCAATAAATTCTATCGGTATACTATTGAATTGGCATATTAAATTCTCAGGCCTTTAAATGTTTATAAATGTTTTAAAATAAATGTCATTAAAAGGCCTTTTAAATGTTTATATTGTCTTCTCTTTGCAAAGACATTCTACTACTCTACTAAGACTAAATTCAGTTAGCGCGACTTTGCCTCGACGCCAACGGTGCTCGAACACGTAATTACCGCGGCGTTGAAGTGAAGTACTCACGAAGAGTCTGGAATCTTCTGTCCTTGTGCTTTGACATTAAGATTATATATTGTCCTCCTTTAATTCGAATATCGACTTCCCGAAATACTAATAAAATTCTTAAATCAACTGAACTGATGTCCCTAACTCTAGTAATAATGAACAAAAACTATTTACTCTAAATCATTTCTCGAATGTCTCGGATGGACATTTGTTTTTCTACTAATCTTTATAATCGTGTTAACTAAACGTTCTATCTACATGAATCATTGAACTCCTAATAAATTTGTCTCCCTTATTTAAAAATCCACATGTTCGTTCACTAGAGAATATTAGTTACTGCTACGAGTGCAAATGCTCGTTAAAACGTCTGAATAGCTTCTCAAATGATCGCCACAATGTCTAAAGACCTTATGCCAAACTTAATATCTTGATTAACAATGTCACTTCCGTTTTACTTTCCCGTATACATACGAATATACGGAGTAATATATGGGGAAAGTTCTGTAATTCTGCGGGAAATCAATTTCGAGATTTCAAAATACACGTTTAGGGGTACCCGAAGCCGAAAAAGTGGTTATCCAAAATTTTCCAAAAGTCCGTCGGTCAGTTTGTCTGTCGGTGTGTCTGTCTGTCCGTCCGTCTGTCAGTCTGTGAACACCACTAGCGCCTAAACCATACGTAGAATATTTTACAAAATGGATATTCATTTGTCGATCTGGTTCTACACGAGGCGCCGCAATTTTGAAAAACTTTTTTTAAAATTTGAGGATATTTTAGATGAAGCCCAGGACATTTTAAAAAAATATTCTCAAAAACTCATTTTGAAATAATCTCAAGAGGTTCAAATTTCGAAATTACAGTAGCGCTTAAACGCCATTTTGTTAAAAACGGCTCCAAATTGTTCAAAGACAATTGCCATTTAGAACGATCACTCGTTAATAATATGAGAAAGTTTCGAAGTATCCTTTATTGTCTGCAAAGTATTTGCTTCAAGTCTATGTCTGTTGAAAGTGAGAGTTGTCTAGGGGCGTCGCATATTCCGAGTATCAGACCATCGTGTTTCCCTCTTGACTTCATGGCCCGCGGAAACCTGCCACACGGGCCTGCCATCTAGTGGATTTGGTAAAACGTTGACGCTGGAGCGAAGAGGCCCTGCGAAGCCCCGCCCGCTCGCGACTGCAGAGCGCGCGCGCCGTTATTCAGTTGTCGCCGCGCGCGGCGCCGGGCGGGGCGCCCCCGCGGGAATTGGGAAAAACGCGGCTCGCCTTTGTTTTCAATTAAATGGGCGCGAGTAGAACAATGGGCGAGCGCGATAGGGTGCGGCGGCGGACGGGCGCTGATTAGCAGACCTGGTCGATGGCTGCGGCGGACGCACCGACAGTCTGAGCTCGGTGACGGTAGCGACATGTTTCGTGTATGGGGAAGAGGTATGGTTAAATCGTTTTTTGTATACCAGCATTATCAACGACCTTTTCTGTTGAAATAAATTGTTCATAAAAGCGCATTTTTCGACACAAATGATGACGTATTAGGACTTAACGGCACGAGTGATTTCGTCATCACACATTCAGCCTATCGCAATGAGACAAAACAGGGCAGATAGCAGCGTAAACGGAACAGTCGACCACCCTTTTTTCGCAAAGATGTCAAATACTCGAGACATCACAAGAAAGTTGTTTGTCGAAATTCATTTTGATTCTGTTATAAATTTATAATGCTATTATTCGAAAAATAGCGTATTCAATTTGTGGATAATGTTTTTTTATTTAATTCTAACAAATTTGAAAACGAGCGACGTTAATAGCTCGCATTCGAAACTCATGAAGTAAAGCTTAACATTTTCAACTAATTGCATCAACTACTCTATTTAATTCCGGTGAGATCATAAAAATTACCATAACAATTATAGACTCGACTTATACTTTTCCTTTCTGTACCTCTTTAGTAGGAGTTGCAGAAAACAACATTCTGAACTGAGATGGCAAAATGAAACAATGAAAGAAAAATTTGAATTTTAAATTACATAATTCTCCCATTCAAGTCAGAAAAAAGTTAAGGGTAACACGTCTTGGGCTACAATTTACTGAAACCATGCTAATTATCATATTGATACCTTAGTTTCGCCTAAATGTTATATTTTTCTGGCTCTATTACATACTGGCCCATATACACCCTGCTACAATCGCCGGACGGGTCCAGGCCGGAGGAGGGGGCGTGATTGCGTGGGGAATGATTTCGTCTCATTCTGGGAGTAACCTTGTCATTCTGGAAGGCACAACGGATGGAAGTATGCAGTCATCCTTGGGGATCATGTTCCATGGTCCTTGGGGACCTCCTCCGATTTCAATCCAACAGTGGGAGCAACTGGGCGGGGCTGTTCGACCCCTGGCTACGCGAACAAGGCACAAGCTGGCCGCTGGAGGCGGCATGGCTCCAAGACCTAGTCGGTCCCACCCGCAACCACACTGACTCTCTTCCTGCCCGTCGCGCAGCGGACAGCCCTGCAAAAGGGACAAAATTCAAGACTTTGACGGGTGGTCACGTTCATTGGTAGTGATCTCAAGCGAGTCAACTACTCAAGTCATTAGTAGTCATATGTGTAGTACATGTTCGACCTACCCTCAGCTAGCGGGTTTCCCCCATACAGGTATATTCCACCAGCGGCGCACCGCCCCAACCGGGACAAGCGCAACACTCCCGACTGGTGTCCTGGTGTCCCGGCGTGTGTGGTAGTATAGTACATGAAGATGTATGTGTAAGGGGGGGGGGAAAGGACAAGAGAAAGAAAGATCGCGCGCGTTTGTTAGGGTAGTGCTCCGGCATTCGCCTGGTGTGGATTGGAAAGCTCCAGTTCAGAGCTGCCGGTCGATAGAATTCTCCTCCAGTAGCAACTAAATTCGACAAGCTAGTGTCGAAAATCCTGTCACCGTCGGAACACGAACCTACGATCTCCCGGCAGCAGAGGGAGCCCTTGAAGCCTTGAGTCTCCTCTCCCTCTCCCGGCGACCCTTTGAATTATGCGCACGTTAGGTATGCGGGTGTTATGTGCTAGGATATAGTGGATTGGGGCGATGGATATGAGAACATTGGGGGTTGATAGATGGTGGGGCGCACTAGTGGGGATGAGGCATTGGGACTGGACAAGGGGGAAGGATGTGGGTGTAGGGACGTTGATGGGTGGCGTCGTTGGGATGTGGTGACGTGGGGAGGTGGGGACGTTGAGGGATGCGGACGTGGGTTTGGTCGTTGTGAGCAGGGCGTTTTTGTTGGACATTTAAGAGCGGGAAAGATGCGAGTATGGACATTTATAATGAGTAGGGAGCGGATTTTAATGAAATAACATTTTTTCTTTTCTCTTTATAAAAATGGCATTTAGTATGGAAACTAATTTCATATTATTGACAAAAAAAATGAAAAAAATTCTAAATATATTTTTTTTGCATTTTCCGTCGACAAGCCATTTTATAACGAGCGCGGATCCGTTAAGGGCGCAGTAGAGGGGAGAAAGCGGAGGGGTGTGGCCGCCGGCCACGAGGGCATCGATAGGCGAAAGTGGGGGAAGGGGGAGGGCAATGCCAGAAGTGGACAGCAAGGATGACGGGTGGGGAAGCTGGGGGGGGGGGCGGTGGTAGCAGAAGATGAAGGGACCCGTGAGCCAAGAATGAAAGAGGCGTCGTGGCTTTGATTCATTCATTGGATTTTTAGTGCTGAGGAGAGTGCTAACTTCTAGGGCGATCTTCCGTTAAGTGTTCTCCTAAGTTTCATTTCTGGAAGTGTCGGTGTTCCTACACTTCGGTTTAGATCAGTTGCCTCTCCTATCGATGCCCAAGCTCTAAGCCCCTCTCTGCTCGCCTGCCCTCCACGCACAGTAGAGTAGTGCTTGTAAGCGTTCGTGTGTGAGAGGGCAGCAGGGATAGGAAGGAAATATCGCTTCTGGCATGTGCCTCGTTCGTTAAACGTCTACTCCGAAATTCGCCTGGTATGGATCGAATGACTAGAATTCTGCTGCAGGTATTCTTTGAATTCGAGATGCTCCTCTGGGAGTGGAACCCTAGGACTTGTTGATGAGCGGCGCGGAGGTGTCGAGGCGTGGGGGCGGGGCGCGAGCGGGCGCCCATGCACAATGCACGAGGCGGAGCGGAAAGCGGCGGCGGCGGCGGTCGATAGCAGCGCTGCCGGCCGCCGTGGCGGGGGCGGGGGCGGGGGCGGGGGCGGGGGCGGGGGCGGGGGCCGGGGCGCGGGATGCATCGCGTGTTGTCGGGCGGAGGCGCCGCTGGGAATTGAGGGAGTGAGTGATCGGATAAATGAATGAAGTGTTGACAGAGTAGAGGTTGAACGAATACCGAAAGAGAAACTACGGAAATTTATTATTGCTTATAACAGTTACAGAGTTAAGACATTTATGAAAACATAGGTTCATCCATAAGCGAATGAATTAAAACACCTGACGTTTCAATGTCAGTCGAATCCATTCAATCCGTACAATAAAAGTTATAATTATACGTAGACATTAAAACTTGCAGGGAAAGTATGAAATGCAGGAGCCTAATTGACCGATTAACGGTAAAACATTTAATTATTCCATAGGTTTTTGCGAAAGTACAGTTAATTCAGTTTCTTGTATTGAATGGCAACAGAGAGAATGTGAATTGACAGCTGCTATAGTCACGAATATGGCACGGTGACGGATTCTTCTTCAATCCAAAATGCAAGAAATGAAGAAAATAAAATTGAAATCCTATTTTTGAAATCCTGTTTGAAATCCTATTTTTTTCAAGTTGGAATGGGAAGAAACTGTATTGTAAAAGTGAATCCACACGACGTTTGAAGTAGATTCTACGACTCTTGAAATAGAAAGGAAAAAAAATATATATCTGGTTTGTGACTGAGAGACGTCAAAGAGATTCCATCAGAAGTATCAAGCATCTCTAATCTGGACCCTTACACTTGCAAGTGCAAAGTCAACAATCGCATAATATTTCACTACATCCAAGTTATCATACGATCGGTCTCACGTTTTTGAGAGAAATTAAGTTTTTCGTTAATTCCGGTATTGTTTTCCCAAGTGGCAGGAAATTTGCTCCTCTGTCAAACACGAAAGTAGGAATAGCTCCCCGGGGAGTCGCTGTGACCTCATCGGATAGGAAGACGAATCCTTTATGGCGGTATCAGTGGATAAGCCGCAGGGGCGTTCCTGAATGATATTGGTGCATAGGAGCTATTGAAACAAAATGAGTGTGATGAGGGAGCAATGGAGGAAGGGGAGGATCGGAAAACGCGAGAAGCTCTGGAGCTGGTTCGTGACTCGGAGCGAAGTCGCTCGTCTTTCACTGAGGAGGTCCGGGGTCGATTCCCATCGACTCCTGGGCAATCTTATTTAAAACGTGTTCTAAAAACAGATTTTGGCTGCTTCACAGGGCTTGCCCAACACTTGTGCAGTCTCCTAAACCTACCACGTCCTAATTCCTTTCTAAATATGGCCGCTGGGTAGTGATGCAAGAGCGCTTAGTAAGAGGCGCGTGCGCGGGGATGCTACCTGGCGGTCCTCTTCAAACTCACTTACTAAGACTCAGTCTATATAAAAGTAAAGGAAGATTTCTCTTAATGATAATAATGTGCGCTCGTTTCCCCTAATGAGCGTTGCGTCATTACGAAGACGTAACAATTCGGAAAAACCCTTTGACGAACTCGCTTTGACCACCCCAACTTTCTCACGGACCAGCAGGCAATTGAGCCCTTCCCAGAGGCGATAACCCTGCTACACCAAGGACCGCCCCCACGATGCACTTCTTTATTTAATACAACCAAAGGTTTATCGTTACAGCTTCACTTATGTATTGGTGGTTTCTGTTACAAATAAATAATATTTGAAATAATGGGCCGACCCCGTGGCGCCGACGGTTGCGGCAGCCGTCGTCTGCGCCGAGGAAGCTACCTGTTCGAGTCCTTCGTAGACATGGTCGTATTTCGGATTGTCTCTTCAAACCACATCATCATCCTATCTTCTCATAATTCACACTTCAGCGAATAACAACCTTGTCGTATTGAGGGATACAGCTGAAAAGCTGACTCTAAAAGTTACACTCGTTAATCATGTAGCGCGGTCAGCCATGGCCTAAATAATAATAATAATAATAATAATAATAATAATAATAATAATAATAATAATAATAATAATAATAATGAAGAATAAGAATAAAAAGAAGAAATACTCAGACAAGCTAAAAGAGGTAGATATTGTACCCGTAGTTATTTCAAGTAATAGTCTTATTACTAAAGATTGGTGGATTGTGAATGGGAAAGTTCATCTGAAAGAGCGGCACATCAGAAACAGGCGTGTTGCAGGCAACTACGAATTTTGTGAGTAAGGTTCTCTTACACTTTGAAGCAGAACCTGAGTGTACTAGACCAAAAACATCTCACCATAACTGTTGACGTTCTGGCCTTGAGTTATATTTGGAAACTCAGGACGAGCGAGAAATTTTGAAATACACAATATTATTATTATTATTATTACTATTATTATTATTATTATTATTATTATTACTAAGAAGAAGAAAGAGAGAAGTCAGTTTGGCGATTAATTTAGTCAGTTTTGTGACTATGACACTTTGACATTTTAGCGAGTGTTCTCGCTCTGTTCTCTCAATATGTCTGAGAGGAGAGCCTGTCGTCTTTTTCCTATAGTAAGGACATTGGAATTGTTTACGCGTGTCCGGAGCTACGATTGATTGAAAAGCTTAATAGGCTTCATTGAATGATAGCCGTCTCAAGCATTGAGTGAAGGATTCGATATCAAGTTCCTTCCTCAGTACTTTTAGTCGTTACCGAAGGAGTCGGAGGGCGAGCCGCAACTCTCAGAATTCTGAACTTGTTCCGAAGTAACGTAAGTGCATCCTTGTATTTCTGTGCTGTAGGCCACCACGTCGATGCGGCGTAGGTGGCCACAGGCCAGCAACACGTTTTATAGAGTGCCAGGCAAAGATCCAAGGGGAGAGAATGTTCCTTTAAGAGAGCTTTTAAGAGACGGACCCTTGGTGAAGTTTCGATCGAGTTCGCCTGAGATGTAAGTGCCAGCGCATCTCCCGATCGAAAGTGAGCCCAGGTAAGTTGCCTTAGGAGCCCATTCAAGGTTTTGTATTTCGATTGTGATGTTTGGGCGGCGTACACCGCTTTGCAGTTTGTGGTGGCGGCGAGAGTAGCAGATTGCTTGGGGCTTTTCCGTTGAGAAAGTCAAGTGGTTTTGTTCAGCCTTCTTCAGAGTTAAGTTAATCTGTTTTTGAATGTTTTTACTTTATGATCCAGGTTTATTCCTCTAGGTAGGAGTGCCATGTCGTCAGAATACATGAATAACCGTATTCGCGGTATCTGTAGTATGTCATTCACATAAAGAGAGAACAGTAGCTGGATAGCACAAAGCCTTGGGGGACTCTGGCGAAAATAGCGCGATTTGAAGTTCTCTATTTTCCCATTCTGACCACGAACGTGCGGTTTGCGATCATGTCCGTTATATCATGTGGGAGGCAGCGTCTAAGTTTGGAGATCAGTGTTCTGAGTGGCACATTGTCGAAGGCGTGTACTATGTCGAGGTAGACGACTGGTATATCCTGTGAAAGTAAGACATCTGTGGAGATTTGTTGGGCGATGCATAGTGCCTGCAGTAAGACTGACTGTCACGGTTGGAAGGCGTTCCCCATGATAGGGAGAAAGGTTGATATGCCAATTGCTCGTCGCGAGAGGGAGGTCTTTTCGGGAGCATTGAAATGCTAGGGTGTTTCCAGCTCTCCGGCGGGTATCCTAGCGTGATTCAGCTGTTGTAAAGGTGCGTGAGTTCCGATCTGCTGACCGGCGACGCCTCCTTGAGGATCGAGGACCGATTTGGTCTGGGCCCGGTGCCATGCGACTGCGCAACCTTTTAATGTTTTTTTTTGAAATTTCTTCGACAGTGTGTGAGTAGGGCGTTGCTTTCCTCAGCATTTTCCTCGTCGTCTGCTTGTGAAGTATTGTTTGTAAACCTTTCTTCGAGCGAAGAATTCCGTCTTGGTCGGTCTTGTGGTTTTTCTCTCCGCGTTGTCCGGTGCGCGAATGGCAGCGTTGGTGTTCGGTACGGAGGTGCGAAATACCAGCCAGCGCATGCAATGGACTAGAGAATGAAATGTGTCTGTCATGCGTGCATAGTACAGAAGCACGAAAAACGAGACGGAATGTGAGGGCGTCAGGAGAAGGTACCTAGCTGAGTGGTGAAAGATATATCCGGAAAGCGCTGTAAATGAGCAACGTGTGTGCAGCCAACTGAAAGAGAAAAGAAGAAGAAGAAAGTTTTTTCAGATGCAGAGTTTTCTCAAAGAGAGACTGAGACTAGAACTAACAAGTGAAGTAGTCCTGGAGCAGCAAGTTAATGAAAATGAAAATGAACATCTACAAAGAGTACATGCGAAAGAACAAGATGTTGTGGATTTCATCCTTCAACTAGTTAACGAAAAGGTGAAGAAATCTCTTAAACATATTTATGAGGGAACAAAGCTCACTGCCAAGGAATATCATTAGATCTAAGACCAAAAATACCAAAACTGAAATACAGCGCTAATGTCTATGAGGCTGTTGTCAAAATGAACCAAATTATTGCCCCAAATATCACAGAAGCTTCTTGTTTGAAAATGTAACTAGATTGGTTCACTATGTTGCAATTGATACCTGTTGACATCTAGGTTACAAACTACGGGCGAGAAATGGTATTTCTCTGGATAAGAAGCCTTATGAAAGAGAAATGCCACCGGCATGTTTAAAAAGATAGAAAGTTAAATTGCCCAAGCTAGACGAGATATCTCGCATTTTGCTGAGAATTTCGGACACAAAGTAGGGATTTCAAAGACAATTCTCGCAACTATTCTCTCAATTATCAGAAGACTAAAGATAAAAAGAACACAAAAATACCTGGAAAGTAGGCTCAAGGTTGAAGATGAGAGATTAAGACAAAGAATATTAGCTATATGGGCAATAATAAGTAGGTTTAATGAATCCACGCGACGCAAGAAAGAAATTTCCATATTCTCCAACAATCAAGGTTTTTATAAATATCGAGAGACGAGAGGTACCAATGACAATGACCTAAACCCCCAGTACTTCTGCCACGACGAACGTTTCGACTCAGATTGGTCCACTCGGAAGCAAGATTTTGATGAAGCGTACGGAATACGACAGGAAGAAGAGGCTTGTCACAATGGAAATAAACGGAGTAGCGATTTCAACAGAGGATGTAAAAGGATATTTAAAGAGAACACTCAATTAAAAAAGCTCCAGAAGTAGGTAGATTACATAATTTTTGGTGGAAATATCTGACATGCACTCATGGAATATTGGCGAGAAAATTTCAAAACATGTGGCAGGGGACATTACGCTGCCAGAATTTTGTATCTTAGTCGTGACATTCATGTTACCGAAAGGTGCAAATGCGTCTTCAACCGAGAGTTATAGACCTCTCACATGTCTACATACAATTTATAAAGTTCTCACCTCAATTATTGCCACCAAACTTGACGAGCATCTGAAAGAAAATGAGCTGCTTTTGCCAGAACAGGTTAGTTGTAGCAGAGGATCTCGAGAATGATACATACTTTGTCAGTGTGCTGGATTGATTTCCGAAAGGTATTTGATTCCATTCCGCATTCTTGGTTGCAGCGAACCCTTCAACTCTACGAGGTCCACCCTTCTATCATCAAATTTATTTCAACGTGCATCAACAGCTGGCGAACAATTCAGAACAACATATGATAGGAAAATTGAGTTACGAGACTGATTCTTTGCGAATTTGTAGAGGCATTTTCCAAGGAGTAGCCTAAGCCCGCTCTGATTTTGCCTAGCATTGAACCCTTTGAGTAGGATGCTGACTGCCCCCGGGTATGGGTGTGCTTTGAAGAACTCCAATAAGACAATATCCCTCCAATTATGTATGGATGATCTCACGCTCTATTCTAAAGGGCCAGAACCCATTCGCAGCATGCTGACACTTGTTGAAAGCGTCAGCAGCGGTTCGTATGGATCGTGGTTTGGAGAAGTGTGCTGTTGTGCAGGTTAACAGACAAAGCGTCCAGAAGACAGAGAATGAAGAATTTGATGGAAGATTTGAGAATTCAAGAACTCTTCAATGGTAATGAATATAATTATCTGGGTCTTCAGCAGATCCTAGGAACTGCAGTTGAGAAAACAAGAAAACTTGTGAAAAGAAAGGTTCACTCTCGTGTTGCAAAAATCTGCAAGTCCTGTATTAATTTGAGTATCAAATTTACAAGAATTAACACTTGGGCTCTCTCAGCAGCATCACATACATTTGGAATTGTGTGAGACAGCTTTGCAAGATTTCGATAGAAAAGTTAAAACGCTTCTATCAAAATATCGGACGCATCATCCTCGAAGTCCCACCGAAAGGCACTTGGGAGGAAGTGGACTGTTGTCTTTAAGTTATGTGCTGCCAACAAGAAAAACGGCTCAGAAATGATTTCATCAACAACGAATCCATGACCGCCATCTGTGCCCAAGATCACGGCTATACACCTCTCAAGCTGCTCCAAGAAGACCATAATCTATGTTTTCCGAAATATAAGGACCGAATTGAGCAGTGGTGACAAAGGACCTCCATGGTAGATTTGCTACAGCGCTTTGAAGTAACTCAATCGACATGAAGAGATCGTCTGAATGGTTTTTAGACGGAAGGATTTGTGCTGGCCGTTCAAGATCAGGTAGTAACCACTAATAACGACAGTAATATATATATATATATATTGTGACATACCTGGTGGTGCCGGGTATTTTCACTGCAATACAACACTAAGAGAGGGTATCTTTTACGTGAATGGGTCCCTGGATAAGTTGGTGCAACGTTGGGGTGGTTAATCATAAATTGAAATACAATTATAAACAAGATTTATTTTAAATCAAATTTGTCATTTACATAATCAGACAACGTTTTTATACTCTGCCTTGGTACCAAGATTAAGAGTGAAATGCATTTCTCATACCTTCGGGGCCCCGAACGAATACCTATGATGTTCGTAGAACCGCTCGTGCCGACAGGATTGTCGACCTCTGCTACTGCTGCGGGCCGTCAGCGTCGGATGGCGTGGTAATCGCCCACGGCTGATGCTCCAGCAATTCTTCCCCGATCAGGATCTTGACACCTCGGCTTCGCACCTTCCTCGAATCACTGTCCGTCAGTGGGTTTAATTACACAACCCGCGCCTACTCTGTATACTGGTCACAGTTCTGTACCGCGCAATTTCAAGAATATTTCCACCGCGCCAACTAATAAGAACAACATCAATTATTCTACCAACACTAATCTTTCACCATACTGATACTTCTAATGTTCTATTTACACGTCAATTACTTTGCGGTTCCTAATAGCACATAAAATACGTCGCAATGTTATATGCGTCCATACACCGGCGGAGAATTCTCGCCGCACGTCCGCACTCGTCGCCGCTCTCCTAGCGTCTCTCTGGTCACCGTTCTGCCAACGGCTCTCGTCCGCGATTCTCGTAACGAACCTTTGCACGTGCGCGGTGCCCAGTTCCAACCGAAATTCACACGCTGGTCTCCCCAGCGGTGGCACCGTCGGCGGTAGCCGCGGTCGCTCGCCGGCCCCGGCGAGCCGCGCTCGGCGCGCGCACCGCGCAGTCCAAACTAGCGATTAATTTCTTACACTAATGATTTAATTAGTGTAATGAAACACATATTCTGGGTTTCAATATATATATATATATATATATATATATATATATATATATATATATATATATATATATATATATACATCAAGAAAGAGAGCATCAGTGACAAGTGCCGCCTGTGTAAGATGACCACCGAATCTATTCAACACATCTGCAGTAGATGTTCTCATTTGGCACAAACAGATAATTTAAAACGTCACAATAATGTGGCCAAAATCATCCATCAAGATCTTGCCAAATGATCAGACCTGATAAAGGAAAGCTTGCCTTTCTACATATATCTACTGGTGAGAGTTCAGTCTAACGACAGAAAAAAAATCTTGTGGAATACTGCCATTGTTACAGATAAACGAATAACGGAATCAAATAAGCCTGATATTGTCGTGTTCGAGAAAACTACTCACAGTGCAATGGTAATAAATATCGCAGTCCCATCAGATCGTAATCTGTTGTCAACAATTGTAGAAAATAAATTACCAGATGAAATTACCATTACTCAGTTGAACTGAAAAATCTATACAAATTAATAGAGGTATATATTGTACCCGTTGTTATTCCAACTAATACGCTTGTTGAAGTTTGGAGGATTGTGAAAGAGAAACCCCATCTAAATGAATTGCACTTCAGAACCAGGCAGACGGTGACGTTGCGGCGACGTTGCTGGCAACCACGAATATTGTGCGTAAGGTTATCTCTCTTAATCATTGGAGAGGAACCTGAGTGCAGTGGAGCAAGAACTTCTCACCTTCTGTTTCACCATATGGGTTGACGAAAGTTATATCTGAAAACTACGGTCGAGTGTGAAATTTTGAAAAACGATTTAATGATAATATTAATAATATTATGATTAAGCAGTTCTCAAACGTTCTCAAGTTTATAAATGTCGAATCTGCCAGGAACAAGTACGCACCATTAATCATATCGTCTCAGCTTGTCCAATTGTAGAAAAGACCGAATACTTGAAAAGGCATTTCAGGTGTGTAGCTACATCCACTGGGAGATCTGTACAGTCCTTGAAGTTCACAACACATGCCTCAAGTGATACGAACAATCACGACAACCGGTGGCATCTGTGTGAGTGTGTATAATATTGCACCATCAACAAATTCTAACGGATCGCACGATAGAAGCAAACAAACCGCATATTTTTATCCGGGATTTGGATAAAAAAGTTAATTCTGGTAGATGTCGTGTCTTGTTGTGCCTTGCGATCAAAACGTGGTAACCAAGGAGGCAGAGAAACAAGTACAAGAGTTTGGAAATCGAGATCAGCCGAATGTGAGGCGTAAAAGCACAGATTGTTCCGATACTCATCGAATGGGATTTGATACGCAAAACTTGTGTAGGAACTTGGCTTAACTCCTAGGTCATTCAAACGACAGGGAAGTGCAAGAAATCGCTTTATTTGGAACAGCCGACATTTTGCGCAAAGTATTGTAGGTGTACCCACAGCCCCTAAATCTTCTCCTTAGGTAGCTGGTAGCAACCTGGAGACGATTTTATATTCAGCTCACTCATAACATCTTCGTCGTGATGTGGAGTAATAATAGTAATAATAATAATAATAATAATAATAATAATAATAATAATAATAATAATAATAATAGTAATGGTAACTGGTGCGAGAGTGTGGTAACTGGGGAGTGGGCCGCCGGCGCCAGCACGGCAGGGCTGCAGCGCGCCTGGCGGCGGGGGCGCGAGGCAGGGCCGAGGCGGGGCCGAGGCGCCGGGGGCGGAAGGCGAAGCGGCGCGGTAGGCTTTCCGGCCGGAAGTCGCGATTGGCGGCGGCGCGGAGCGCGCTTCCGCCGCACAAGTGGGGGGGGGGGGGCGCCTCCGCGCCTTCTTTGCGCCCCCGCTGCCACGGCCGCGCCATCGCCCCTCCGCCCCTCCGCCGCTCCGCTCAGCGAGCGCTGGCGGCCTCCAAGGCGTGGATTTTGAAGGGCGGAAAATCATTCGTACGCCTTCCTTCGGAGGCGAAGTAAAGTCCGTCTTTCATTGTTGTAGATTTACTGCGCATAAAATAACCTCAAGCCTAAAAGAAGCCGCTGAGCTAAAATCGCCAGTTTCTCCCACAAGTAATACCTTCTTTCTCCTCTAGATAGGAATTTTTGTGGCGGAATTCGAATGGTCAGATGGAAGAGAGGGACCTGGTGGCCCGAGTCGCGTCACGTAAAATAAAACATTAACTATATAATCGTCAATGACAGAATAATATAATAATATATAATACAATATAGTGAATGAAACATTTATATACGTCTGAATTGAAATAACACGAGGATATCTTGTAATATTCAGCATTTACGCCCCAGAAGAAGGAAGGAAAAAATTAAGCCAAGAATTTTATGATACACTACAAAAACAACTGAATAAGATTACCATAAATTATTATGTAACGTTAGGTGGTGATTTTAATGCTACAGTTGGGAACCAGCCAATGGGGGATATATTGGGACCCCATGGAGAAACAACATTGAATAAGTATGGGAAAACAAAAAAATATGCAGCTTTCAATCAACTGAAAAAACAAATACTCTATAAACGCAAAGAAACACACAAATAAACGTGAGCAGCCACAAGCTCCAAATATTTGATAGATTTTGCTAATGTAACCTTTACCTACCTATGGTTGACAGATACCAACGCTACATTCAATATCGCGGAAAGTATCCTCTGCAAGATGTTGGAAACCGTATCTATATATATATTCTGAGATATTTGAATTGAAGTGTCCGTGCCGACGCGGTAGGGAGCAACCGGTAGGGAGAGAAGGCTTCCAGCAGCGAGAGAGGAAGGTCGAAAAAGTTTGCTATTGGAAAGTGGTGGTGAGACCGAGGAAGAGGACGTATATTTGGCGACACCCGCCCGTCGATCGTCGCCAGTTTCGCGCCGTTGGGTGGGACAAGGCCTCGAGAAGAGGTCGGTAACAATCGTCATTCCTATATTTTTTCCTTATATTTCCCCACAAACTTGCCATGACTGCAAGAAGCATCAAGTCCACCCAGTTCACTAAGACGTAGGAGGCTCTTGACAATATTTCTGTTGTGCCCCAAGCCACCCCTTTCATGCGTACGTTCAGGGTTTGCCTGTCATGACATCCTCCAGTGTAAATAGCGGTCATAAGTAAAAAACTAAAGGCAGAGAGCAACAAGTGAATGTTTTAATGAGTGCTCAGAATGTGCGTCTAACTTTAAGTTTGCAAACTGTGCTTGATACTTCTTTTATATTGTTGTCAAAGTGTTAAACATTGTATAATTGCATTTAAATTTGTTTTTTTTGTATTTGAATTTGTTGTTAATTTTTTTCCTTCAAGAGAGAACAGAAACTTTATGTTATATTGATATTTTTATTGTACAAAGGTTTTGATTTGTTTAAGAATATATGTATTTGGGTTTGGAAATTTTCACAGGTCACAGTTGTGAACTTTTAACATTTACAAGTTAAGTAATATAAAGTTAGAAGTGGTTTCAATAATTGTGAACAAAAAGATGAAGTATTAGAACGTACGAAATACACATGTATACAGAAGTGTTGATGTACAATCCGACCATTTTCTTTTAACATTTAAATCAGAATAGCAAAGAAGAAATTCTGAAAAAAATATTAGAACATATCTGCTTCAAAATATATATTTTAAAGCAAGACTGTATACTGAGCCTATATTGGTCGAGAATGGAAAAATATGTAGACCATAGAGCAATTAAAATGTATGTAAAACAATAATGGATGGATCTTAAAAACTTAATCATTAAAGCAGCTCAAGAAACTTTAGAGAGAAGGCATAAACGGAGAAATACCAGAGGTCTACAAACTTGGAATCAAGAAACAAAAAAAATATGAAAGGAAACAAAGAAAGCGTATCTAGTAAAATTTTTACAAACTAAATCACAATATTACCAAAAAAATTATAAATTCAAATGTGCAATAGCAAGAAAAGAAGTAACAAAATTTAAAAGAAAAACCTAGGATAATTACGTAAGCAATATTGAATACGATTTCACGGTGCTCAGGCAATGGTCTACAACGCTTTGAAACATTTAAATAGAAGAAAGAGACACTATACTTCTGAATAATATCAGCACAGACGATTGGTTAGAATATTTTACTACTCTATGGACAAACCAAAAAAGAAGAGATAGTTTAAGGAGTGACTAACAAATGTTTGAACCATTAAATTATAGATTGACCTTATAGAATATAATGAAATAGAAAGTACCCTGAATTCGTTCCTTAATAATAAAAACCCAGGAAGGGAGGGAGTAAATATGGAACTGCTAAAATATGCTCCCAATACAATTTCACAACTCCTTCTGGATATATTAAACTTGTGCTGGACAACTTACAGAGTCCCAAGAGAGTGGAAAGTCTCAACAACCATTCCAATCCCTAAAAAGGGAGATCTTTATTATAGAGGGATTAGATTTCTAAACACAGTCTTTAAACTATAGGCTAAAATAATCACAAACTGTCTAAATGTAATAAGTAAAGTTCCAAGTTTCCAGGAACTAAGGGAAGAGCAATGAAGCTTCAGAAAAGGAAGATCTTGCTCACACTGTGTCTATATCCTACAGCAAATTATTCAAAAAAGAAGAGAATTCATTCTCCCAACATTCACCCTCTTCGTGGATTATAAAAAGTATTTTGATTCCATTTACAGAGAAGAGCTATTGGATATAATGTATACCAAAAGTTGTCATACCCATCTTATTAAAACCATTAAAAATATAAAAACACAAAAATAATACAAATAAATGACAAATACAGCAATATATCTTTTGTCAACCAAGGCGTCAAACAAGGTTGTCCATTATCACCGACACTAATACATATATAGATTCGGCTATACTAGCAAACATCATCACCAACTGGAATAAGTATGAGTAACATGCCCTTCATGACTGTGATATTTGCAGATGATAAACTACTTGTTTCAGAATGTGAAAGTAACTTACGGCTTATAAATAATAGCGGCTTGCAGATTACAAAAAGTAATGGATAATATAATTTTAAGATATTTTTCCTCATCTAAAACCATGGCATTTGTAGGTTCAGAACATGCCAGGTGTAAAATAGCTCTAAATATTAAAAGTTTGCACCTTTCATTTTCGAGAATACAGTGTGTCTAATAGAAAGCAATCTTAATGTCAAACTAAGTAAATTCCAGAGAATGTGTGGAACAATAAGAAAAGCATTAAGAAATAAAACCGGAAGAGACACTCAGTTAAAATTTTATAAAACGCTTGCTGTCCCAATACTAACCTCTGGATGCGAAAATTGGACGTTAAATAATTATGAAAAAGAAAAATTGAAACTAGCGAAATGAAATTCTTGGGAAGTGTTGCTAACTATATTTTACTATATCATAAGAAAAATGTTTATATACGAAAAGAACTAAATCTTTTTAACCTCCTAGAAAGAGTCGAAAAACAGAAACAAAATTGGTACAACAATAGAAGAGAATAAGTTAGAATGAAGGCCATCAGATCTCCTTAACCAATAAATTATGAACCTCGATGGGTTGATGACATGAACGTTGCAGAGGGCGAAACAGGCCTTGATGCCTAATCCTTGACGTTGGAGAAGGCGACTAAGCAATGCTCCCTCAGCCCCGCGCCTCAGGGCTGCCACCTCCGCACTTCTCTCCCCTCGTCTACGGCAAAGCGGTTCCGAGCATCACCCGACTCGGATTGTGAAGTCCTAGGGTTCCACCGCCGATCGTCGCTGCATTTTCAGCATTTTAGCTTGTCTGCTAATTCACTTCAGCTGCTGTGTGCAGATGAATTCTAGCGACCGGCTGCTCTGGTCGATGGTTTCTCTTAATTAATTTGATCAACAGCAGCCGACTGCCGGACCAGTGCTCCAACAAACGGACCACGGTCCGCGCTCGATCTTTCCTTCCTCTTTCTTGTCCACCAGACATCGCGTAATGCACCTCCACCATCAACCTTCGCTGCCTGCTCATCACATGAATGCCGTGTCCGTTGTCGTATTTGCCGCTGCCTTCTGTTGCCTGTGTCGACGCGAACGGCCTCAAAATTTCTCCAGCGCCAACGCCGCACTACTTTCCTCAGAAAGGCGGCATCTACCAGCAGGACAACGCAACGCGACATACAGCTCACAGCGTACGTTCGTGATTTGAAGAGCACCTGGATGAGATGACAGTAGTCCCGTGGCCACCAAACTGCCCCAAAGAGCCCACTCGAGATCAGCAGGACAACCCAACATTTGTCGCGAAGGTACATACAACAGGTACATACAACAGGTGCCGTATTCATTGCCTGCGCTATTGCTGTTGATGCCATCACCGCTTCTTCTGCCTCTACCTCGCCGCAGTCATACTGCCACTGCCATCATCGCCGTGTTTTCTTTCAGCACTAGTAGTGCGTTTGTTACAGCAGCCGCTACGATTTCCTCTTTGTTACCGTCGTGTCCACCGCTGCCACCAAAGATAAGTTCCATCGCCACTGCCACCGAAACACCTCCCAACGTTGTCACCCGTCATAAGGCCACATCCATTTCCGACTTTTTACTTCCAGATGCTTCTTTGCAACCTCTTTTCACTGAGTTGGGAAAGAGTCCTCCCGACACCGCCTACTCTACCATCATCACGTTCACCCGTCTCCTTCGCCATCATCGCTTCGTTCATCACCTCCTCCCCCATCGCCGCTACAGCTGCCAGCGACACCTGGCGGGTAACGTGCGAGAAATATGCTATAAACGTCTAAGGCGATGCATAAGAAGCAATGCCAAATTTACACGAGGTCCACATGCAGTCACACAGGGAAATGCATAGAAGTACCCACGTGACAATATTTAGAACCATCTAATATCCCTGAAAACGCTGGTGCTCTTGAAGATTCACTTCTTCTCAATGAAACACCAGTCAGTGGTGAAAACTCATCTGGCTATGAATAGATGCGGATATGAGGGGAAGTCGTCTTCGACGCGGCATATAAAGAGTTCATCTACTCCACTCGAATCTTGGGCCCCGATGTGGATAATATACCCAAATGCTAAATCTAGGGGAGTGATACAGACAGAAAATTCTGTCACACACGAGGTGAAACACATCCCAGGTCGAGATGTAGGTATTACTGAAATCAATCACATCTTATGTCCAACTGGATATCAGGTATCTCAGACAATTTTGGGGCCCGTCAAGATCACCGATGGGCGACAGACAAACAGAGTAAAGAAGCGAAAGTAAAGACGTCAAATGGACGAAAAGAATCATGAAAAGGATAGCCGACACCCGGCTTAAAATACCAATCATAGCCCAGGCAAGGCACATCTCTAAAGTCCAACAAGAAATACTCCATGTTGAACAGAAATACCAAATCCAAAATGACACAAGGCTAATGATATAAGAAAAACTAAAAGATAGTAGGTAATAAATGTAGTACATATCGTTGGCTTACGGGTGGGAGATGTTGGGTCTGGTTTTCAGGTCTTAAGAATATTCTAATTGGTAAACAGTTCCTAAATTTTCATAATATCTACTTTTCTAGTACGAGGTTTAAATTGAAAACGTTTCCTATAATTTGAATTGAACGTTTTTAATCCCCTTCTTTTTGCTTAATTTAAAATCCGAATAGTTTTATAATGCATTTTCATATTATTAATATAATATTATTGTTATTGTTACGAAAAACAAGTATTATCATTACGAAATACTTTATTTTTCAACGATTACTATTTTTTGCGGGGCCTGAACGTGCTTTCGCGGGAACTCAACGTATTTTCGCTCGTATGCTGACGATATTTCATCCTTTTCTAATCTTCTTTAGGGGAAATTGAATAATACGTACGCAATCTTAGCTGCTTCAAAACCTCTGTGTGAAACATTTAGTAGTACTTAATAACCTTTCACTGACTTATACAAGATTCGTCTAATCCTTTCTGTACCTAATTTGCTGAGTCAGAAAATATAATTTATCTAAATTTGAATAAATTCTCATAGCTTTCTAATATATTTATCATTAACTTTAACACATCCCTAACTTATTATAAATAAATAAATCTCATCTAACTATACATTTTATTTCATCAATGCTGTGAAAGTATTCCCATTTCTATCAACTCCTTCCTCCCTTGCTTACATTCTTGTCTTTAATGTGAAAAAAACCCTCATCCAAATTGCGAACGTATTTTTCTTTGAATGACCTTCTTTTCATTAACTATTGTATTGACATTTTTTTTAAATGGTCAGGCGGAAGAGCAGAATAAAAGGCCTGTCCCTCGCCATCAATAAAGACATTTATTTATTATTTATAAAAGAAAAAATTCAAACATGTGCTAAAATAATTAGACCATACAAACAGTTCTGTGTACATAATGAAATGTTTCAAACAGACGCGAAGAGATTCAATCTCAATGTGACTCAAAAAGCGAATGGTAATGCTGTCACTCCTTCTCAAGATAACGTCGAAGCATTTTGGAACCTGGGGAGATGGCACCTCAATAACGCATATTTGCTTCAATCCGAAGAAGATGATGCAGATGAACATGTGGAAACAATGAAACATGTTCACGAATTATCAAAAGAGGATTCCTAGCAATTAAGAACACGGAAAACTGGAAATACTCCGGTATTGATAAGATCTAGAATTATTGGACTAAGAAACTAACAGCAATACATTCTCATCTACAAAAGCCAGGTAATAAAATTGTAGAAAACCCGAAGAAAATTCCGGAATGGCTCACATTCGGCATCATTTATTTGCTCCCCAAAGCGGGAGACATCTCTTTGGCGAATAAATACAGACCAATCAATTGCCTGGAAGAAATGTACAATATTGTAAATGCAGCTATAACAAACAAAATATAGTCACATAGAGAAGAACCATCTGTTGCCATTTGAACAGGAAGGATGTGGTAAAAGATCCTACGGCTGTAAGGAAATCTTGCTTCTAAATAAAGTCAGCTTGAACGATGTAAAGAAACGAAAGAGTAATTTAAGCAAGTTTTGGATTGACTAGCAGAAGGCCTTTGACCGTGTACCACACGACTGGATTTTGAACAACCTGGATATCTGTCGATTCCATCCTAGACTTATTGAATTTTGCAACGCTAGTATGAATTCGTGGAGTACCAGGCTACTAATACACCGCGTAAAGGAAGTAATAGAAACAAAAAGTATTAAAATAAGTGAATTTCAAAGAAATTCGCTATCCTCTGTGCTGTTTTGCATTAGTTTGATCCCACTGTCTAGACAGTTGTCTTAAACTGACTTTAGTTACAAGCTCCGTGGTAATGTCAGACCAATACTAACACATTTGTTTTACATGAATGATTTTAAAGTGTTTGCAATCAAGGAAAAAGTGAGAAAATGCTTAACTCCTCAGAAACCAGTAATCTGAGGACAGAGGAGATATCAGCTGTGCAAACTCAAAATGACAATAAGACAAGCATGTCAGAAGTTACTAATGAGAATAGTGAAGAGTTGATGATTCGCAAAGAATTTGCTGTCGCACTTGCGGAATGTGAAGGAACTGACCCACCGAACCGCTATCTCATTCCCAGACAAAATTGTCAAAGAGATTGGCAAGAGCTATCAGTGTCTTGAATGATAAAGTACTGCCTCAGCATATACAAAAAATACCAATATTTGAAGAAGATCACACAGCAATTTATGGTGCTGCAGTTGTGGCTTCAAGATGTAACGGTTTCAAGCTTGTCAATCCTCAATGATCGAAGTGAATTAAGAACACCATCTTGGGAAAGACGGCTGGTGAATCGTGTTGAACGCAGTAGGAGAGATATTTGGAGACTCCCATAATTTCAAAAAGGAAATGTCTCAGAAAAAGTGAGAAGAAAGGCGAATAACGTTCTTAGCAGTACAAAAATGCGCAGAAATTGTATTCAACAACGACAAAACATCTTGACACCCTACAACAAAAGCTTTTACCGTTAGCAAAACGACTTCGACGCTATTCGAATTGCACTATGAGGAAGTAACAGAATACTCTTTTTAACACGAACCAGAAAGCATTCTACAGGAATCTTTTAAAGGGCAAAGGGCTTGTAAGTGATATGAAAGAGTCAAAGCTTCCCTCAAAAGCAGAGATAGAGGAGTTTTGAAAGCCTCTTTGGCTATCTGCTGTATCTCACAACCCAGATACGACGCGGATTGAAATGAAATATAACAGACGCCAAGATACCCCTCTAATGGATGAACCAATCATCACCGTGGAATTTGTCCAAGTAGCTTTGGAGAAAGCACAGATCTGGAAGGCCCCGGGCAGTGGTGGCCTGCACAATAATTGGCTCAAAAAAGTTACCAGCTCTCACCATCATATAGCTACTATTATTTAATATTTTCTTCACTATCCAGAATATCTGCCTTACTTCCTCTCTGAAAGTAAAACGTCCTTGTTACCAAAGGAGGGGGATACAAAAGACCCCTCGAAGTACAGGCCTATAACCTGCCTTCAAACTTTCTACAAACGCAACATCATATGTTATACAACTGATGATGACACACATTGAGGAACAGAATATCTGGATTTCAGGAATGCAAGGAGCAATTCATTATAGATTCTGTAATTATGAGGCAAGTGCTTCAAAAACAAAGAAACTTATACGTATACTACTTAGATTATGCTAAAGCATTTGACACCGTGCCCCATTCTTTGCTCCTTCAATGTTTGGAAGTATAGAAGGTCCACCTGTTTATCCAAAACTCCCTGAAAACCACAAAGAGTCGATGGAATACAAAACTGGATCTCTTTAATGGAAAACAATCCGTCCACACAGATTCTATATAATCCGCCGACAGATTTTCGAGGGTGACTAAGTCCTTTATTGTTCTGCTAAGCCTTGAATCCTCTGTCTACCCTAACAAATGCATCTAGTTATGACATTGCTCTAAAAGGGTACTAAGACCTTCTACGTGTCTCGCATTTTCTTTACATGGATGACCTGAAGCTCTATGCAGACACTGAGAATCATATACAGCAACTAATAAGCGTGACGGAGAAGTTCATTGACGGCATCAAGATGAAATTCGGTTTGGATAAGTCCAGGAGAGTAAATATCATTCGGACTCATATTAACGTTATAAGTTTGGAAATTGATAATGAACCAAAAATTGCCTTCATGGTACCTCATGAAGCTTACAAACACTTGGGTTTCCAACAGTCACTGCGAATCGAACACACTGCCACTAATGACATACTAACAACTGAAGAGTGTAAACGATTGCATGGACTCTAAAAAACTCAACTCTCCGCTAGAAACCTTGTACAGGCCATCAATTAATTTGTTATTCCAGTGCTGACATTCTTCTTTGGCGTTATTAATAGGAGCAATACCAACCTCGACAACCTCTAGAGGATAATTCGAACCGGTATAACTCAACACCGAAAACGTCATTCTCGTTCATGTAATGAGTGTTTTACCCTTTCAAGATAACAAGGAGGGCGAGCTGTTGTAGATCTCATAAATCTACACAGGTCTCAAATTGCGTCACTCAGAAGATACTTCCTGGAACATTGTGTTAGAGTTAAGCAAGCAGTGAGCACAGTTGATAATAACTGTAGTTCTCTGAGTTTGAAAAAGACTGATCCGCCTGTTCAGCCAGTACACTGAAACCGAAGAGAAGATAACCTCATGGACAGCGAAGGCACTGCAAGAAAGGTACCCATGAGCTCAGTAAACCAGAAATAGACATCTCTGCGTCGCACACATGGCTCCAACATGAGGAGCTCTTTCCGCGTACAGAAGCCTTCATGACAGCTATCCAGGACCAAGTGGTGCCAATTTTGAACAACAGAAAATACATTCTGAGAGATTCGACCAGCCATTCCGACTCGTGTAGAGGATGGCAGGCCGAAAGCGAAACTATCCAAAATGTGACGAGTGGATGTAGCAGTCGCACACAGTTGGAATACAAAAAGAGGCATGATGAAGTGCCGAAACAAGTCCGCCAATTATTGGCAGTGAAAACGGGCTTACTCGCCACTTCCGTGCTGTATTATAAATATGTGCCTAGGATCGTACTGGGATAGCTCCTTTATCACTGAAAGACAAGTCGGCGGCAATATATCAGATATAACTTACATCTAGAGAAACCCTCAGCAGGTTTTCCTTTTTGATATATCAATAGCCAACACCCACAACACATCGGCAAACATCAAGAGAAGAACCAGAAGTACACCGATCTCGCCCATGAAGTTTCAGCACAGTAGAACTTGAGCACAATGACAACTGTGCCTATAATAATATCAGCCACAGGATTGATCCCGAAATGACACTTCAATCTCTAGAGTATCTTCACTTCGATGCCAGGAATATATACAATATGCAGAAGGCAGTCATTTTTATGTAATTCAATAATTTTTTGATACATTCAATATATGAAATGTCACAAAGGTCGAACATTACTGATATATAGAACTGGAAGGGGAAAATATGCAGCAGAAATTATAGATGAAAATGAATAAGAAATGCTAATGAGGAAGAAGAAAGTGAGACAAAGAGAGGGCCCACATTGATGACAGGAGTGCAGGGCAACTGGAGGCAATCAGAATAGCGGCGCTTAGGGTCGAACTTTAAGGCATAATTACGATACACAAAGAAATGGACTTGGGAAAGGAATTGTGGTTGTGATGGATGTGTGATAAGATAGTAACTGACTCACTCCTGTCAGCCAGCATTGTTCCACACTATAGTGAACAAACGCGACGTGCGATGGGTTGGGGCGCAATGGGCTACAATGTACTATCTCTCGCTTCAGTCGTATTGAAGGCAATCTGAACAGCAAATGCGACACCTGGGAGGTTTTAGAGCTCGAGGTACTTTGCACCACATCCCCTCCACCTTCACGTGCCAGATTTCAACAGGACGTGGCCCTACAGCACGTGGCGAGGAATGTGCAAGCTTTCTGCGAAGAACGACGGGTACCACTGCTTCCCTGGTTTGCACATTCACCTGACACGTCGCCCTCGAACATGTTCGGGGTGCGATCGGCCAGCAACTTGTTCGTTCCGCTCCTCCTGAAGCTACTTTCCAGTCACGTGCAGAAACAGCGTGACAGTGTGTTCCGCAGCGTGCTTAATACTTTTCTCTGGATTTGTAACTAATAGTTCATATGAGACAGTTTGAAAGCACTCGGCTATGTCCAACTGGTCAGTTTAATTAGAAAAGAATTCGGATAGCTGACGATCGATGAAGGATGCAGTAGTGAAGGAGAGGAACGAGGAAACAGAGAAGGGGCAGAGACGGAGTAGGAGTAGAGATGGAGTGAGCGATTCAAGAGGGGTTCGAGGAACAGAGGAGCGGCGGGAGGTGGGTTGAGGGGCGAGTGGCCTAATCGCCTCCGAGCAGCGCCGCCTCGACCCGACGGCCGTTGCGGTCGCGCCGCAGCGCACAGAACGTGCTCCATTGTTCGCCGGGGAATCCCCGGTCCCCCCCCTTCGGCTCAGGGCGGCCGCGCGGAGCGCTAAGGGAGCAGCGGCGACCAATCGTGTACTCGCTGTTCACTCTAAGCATTGCTTCACGGGAAAGTACACCGCAAGAGGTGGCTCAGGGCATCAACTGATGGCACTGAGGGGCCTCTGAACGGGATCTCGCCGGGGAAGGCCACCGCCATCTTCCGAACAAAAACATGTAGTACACTTACGGGACTAATGACCTCAGTAGATGACAGGCCCGGAATCGCTATCAATCAGTCAGTAGCGTAAGGTCGCGACCAACGAACGGAACACTTTTGCTGGTCTCGTTAAATCATGTTGTTATTTGATATCCTTACAATTAGTACACCCCGTTGACACCAGAGCGACATTTTTACAGCCATTTTGAGAACTGGCGAATTTTAGAAGTGTTGTGTGCGGCGAGCGTTTAAATTGAGAGGGCCGCCGGAAGCAGCGGCGGAGCCGGCCACGCGCCGACGGGCCGAGCCTCGGCAGCGAGTCTCCTCTGCAGGGGAGGTCACAGAGTACAGGGCTGAACGGCCCTTCTTAGTGTGGAGCGCCTCTTGCAGTGCGCCAACGGAAGGTATGTCACAGGACTGGGTCCTATTGTTATGCAAATGAACATCTTTTCGAGACCGGTTATGCTCCTCAGGCAAACATTTATTGGTGAATTCTTTTTGCCTGGTACTAGTTGGATAATGCAAATCTGTAAATCAGGTACAAATAAACACTCATTGTCAAAACTCGGCCTATTACTTTTAGAGCATTGCTAGAACTAGCGGGAATCGTGAGATGAAAGCTCGCCGTTTCGTCAGATCCTTGACTTTGCATTACATCATTATGTCTGCGTTAGTGCGTGAGATATAGTAAAAGCATATTATTGCGTATATTTACGAACAGGGACACAGAACAATAAGATTATTTAGCACTATTAAGAAACGCTCGATTAAATTTTGTGCTAAATTCGAATTTCTACAGTTTCGGACCAGACAGAAAGGGAGTTTCCATAAGGCCCTTCCCCTCGCCCAGAAACTGTCATTGAAGGTCCAGAACGGAAGCTTCGAGCTTAAAGGGCGCAACGCTTAGCCCCGGGGCGTGAGAAAGAAAGACCTGGGACGGAAGGGGAACGGACTATGCCTGACGCTCAAAAACTAATGCGTCACGAGTCGAAGAGCGAAGCCAAGCCTACGCGTTTACATTTATTTACAATATAAATTATTTCCACGGAAACAGAAGTTGCAAAGTAAAATTTTATTCAATATACTTCCCAGCATCCCTCACATCAGCATCCCTCTTTCGTGCTTCGATAGACTTCACAGTATCTCAGAACATGTTGCGGCGAAGTTACTTCAGTTACGAAGTTACTTTACGGGCAAGAGACCCAAAATATCGAATAGTTTTATCGTAATATAAATTACGCTCAATTACAAGACGACGAACAGATTCGTAACCAACTGACCGGAAACGAAGGAAACGAGCCCTCCTCCTGGGAGGCTGCTTCTCCACCAGCAGCGGGGGGGGGGGGCGCGGGAGACGGAGGCGCACGGGGCACAAGAATGAGTTTGGCTGCAACTGAAATAATTCATCTCGTGCACAGCATTTTGCACTTAGACGGGAGCCGCGCGAGAGACACTCGAGTGCAAATTCCGAGAAATGTGGAGGGTGGGGATGAGGAAAATTGTAGCAGTGAGGACTACCAATTAGGATGCGCAATTCCAACGATAGCGTGTACATTGAAAGACCAATCGACGAGAACATGACGGTCACATACAGTTCAAGTATTATTACCTTTTGTATTATATTGGGAATGTTTGTTGTCGATATATGGCAATGTAAAATATGAAACTGCAACCAATTATACATTTTTGATTTCCACACCAAATATTATAATTGCTTGTAGTGCTGATAACGTAATTCACTTTACATGTAATCACAAATATAGTGTTTGGCTAAACACAAAATTATGATACTGAATTGTTTTCTTTGATGATGACTGCAATAAACTATTTTCTCATTATCTATGTTTTACTGAATATCACATTTCTCTCAAAGTTAAAACATATTCTTTAAAACTAGTGGTGCTACAACAGCACTTTATTGCACTGTATGTACGACGGGACGACGACATGTCCTTCCTTAATTTGAAACAGAAATTACGTGAAAACTATTACCGTTTGCAAAGAATTGTACATGACTTTTTAAAGAGATTATATTATACAACAGACTTTGATCGGAGGCAAAAATCTTTATCTTCAATATTTTAGTTTTGAAAAGACTTCTTTTTTTGCAATTTTCAAAAAAAAGGAGCAATATCCGAGAATGAGACTACACCAGATTTCCTACCGTTCTTTATAACGTATGTGGAGAAAATGTAAAGAAAAAATTTGGAGCGGTTTTTGAGTAACAAAAATATAAATTTCAATCGCAAAATACGCAAAAACTACTCAGTTTTCAAAAAATTGTCTAGAACCTTACTTAAAGAGGTAATTTTGTACTATATACTTTGTTTGACATAAATATCTCTATCTTTAATTTTGTAGTTTTAAAACGTATTTTTTATGTTCACAAAATCTAACAATAACCTAAAATGAGACTAGCGCCTTACTTTTTACAGTCTTGTTAAATATGTAGAGACAATTTAAGTAATTTAAGTTAAGTTACATATGTGTAAGACAAAAGTCCGTATGTTCGATTTTTAAGTTTTTTCGAAAAATCATGCATGTAAACGAAAATGAAAATGCACCTTTACACTGTTCAACTACAAAATTTAATTCTAAAATTTGGAGATTGGAGCCAATTTTTTGAAAATTTTGAAAATGCTTTAGGGGCTTAACGTAAAGTACCCCAAAATTAAAATTTAGGTTTCAAATTCCAGGGTCCACGACTTCGTCTAGATTGCCACTCGATTTATCACCTTTTTCCTTACCTGGGCTTGGCAATAATGGTTTTTGTGTCGAAAATTTGCCGTTGTCAGGCGCATGATTACAATACTTTCTCTTCTTGAGTTAGAAAGTGTAAGAAAATAAATACCACGAGTGTTTTCTGCTCTAATTTATGACAAGAGTATATTATACAAGTACTTGTATATTTCTTATATAAAATCAACATATTTATTCATCATTGACGACATCGTACACAATATTATGCACTTTGCATTCTATTTAAAGAGACTCATGCTAATCTCATGATGGCACGTAACATAACGTCAGAGAGGTTTGCACGTTGATATTTTTAATTCAGATTTATAATGGGGGAAAATGGTCAGAAATATATGTGCTGCTACACATTACCATCTTGCAATTGTCTATATTCTATTTTTATGCCAATCTTGATGTGAGATATAGCTCTCATAATTTTCTTTATTTTGCTATCATTTGGAGATTATAACATTTCTGGCAGGCAATCAGTTATTAAATTATAAATTTTTGGTGGTTAGAATCAAATAATAAAGTTTAAAAAAATGCCACTTCTTTAAAATATTGCTTAAGAGTAAGAATGAGCTTCAACGAAAACATTACATACTGTGGTGGATGCGCGGCTTGCACAGCACGTGAACAGCGAGTTACGGCCCTTGTAGCTTCAAACACGGGGCACCTCCCATTCAAGTAAGAGGGAAAGGAAGCACAACGTTCAATCGACCCACCGCATCGTGCAACGTCAGCCTTCCACCCCCCCTCTCCTTGCACTGTCGGCGCCACCGCAACCGCAGAAGGCCGGCGAGGACGGGCGTTGTGCAGGCCTCATCTAACGCCTTTGATACGTTAAACAATTCAATTGTGATTGTTGCTTATTTATTTCCCAACTTATTGCATAATATTTGATGACCCCTAGAATGTATTTTATACGGCGAATGGCAGCGACAAACAGGTGAATTACTTTTCAAACAGTAGACCACAAGCTCCCTGTGAATTGGCAGCTGCCTGATGTGTGGGAGGAGGTCGAGGGGCCGCCGGAGCGCAGAGCAGCGCTGCCTGTGGCCGCCGCCAGAGCGCAGCAGCCTCGGAGCCTTTAGTCAAACTAGACATCAATTTCGCCATCGTCAGCACTTTGCCTCCGCCCTGGGGGGGGGGGGCGGTCACCGTTTACTAGCGGCCTTTGTTCTCGCGGGCCAGCGAGCTGCCGGTGGTGGCGGCGGGGGGGGGGGGGGGAGCGGCGCCGAGAACGGAACGGGGGCACGCAGTGGACAAAAGGGGAAGAAGTGTGCGTGGAATCGAAGTTCTAGGGAAATCTATTTTTGTGTACATTTCTTGTGTGGTCCGGGCAGAAAGGCGATGCGCGTGCTGGCGCAGGCGCTGGAGGTTGGGCGCTGGGAGGGCGCAGCGGGGTGGGTGGTTCTAGTTGAGGGCGCGTCAACCACTGACGTCATTAGTCCCGTACGTGTAGTGCATAAAGCATGCACGCTCAGGAGGTGGCGGGGATCTTCCCCGCTGGATGGCTAGCAGGGGTTTCCCTCAACTAGGTATCTCCCACCAGCGGGGCACCGCCCCAGCCGTGACAAGCCCTAAGCTCCCGGGCCGAGGAAGGGCGAGGAGGGGCGAGGAGGGGCGAGGAGGGGCGAGGAGGGGCGAGGAGGGGCGAGGAGGGGCGAGGAGGGGCGAGGAGGGGCGAGGAGGGGCGAGGAGGGGGAGTGGGGTGGCGGGGGCGGAGGTTGCGGTTACGCGGGAGGCAGCAGTTGCGGCGCGACTCCTCTGCGGCGGAGGGCGGGGCGGGGCGGGGCGGGGCGGGGCGGGGCGGGGCGGGGCGGGGCGGGGCGGGGCGGGGCGGGGCCGGGCCCTGCCATTAAGCTCATTGTGTGCGCGGCGGCGGCCTGCCGCTGCTGGCCTCGAACGGGGCCCTTTCCTAACGATGCTGGAGCGCCTTCATTCCTCGCGCGGAGGCCGACGCCGCGCCGCACCTGCAGGCGCAAGGACGCAACCCGGCAAACATTTACCTGTAGACCTGTTGTTAATATTACTTTTCTCTGAGATTGTAAATTATGAAAACAATAAAAGTAACGAAAATTTAGGCATGTGGTGGTTTCATTGAAAATAAACTATACATGGTAAGTCATGCATATTTAATTTTAATTTACGTTTATTGAAAAATGGCACTACAATGGACAGTGCGCCAGGACAGGGAGCTCTGACCATGAGCGAGTGTCACTGCGGAGCCTCTGACCAGGAGGCCCAAGCTTCGAGTTGCGACGGTGCTAGGATTTTCGACTCCAGCTTGTCAGCTAGATCGAATTCAGTCGCCAATCAGATAATCCTAGTGGTCGGCGAGGTCGTTTTCCGTGGTTTCACCGACCAACACCAGGCGAATGTAGGAGCAGTACCCTGACAAACAGGCCACGGACCACACGCTCTTTCATACCTTTTCCTTGTGCTATCCTCATCCCGTACTTAATGTTTTAAAATTAAAAACAATTTAGAAATGCATGTTCAATGTGTTTCTAATTTACATCAGAATAATACCAGTACCGTTTCAATAAGCACATAAATTCAAATTTTACATAACACCTTGAATGCTTATTAACGCAACTATTATTCGTATTAGTAAATTGTTGCAAGACGCATTGTCATAGGTATTTTCATTCCGATATACAAAAGGTCTTCATCAGTTACTATAACATCCAAAGTAACGTACTGCGAAATTTCCATTACGAAACGAGCACGACTCAGCGAAGTTCCTCCACAGAGAGCTTAAGTACACAATCGATTTCTCGATTCTCGCTCTCGCGCCCTTTCCGGCCAGAGGACACGTTCCTTTAGTTCTGAAGGAAATAACTTAATCTCGGAGTTGGACCGGGCCACAGTCGCCGGTTTAACTCATTGCTTTCCCTTTGTCCGCGAGGGCTAAACGGGCTTTGCCGCTAAATACCTACAAGGCAACCCAGCGCCTCCCATCGCTGTTCCGCAGTGAGATCTTTCCCTCTTAGCAAGGCCTAAGCCACAAGTTAAATGTTTACATCCTCTCTGAAAATGAAAGGGAAAGAGCCCAGAACTTTGAAATTAACATGTCGTCGTTTACTTTACAACTATAAGACGTGAGATACCTCGCATTTTGTAAGTACAAAATCTGAAATAATTGTGTCCTGTTTGATGGCGCACTTTGGATGTGGAGCTGCTGTTTCAAAACAAGTTGTAATCATTTTCAGTAAAATGATTAATTAAGGCAATAATTTTTTTCTGATGTACTGTACTATCACCAAAATCATCGGCAAATTATCTTTCAGATTTTCAATACATCAATGCATGCTCGAGAACTTTTTAGTTGGGTCTGCGCAGGGTTTTGTTTAACAGTTGACGTTGCTTGATCTCATTTTCACAATTTTTGGACTAATGAAATAATTTTTATGGAAGAATGGTTGAACGATCAATGTTTAGGAAGAGAGAGAATGAGTGGTGATACTGAGGCGACGAGTTTGGAGATTCCGTTTGGGTTACGAGACTAGCGACGGCCATTTGAAGCACAAAAACATAAACAAACATTGCAATAATGTAACATAAACTGTTAGTTCTTTAAAGTAAAGCATATCAAACACATTCAGATCCATTGCCTATTACTAACTCAAGTTTCTAACTAGTAACAAAATTTTGCAATTTTCAAGTAGACATTACTAGAATAAAATTGAGTTACGGCAATAAATAATTAAAAACAATACATCAAACTGAAAATTGGCAATTGTTATCCAATGAATACGATCATAGAGATTAATTATAATCACCTATTAAGTTTCATGTAACTGTTTTAATACTCTAAACAATAATGTTTAGGCACCTTCGAAAATGTTAACTCTGGCCTACCTTAAACTACTACTGGCGTTTTTCCCTAAAACGAAAGTATTAACTTTCAATTGAAGAAAAGTCTAAGAGATATATCTTCATCTAACACAGTAGGAAACAATCAATGGGGCAAAAGTGTGATCTTGGAGTAGCGTTTGGATCTGCTTCAATGCCTTTTCACTTTTGATTATCTCAATATATCTTGCACCAAAATTCAAAATATCTGCAGGACCCCACCATGAAAGACATCGATATTGGTCTTATAAGTGGGATACTAATATTAGTTCTTGTACCTTCTTCTAAAGTTATTGGACATTTTTGCTGTTCTCGAGTTGATGTATGATGCCCAAGAGCAAATATTTTCTTATAACTTCTTGCCAAAAACGCTCATGTTAATTTGTATTCAAATTTAACTTAATTATGGGGCAGGATAGGTATTTCAGAATATAATAAAACGTGTTCAGAATACTCTCCTTCCCATCGTACATCATAAGTAGTTTTTAACAGTTTTTGATGATAAATAAATATAATTAAACCGAAGATGAGGAAGAAAAGATTGTGCGAGTCTTCGGGATCTCTGGACGATTCTTAGGGGAGTTGATATAAGAAACCGTGGCAGGTCTTTTAAACTTTCATCCAGACAGCAGATAATGTCGAGCTGGCATTCTTGCTAGTAGCAAAAATTCGCCACCGTCGGGTCTCAATCCCTAGAAATTCCCAGTCAGATATTCACCAGATGCCGCTACAATGTTGTTTCGTGGTCACATCTATCAGTAATACAATTTTTACACATCTATATTATAATTTTCTCTGGCCAATCAGAAATAACTTTGTACCAGATTTACCTTTACGAGAACTGTAATATCTCATTGCAAAGGAGAAAAAAATAAAATCATCATACAATTTCTCGTGGAGTTGCTTCCATAGTGGAAGTGTCAATGAAGTTCTGAAAATCATGAAGCGTAAAATTCATAGGGAATATTTTAAATGTGATATTCATTCTAATCTTACAAGAAATTTAGGAGAGAAATTGGGGCCATTTTCAAGAAAATTTTGAAAATCTCCCAGGGTCGTCCTCAGGGTCCCTAAATTAATGAGTTATTTAAAATCAATCTTTCAATAAGGCCATATCGACCGCGGAATATTCAGTTTGAATATAAAAATATAAAATCCTAGATGGAGATCAGATGTTAATGTTGTTCACTGACTACAAACGGATGTATATATATATATATATATATATATATATATATATATATATATATATATATATATATATATATATATATAATTAACGAGTGGTGCTACAGATTGGCATAGACTTTCTCGTACTCATGAACTTTTTTACTTTCCACGATACCTACGTATATACAGAGTAATATATGTAGTAAAGGGAATGTTGAGGAAAATATTTTTCGAGATTTAGACAGATATATATATACGTTTTGGGGTCCAGTGATACCGAAAAATTGTTTTTGGTTTCAAAACGTCTCTCTGTCTGTCTGTCTGTCCGTCCGTCCGACCGTTTAGTGTCTGTGAACACTACTAGCCCCTAAACCATGCGTAGGTTTTCTTTCAAATTGAATAAACCCGTGTCGATCTGGCTCGAGTCAAGTCTTTGAGATTTTCAAAAAAATTCTGTTTAATCTCGCGATCGCTACCTGAGTCCTTCGCCCACGCGGTCACAAATTTTCAAACGTTAATCCCTTCGCCACCACCCTCGGAAACTTCTCCCAGGATGTCCAGAGCGCGTCGAAATCATTAGGCAGAACGAGTCTTCGCTGGGGCATTTTTCACGGCTCCAGCATCCCCTGCCGTAGCACGTACAACAAAAGGGCAATAAACAGTTGAAGGGCTTCTAGGAAACTCGAAGAGCCTCGCCCACAGACGCCCCGGCGGCCGCACAGGCGTCACTAGAGCAGCGCCCTTTTCACGCCCCCATCGCCGACACCTGCCTGATGTCCACAAACGTCTCTGATACGAGCCTCTCTCCACTAATACACTACTTAGCATTTCGCCGACAAACAAATCAGCTTGCGAGTACGCCGCCCCCGCCTTTCTCTCAACTGGCGCGCCACGCCGCGGATCAACCCAACAAATTGCGGGCGCCTGCACACTATACGCTAGCTACTATAGTCACGCGGCCCTCCCCTCTTCGCTACTTTAAATACGGCAACTTCGCTCCCACGCGAGAGAAGTGACAAACAGAAGTCACCGACACAGAATTCTCACACCAACACAGACCGACACAGAAGTGTCAAACATCACCGACCAACAAGTGTCAAACAAGACCGACACCAACTTTCAAACATCTCGGGTAAGTACGACTGCTCAACTACTAGCAGAACTACCAGACGGACAAACGTAATTTGCAACTCATGTGTAAACTTAGAGATCAGCCTACCACTGTGTCCTAAGTCGTAACCGGCTCTTGCTGTCATCTGTTAACAGCAACGGAGGAGTGTATTAACACTCGCCCTCCAGAGGGCCCACTAACGAGTCGGCTGCTTCTACTTCGCCAGCAATCAACCAGCACAGCCAACGGGCCGCTATCTCGGAATTCCGGCAACTCACGGGCATCAGCCATCATTTGGCCGAATCTACGAGACTACACCGGGCAGCTCCGACAGCCAACCTCAGCTCCGACGGCGCCTACACACACTCAGCCGTCTGATTCGGGTTGATGGTGGCAGCACGACAAACTGTGAGTAGAGTACATTTGAACCTCAAGAAAGAAGAAAACAAACATAAACTGTACAAGCGTTCGTTGGTTCTCCGGCATACTATACACTCATTTGCCTCTATTGTATACCTTAAATTAAACTTCAATTAATTCATAACTGAACATTGCCTATTCATTCACCTCAAAAGGAGAAGCAATCCCTTGAACCCCGCTCTGATCCATTTATGTAGGAGCCCCCCCATCTCCTACAAATTCTTTACAATTTGGGGGTCCTTTTCCTTATGGCTAAATGCATTGTAGGAAAATTCAATAGATCGCAGCACTGTCACAGGAGAATTTACTTTACTTTTGTTTTTCAGAAATTACACAAATGTTCGTTTTTTAAAGATCTCTCAGGCCGTTGATAAGCACGTTTCCAGCAATTTGTAAACACTGTTGTATTTGTAAGTTAAAGTACTTATACGACTTCAAATTAAGGTTTTCGAAAACTTAAACATTTTCTGTAAAAAGTAGCTTGAAATTTCGAATTTACAGCAGTGCTTAAACGCCAGCCTTTGATAAACGGCTCCTAATTTTTCAAAGAAAATCGCCGTTGAGAAGAAGATTTTACTGTTCTTTAATACTCTTAAAATAATATCCAAGCTGTACAATTAGGAAATCGAAAATATTAGAAAATGTCAAAAAGTGTACTTGGGCGGCGATGGATGACACCAGGCAACAATATGTGGCAAGTTCTAATAGCGAACCGAGACCAAATGAAATAGAGAACTAATATAGGGTCTGTGCCATTCTGTTGTACCACTAGTAAATTTCTTTGCTCAGGGTTATATTTTCGGTTTTGTCCAACCCTCTTCCAATTTATAGCACCACAAACTATATCTTTTACATTTTTTTACAAAAAAATTTGGTCCCATATAATAGAAATGAAACATGACTTTGTGCGTATTATAGAGAACTAAAACTTCGTCCCATAGAAACATTTTCGTTGAAAAAGTTTGAGCCGTTTCTGAGAAAATTTCATTTGAATGCTTCTGAAAAGCTGCATTTTGAAGCTCATTTTCACACGACACTTTTGAGTTTTCGAGAAATTATTTAGAAAAATTTTAATTACAATTACAATAATGTGTACAAATTGATTATTTTTGTAATGTAAAAATGTAATTTTTTTGAGAATACGTGAAAGTGTCATTTATGACTTGTAATTCAATTCATTTGGTACTGTACATTAAAAAGCTTTAAAGAAAAATTTGGAGCACTTTTCGGAAAAATAGTTTGAGCGTTTCTAAAAATGCGGAAATTTGAGTTTATTTTTACAGAAAACTTTTGAGTTGATCATGAAACATCATTTGAAGCAATTGTACTTTTAAATGAAATTAACGATGTGAGATATGTGTCAAAAAACACATTCGTATAAAGTTTCCCACAAAATTAAAGAATGTCATTCAAAATCGCAGAGCTTCAAATGAGGGCAGATCGACCGGGAAGTATTCAGTCTGAAAAGAATCATATGCACAGGTTAGGCGATAGTATTGTTAAACAGACGAGAGAACTAGGGAATTACGAGGGAATTAGTGGTTCTGCAACACCATATACTTTCTCGAATTTGTTATTACTTTTACATTTTTAAATGTAATGATACTTTTAATTTAACTTTAATTTTTTGTGAGAACATTTTGTTTTCAAAATTATTTATATTCCATGCAAGATTACATATAAACTACTCACATTTTTGAAACAATGTACAGACTTCACTTATTTATTAATTCAAAAGAAATGTCTCTATCTCTAATGTAGTTGAAGAAAGAGACCGATCATTTTTTAACCCTTTACAATTTTAAAAAATTCAATGAAAGTAAAATATATGTCGGTTTATATGCGTACTTTGCCGCAACAGGTATGAAAATGGAATTTAAACATTCGGGAATGAAGCGGCGGCGATGGTGTAACGGTTAGCATAACGAACTGCTATACCCAATTTGGCGGGTACAAAGGAATCGAATGCGTTCTAAGGGCAAAGAAAGCCTTCGTACGACTTCCTTCATAAGGGAAGTAAAGCCGGCTGTCCCTTGTTAGTAGATTTACCTGCATGTAAAAGATCCTCAAGCCTAAATGACGCCTCAGAGCTAAATTCATATCGCCTGTTTCGGCGCCCAAAAATTCATCCTTTCTCCGCTAGTGGGTGAAAGGAGTGTAGCGAAATTTGCGTGGTCAGACGGAAGAGCGGGCCTGATGGCCCGAGTCTCGCTACGTAAAATAAGACATCAATTCAACATTTCTTATAAAAATGCAAATGTTGTTGAGGCTTCGCGAAGTCTGTCTGTCTGTTTTGCCACAACTGCTCCGGGCGGGGCCACGGTCTTCCTCTGCATGAAAAGTCCCCCGCCCCCACCAATAAAGTTCATTTCAAATCCAAGGGGCCATGGTATCAGCGAGATCGATTGAGAATATCTGTTTTGTAAAAATCCTTCTTACTGTTTAGCCAGTAGCGTTATTCACAGACAGCCCACCTTTTTGTAGTAATTTTTTTTCGTTTAGGATCTACAACGTGAATTCTGACTACTCAACGTGTAGTAGTTTACATCAGGTACTAACAAGAATTATCTATTTGTTTGATCTACAATAACAGTTACTCCACAGAAAGAAATACGTTTTGGCTGCATTACTACATAAATTTCTTCATACTATATATGCGGTATGCGAGAAAGTAAACAATTAATACACTGCTTAGAGACGGCTTTGAAAAGGTCATTCCCAGAATAATTCGGACACCTCCAATTAAAAAAAAAACAACGTTTGTCTAATTTTTTACAGAAATCATTACTATATTTTAATTTAGCATAATTTAGGCAAATCGGAGTTTGCCACGAAAATAACGAAAACGACTTTTTGAAAAAGTAGCTCTTCAAAGCTATTTTTTCAAAAAGTCGTTTTCGTTATTTTACGAAGTAAAATGAGCTTTTAATCATCAGTTATACAAATCAGTGGGCCACAAAACTATTCGGATAGAGCGCAACTGAACAGTTATTATCAGTCCTTTGAAGACACAAAGAAACCGTTGAAATCAACGGTCGTCGAACGCTCAAGGAGACCGCGTCAGCGACAGCTTGCTCATAGGAACCACTGCGAAGGACTCACGCGGAGACTCACGAAGGTCACAGACAGAGACACTACTTTCGAACGACGTCAGCTGGTCGTATGTCGCCATACAGTTAGAGCTGCCCGAAAATCTCGCAAGTGGTAATGATGAAGAGTACGATGCATGACATTAATGTTCATACAGAATCGAGCTACACCATCGAGACGGGCGCCCAAACAAGTCTTCTAATAGCGAAGAAATCTGGATACAAAAGCAGGTGACAGGTTTATCCCAGGAGTGACTGTACGATTTCTATGTTACAAACAGAAACATTTTGAGAATGAAAACACATGTGTACGCTAACTACTTACAGCGTTTTCCTTCGGCGAGCGATTTGACAGTAATTTTATTCCTAAATATCGGCGAGCAGGCACTCCGTAATGAAGGATTTGCGTGGAGTTCACTCAGCCGGCGATCGGGTGGCGCGGGGGGGGGAGGCCGGTGCGAGCGCCCCACTGACCCCAGTGCGCCAATCGATGGGCGCGTCGGCCCCGGGGAGGGGGACGGGGCGACGTGGGTGGAGGGGCAGAGGCAGGGAGAGCCGGGCGGGGTGAAGTGGAACAACATAAGCCTGGACGGGGAGGAGCCGGTCGGCGCGGGGGGTGACAAGGTGAGGCTGGGCAAGGCCGGGTGGGACAGGGTGTGGTCGGGCGGGGCGAGGTGCGGGATGGAGCGATGGGACATCCTGCCAACACACGATCGCAGCTGCGATGGTAGAGATAGATATTTATAATTCCTGCAGGTAGGTTTATGCTACTTGGTGGCAAAACCTTTCAATTAATATTTTACTATTAGGAGATTTTAATACAATGCAACCTTAAATATTTTAAGACAACAACAATAATAATAATAATAATAATAATAATAATAATATAACAATGATAAAAATAAAGGCATAAATAGCAATAACTCTATAGTTTATGTCTTCTTGCACAGATATTTTAAAATAATATATACAAGACATATTAATTACACTGCATACCTCTTCACTTCACAGCACTTCACAGCACTTCTCATTCTACTTGTCTATTGCACTACACTTCACAACACATCACCACACGTCAACGCAAATACTGCTTTGAATATAATTATCTATTTAATAAATCATTTCATTTAATAATAATTATTACAATGCAAAAAGTAATAATAATGATAACATTAACAATAATAATAATAATAACTGTTTTATAGCTCTAACTTACTATTTACTAAAGTTTACAAATATCATTAATTAATTTACTTTTAAATCTTTGAACACTTAGAGAAAAGAATGCCAAGGCTATCGCAAGCAACTTATTCCAGTCCGTTATTGTTCTATTTGTAAAGTAAAACTTTCCAAAGTCTGTTCTCTATGCTCTGAACTGAATTTTGTGCTTGTGATCCACTCTAGTAATGTATGTGGGACTACTGAGTCGTATGTATCTTTACAAGCTGGATAACCGGCATCCGCTTTGTAGAGGGCACATTAAAAATATATTACACTTTACATTGAAGTGTGTTACATTTAGTGTTAGTTTAGTGTGATTTACTTTAGTGTAAATTATCAAAAAATGAAGACCAGTGGCTTGTAGCAGTATTCTGCACAACAAAATCGCACGAACTGGTTTTCCAAAACTGGTGGTACGTTGGCAGCAAGTAATTATCGTGTAGTTTCTTTCAATAGTGCTCTGAGACGCGAAGCGAAGAAGCAGAAAGCATGAATGACGTCAAATTCGTAAGGCGTGCGTTTATTTTCGTCCAGACAGACAATCTCTTCAATACTCATTGATTCTTACGGCAAAGTAAAAATCTTTGTCAATTATTAGTCGCTTTTTTCCCATAACTCTCTCGCCTGATGAGAACACAGAAAACGTCTCGTCGCAGTTTCTGCTAGTGCTCTCCCAAACATCAAAGCAAAATTTCGCAGCCTCGACAATGTTGCCGAAACAAACCTGGGAACAACACGTTGCGCTGATGTGTGGTAGTAAAAAAAGCTTGTTTTTATAACTATAGTTGAGATTCATATTTGAAGTTATAGGTGTTTAGTTTCGTTTACATGTATATTTTTATAGGGGAGCTTTGAAACTTGTTCATATTCTTTCTTAAAGAAGCCACAAACCAGAGTTTTGTGTTTAGATAAATAGCATAAGCTTTCATAAATCGCTAACCCAAAACGCTTATTGAAAAACGTCAGATTTTAGCGAAATAGCAATGGTTAGATTCGTCTTTGACCAGAACCCAAGAGAACTTAAATTCTCTCTCAGATCTTAGCAAACTTAGAATAATTGTTGGACAGTGGTGGAGATGACGGAGCTATCAAACAAGAGGGTTAGATGTCTTAACCTCCTCCTTTGAGAATGTAGAAAGCAGGCACATGGATTTTAAAAGCTAATGTCTTTCTGAATTAGCCAATTTATCAGAAACACCAATTGTCAGTACGCCAAATCCTATGGGAAGCTTACCACACATGAAATTGCCAACATTCTCGGGAATGTACGACAGTTGATGCAATTTTATGATACCTTCATAACGTCACTAGTGAATAGTTATCCACTGTGCAACATTGAAAACTATATGCATCTGCTTTCGCATTTAAAGGGGGAATCGTATACGCTTCTGAGCGCCTTGAATGTGTCAGGAGACAACTCTGACAGAGCTTGGGAATTATTAGTCGATATGCATTCAAATGAAACCAAGATAATAGATGCCCATATATCAAGGCTTTGATCAATTTGCCGCAAATCAAAGGTAGTTCATTTTCTCTTAAACATTTCATTTCACAAATTTCCACAACTTTCTGTGGACCGAAATCGATGTCACTAGATGTAGATCTGAGCGAAATAATCTTGCAACATTTAATACTCTCTAATCTAGACTTCAAAACTAGAGAATCGTAGTACCTTAGTAATGATTTGGCAAAAATAATGCCAGGTTTAGAAGAATTATTAGCTTTCTTAAACCAAAGGGCAAATGTATAGGAATGTAATGAAGACATTTCTCAACAAACAAAAAAACCTTTCAATTCTGTTGCAGTTGGAAAAATTAATCAGAAAGTACCTAACAACAGAGCGATTGATATAAATGTATGATATTCATTCAGTACATCTTGTATCCAGAGAAACATCCGTTGTACATATGCGTGCAATTTCAGCAATTGTCTGTGGAAGAAATATTACAGGTATGTCGTAAAAAATCTTTGTACCTGAATTGTTTGTTCAAAGCAGTCACAGACCACTCCTGTAGCAGAAAGAAGTGCAGTCAGAGACATCATTCTCTCTTGAAGGACTCAAGTAATAAGAATCAGGCCTCGGGTGGTAAGACAGTATATGCAAACATAATTATAAAATCGAATGTAGGAGCTCATGTTAATGTACAATCACAATCTTCCTCGGTTGGAGGAGAATGATTTATGGTTAGCACGAAAGCACAAGAGGCTGAGAAAATTCTTTCTCATATGGTCTTTAGTGAGACAAAGAAATTTTGAGCTTGTTTCCCACTGCTATAATTTTAGTTACTGACAAAATGGGTAATGATGTACCAGTTAGGGCGTTGCTGGACTCGGGCACTGAAATTTGTTTTGAAACGAAAGCTCTCGTCCAATTATTAAATATTCAACGAACAATGTGTAACTATTGGATACTTTCAGTTAATTATCTAAAATCAGGATCGAATGGGAAAGTAAATATAATACAAATCTAATTTCAATGATTGGCTGGGGTGCTATGTTTAATAGTACCTTCTATTTCATCAAAATTGCCTCAAACCTCCCTTGATTTGTCAAAATTAAAAATTACAACACATCTCAAACTTGTAGATAACACGTTCCTTTTATCAAACAAGGCTGACGTGTTATTAAAGTATTCAGTGTTCTTTGAAGATTTTAATATACAAATCTCACTACCTATTGACATCCCTCTCATTTTGTATACACTGTTCAAGTCGGTCATCGCAGGGGCGGTTCAAAACATTGAATGCAAGTAAGAGAGTAAGGCCAAATGTTTCTTCCTCCTGGAGGAACAGGATGTTCTAACTAGTAGTAAAGAATTTGATATGTAAAGAATCTGGGACGAGATTGATAGAAACGAGTTGCTACCTATTTTAACTTCTGAAGACTCAATTCACCCCGCTGAAGCTCATTTTCCAGCCCCAACCCGAAGGCTACCAAGGGGTCAGTTTTCTGTATCGTTGCCTTTTAAAGCAGACCTCTCGGTACTGGGGAGATATACAACATTGCGAAGTAATTTATGCTGCCTTTAGAACACCACTTTCAAAGGATGAGAAGCTCAAAAGAGATTATGTAGCATTTATGAGAGAAAATATCGCCCTTGGACACTCCGAAGAATATAAGAAATCAAGAAATATAATAAGCAATTACATCAATTACTCAACAACTCTCATACTACGTTTTTCTCTTTAAAATTAGAAAAAATGTGTATCATAAATAATATTCACCAATTAAAATGTGAAGTAACATAAATTGATTTAAACAATTTATAATTTAAAGCTTGTCAAACTGTTACATTAATATTGTATTTATTTACTGTCATTAGACCCTTTAGATGAAGACCAATGTACTTTAAAACGTTAATCTAAAAAATGTATTAAATGTGATTGTTAATGGAATTTCCAACCAATTTTTAAAAACATCAAGAAAGGCAATTTCTGGGTTTATTCTCGTTTGAGTAATTTTAAAATTATCTTTCACAACACTACTTTATTAAATAACAATTTATACTACAACTACGTTAACTAACCCTCAAGACTTTTCGGTCAAAAATATTTCTTTATTAAAAGTATCATTAGGGCTATGAAGTTCAACCTAATTTATAACAGTTCAGAATTGACTTCCATTGATAGCAAAATAAATTTCAGAACAGAATGTGGAAGCAAGATCGATACATTGAGAAGACAAATATGCACCAGTAAAGAGATATCGAACGTAAAGAATAAGATTCCTTGTGAGCATGTCACTGCACACTGAAAAATATCTTTTATACACTCCGTCACTAAAAGTGTATGTTTTAAAAAGTGTTTTCTCTAGAAAAAAGAATACTTATGAAAGTAAAACATAAAGCAATGATAAATATAACGTAAAAATTTCAGGCAAGTTTTTGAAATTTAATAGAAAAAAAATTGCCATTTAGAACAAACATTTATCCAAGTATAACCATAAATTATACCCGAGATAAGTATATCCTTTGATTCACAACTCAGTACAAATTAATACACGAATAATTGCTATATTTCCTTTCTATTTAAATTAAATTATATCAACTAAAAACATTGAACGTTCATCACAAGAAACATTTGATTTCACTTTCGTTTTCATCAAAACATAAGACATAATAGCACAAAACATAGAAACTATTACCCTCGTTACTTCTGCATTCTATTGTCTGTTGCACAACAAACTTTATTACCTATTAATATGTTTGTACGAATACTACACTCTAGCATTTATTAAACACAAAATTCCTATTCTCGAAACTCTCGTGTATGCTAGTGTACAGTTAATTTTTCTCATTACCAACAGCAACGGGCCAATGAATAATCAGGAGCGACGCATTTATTCGATTTGGTTCACTTGCATTCCCTTTAGATGGTCAACGAGATTATCCCAGATATAAACTCAGTGCAATGTATATAATAAAATATGAAACCGATTCCTATAACCGCGATACCCAATTACTTCCAGTCTGAAAGAGGTTATTTTACGTGTGATTTCATTGGTACGTTGGATTTCACACTCGAAATGTTTTAAAAATCATATACCTTTCTCTTCGTATTTATCTCGGCACTGATCTGTTATCTACATCGGAATTAAATATTCATTATATTTAAAATATTTTAGTTTAGCTCGAATATTTTTAATGCAAAGGACTAAATTTTATGACATTGATTATTTTTTCTTTCAAGGTTAAATGTTCCAAAACTGACTCGCGTCCACAACCTTACTGAACGGCTGATTCGAAATTGTAGCATTATCGGACATAAGACAACATTGAAAATAAGACTAGTACGAAAATAATTAATGTTAGAGGAATATCTATCTTTGAGAAGTGTAGAGCTATCAAGAGTTTCCAAGTACTTATTTTAATTTTAAAGCACTTATCTTCCGGAATCTAAAACATATTTACCGCTAATAGGAAAACCGCAACTGTAAAAAGGTCAAATATTTTGTGTTTAAAATTAGGCATTACGATATATTTTGAAATTAATAAAATACACATAAACAGTGCAAAACATTTCAAATACTTTATTTACATTCTACAGACTACGAAATTCAAATCATTAAAATTATAAAATAATAACATACCTATCATGAGTTATATCACCAGGAGAGGTGGCTTAAGGCATCAAATAATGTCACTGCGGTCCCTCTGATCGGGAGGCCCTAGGTGCGTGTCCCAACGGGGGTCGCGAGCTTTTCGACACCAGCTTGTCAGTTAGATCGAATTCAGTCACGGTCGGAAGCCTTTCTCCCTCTTCCTTGCCCTATCCTCACCCCTTACACGCACTTGCACTCCACTACCACATGTGCCGAGAGAGTGGTCGCGAGCGTGTGCCGGCTGGGGCGGTGCCCCCATGGAGGGAGATACCTGGTTGGGGTATCCGACGGTAGGTCGGTGCCGGATCTCGCCATGCTGTGGGAAGACCACTACCACCTCCAGAGGAAAAAGAACATGCAATACACTTACGGGACGAGTGGTCTAAGTACTTGACGCGCCCGACATCACCAACAATTAATCAGTCATGAGTTACATCATCCCATCATATTTTTGAACTATCGAGCTGTATTCAATATTGGTTGATTTTCCATCTAGATTTGACATACGGTGTCAAAAAGGCAGACTCTAGAGAGCGATATGTAGATAATTCAATTACACAAAAAGTAACTACCATAATTCTATTAACTTCATTTACAACACGTGCAAAATATGCCATAGGAATGTAGCTGACAGAAAGCTTCCCAAAATATTTCTAGATCGACCCGTAGACCCAAGACCCTTACCTCGTACTTTCCTGTTATTGACTTTTTCGGGAAAATACTCTTTTCTTTCCTAAACATATGAAATTACAACGATTGCCATTTAATTAGGAATATAATATTGTTAATTGATTGATTAGCGATTCAGAGCTCGTCAACTGCTAAGGCCATTAGTCCCGTAAGTGTATTACATGCTTATATCGGGGGAGGGGGTGGGGTTGGTCCCTGGTGCGATGAGCTGTACACGTCCCCGGCGGTTCGCAGAGTTTTCCATCGCCATATATCTCCCACCAGCGAGGCGCCGCCCCAGCCGGGACACGCTCCAAACTTCCGACTTGTCTGGTAGTGAGGCACGTAGATGTAAGTGTGTGTGTGTGTGTGAAGGGAAGGAAAGCAAGAAAAGATGCGCGTGGTCCGTGGCCCGTTTGTTAGGGTAATGCTACGGCATTCGTCAGAAGTTGAGAAGTCAGAGGTTCGTCGGACGCCGGCCGATAGAATGCTGGTCTAGACAGCGACTGGAATCGACCTGGCTCTGTAGTTAAGAGTCGAAAATCCTGCCACAGCCGGGGCTCGAACCCTTGACCTCGCAGGGAGAGGCGCTGCACTGACGTCAGCTGATTTTGTGAACATTACATTGCCATCATACTATGCAATGTTTGTGTATTTCTTATTACGATTTACATATACTATATACTCCTATATATTCTTTGAGAATTGCTGATTTTGCATTCTTGCTCGGACAATTATAAACAAAAAATACACAAAAGTACATAGAAAAATTAACAGTAACCTTAGAAAGAAACAAGTTTTAAATTGGTTGTCACTTTTATAACTGTTTACATGGCATTGTATGCATTGGAGCTCATTACTTGGAATAAGATTGGTACGTTAAGAGTTCTTTTCGATTAGTTTTGATTAGCTTTACTAACGTGAAAAATATTCATTACATCCTAATGTTTTAATGTTCATAAGGCACTTGTTAATTCACTTGTGTTTAATTGACTTGGGGTAAAAGAAATGTTTCAATGACTATTTGGTAATACAGTAGAATTCTCTTATTCCGAACCCCGCAAATCCGAAATTTGCTATAATACGGATAAAATTCGTGATGGAGGAGAAAATTAACAGAGAAAATAAAGTGCTTATTTATAGTGTAAAGAAATTATTTTATAATTACTAAACAACTCAACAACTAATTATTGAACCACAAGTTATCGAAATCGGTATATTGCACTGATAAGTACGCTACACCAGGCATTGATCTGTATGGTGTAATACCTGATTTTTTAAAACTCAATTGACAAACGAAAAAGCATGAACACACAGTAAGTCAATCTAATTTATTCTTCAGGCTATACACAGAATCCCTGTTTACAGGAGTGACGAACTGTGCTTCGACTGTTCTAAACAAAGTAGCAACCACTCCGCATGAGATCGGTTATGTACGTACTGTACTCCGTTGCTCGCAAGATTCCTCCTTCCTGGCTTTACGCCAGGTTGCCCTTTTCTCACATCGCACGCCACGTTGCTCTGTGGCTGCTAATGCACATGTATTTGTACGGTTTATTTTTCGGGTAATCCGAACATCTCCAAATCTGAACAGACCCAATTAGTTTGGAGTACCGGGGTTCTACTGAGGTGAACTCAATGAAATTTCACAAATAGTTTCCATGCAACGCTAGATTTGACTCTTGGTTACCAAGTTTCGCTGTGAAGTGGCTAGTATTAATTAACATTTATTTTATCTGTTGTGTAGATGGAGCTGATGAGTCGATTGTGCACTTATTTTTGAAAGAAGCGCATAGGGCTGGCAGCTGTTACGTGTCACCGCAGTCAGTTGAGCGCTGCAGGCGGCCGCTGACGTCACGACGAGGAGTGAGGACTTCGGCTGTTGGACCGGAGGGCTTGCGCGTTGGCAAGATGGCGGCGCTGCGCAAGGAGACGCGACGCTTCGAAATATTGCACTTTGCACTATTGTATTTCGCTATTGAATGAGAGTTAATGCAATAGCACATTCTTTTGTGTGGAGTATCGAAAGACGGCTGATTGCTACGTGTTCATTCACATTTAGAGCTCACATACACTTCCACAAGGTTTGAATAGTTGTACTTAGACACAGTTCACTTTCTTCACACTTGCATGGTGTTAGTGCAATTTGGATTGCGTCAATGATACCGTTTACTAACGATTAGCACGAGTTTTGTGTTTCCTCGTGTTGTAGGCAATAGACGACTTGAATACACTCGTTTTGTAATTTATAGTGAGTATACCTTGTTCGCTGTGACAGCGACCATGCGCGCCCAGAGCAGAGGATAGACTACCGTTCACCGAGTGCACATGCACCCCCCCTGTGTGCGTGCATATATACAGTGGCGATTAAACGTCATTTTCTCAATAACAACTCCAAATTCTTCAATGCAAATTTCTATACGAGACGAGAGTTTACTCCACTATATAATTATTTCGGATAAAAGATTAAGAAAGCGAAAAATTGAGAAAGTTTCAAAAAACCTACATTGGGGGGCGATGGAAGCTTGCATGAGAATGGAGACAGACCGAAAAGTGAGCCAGATAGGAGAAACTAGAAATCTAACTAGTACGATAAAGTCTGTTCCCTTCACAAGTTTTTCTGTGCTATTTACACCTCAAATTTAGATCGTTTAATGATGTCATGCACTCTTTTTTTAAATAATGTGAGTAGTTGTTGAGTATTTATCTCTTATAAGAGAAGGCAATGTTTATGCAACTCACACACTTCCACTAGTTAAATTTCTACCTCATAGAAGCATTGCAATAACACGTTCCCTGTCTCTTATGAAAACATTAAAATGTATCCGTACGGTCGAACGACTTAACAATCATAATTTTATTGTAACCTTCTCAAAAATAAAAATATTTTTTCGTATGTTCCGGTATATTTTAAAATTCTATTATAGTCCTAGCAACTCTAAACCAAAATTCGTAGCCATGAAAATATTTGCCATAGAAGTTGTAAACCTGTGACCCACATGTAGTTCACGTACATACTAAATCCAACGACTGTTACGTTTTGTTAACCACATATGACTCACAGGGCAGTGAACATGTTCATCAATAAGAATAATAGGAATGTGAGCATCTGTAATTTGATAAAAATTAAGATATCTGTGTCAAAGCTTTGGGCTTTTCTCAATGCATCGCAATAAAAATTATTTGCGTAGCATATAGTCTTCTATCACACCACATCACATCAATCTCGTAAATCTTATGATCTCATATTCCATCCTATTATCATGAATCTCGTGATCGTAAATCTTATGATTCTCATATTCCGTCCTCTCGTATTTTCCCCTCTCACCCTTTTCATCAACCTGATGTTCAATTCTATAGTCATCAACGAAAACGCCGAATCGAAATCTGTCGACACTGTTCCCGGACATTTAGTGGAGTGTTCAATTAAGTAGGAATAAATAAAACTTCGGCCGCTGCAGTTCCCCGGGGGGGGGGGGGGGTCCTTCGCCGTCGCGTCGCGATAACCCTGGGTCAAGCCGGGGCTGAGTGCGTTCGGAGCGAACTGCGTTCTCTCGGGGGCGGCCCCGCAGACGGGGGAGGGGGGCGGGGGAGGGGGGGGCGGGGGAGGGGAAGCGAGCGCCGGCAGAAGGGTTCGTGCGACATCTAATTAAACTTCGGCGCCGGAGAGTTGGCCAGCCTGGCAGTGGGGAATCCCGGCGTCGTCGCGGCGAAGGGGCGGGGCACTGGAGGCGACAGCAGAGGGCGCCCCCGAAACCAAAACGTGGCTCGCGCTTAAGTTAGTTGCTCGCGTCGCGTCTGCTCGTGACCGCGGGCGTCGACGCCGGGCCTCGCCGCAGACAGGCAGAGGCCTGTGTTTTACTTTCACGCTGCAGGGTGAGGAGAACGTTCGGTAATGTTGCGCGAAAAAACCGGGAAATTTTCAGCAGAAAATGTTTATTACAGGACCCTGGTAATGAAAAAGTGGGTAAATACAGTCCCTAAATTCAGAGAAAACAATAATCTAACACGTGATGTAAACAGAAACTGTATTTTGTGGATCGTTGATATCGAAAAAGCAAATGACAAAACGTCTGTCACTCAGTACGTCCATCTGTGAACGTTAGCGCTAAGCCGTTCAGCCCATTTTATACAAAATGATATTCCCCAATCGGTCTGGCTGATGTCGTGGGCCCTGGAATTTGAAACCGATATTTTAATTTTGGGGTGCTCTTTACATAATACCCCTGGGACATTTTCAAAATTTGAAAAATGGCTCCATCGTTTTTTGATTAAATTGTGTTATTGTATATTGTATAGAGAATGGTACAGGTAGCATGTTCGTTGAAAAACCCTCATTTTTCGAATACTGTAAAAGTTCAAAATTTATTCAGAGTCCTTCTACAAAATAAAATATTAAAGATAAAGATTTTTCTCTTAACAAAATCTGTTCCTTAAAGATATATAAGTAAAACGTAAAATTTTTCGAAAATTTGAGTACATTTCGGGTAATTTTTCGTGAAAGTACGAGGGAGAAAGCCTTGTTATAGCACCACTAGTATTACTGACTGGGCAGTCTAGGCATGGAGCCGGAGGGCAACAAACCTCGTGCTAGATCAATGTTTAATTTTTTTAAAGCGTACTTGACCCAAGTGACGGGACGGGACGTAAAGATGCTATTGACGGAAAATTTGAATTTCATTAACACGTAATATTTTGAATACACACTATGTGATCAAAAGAATCCGGGCACATCCCAAATGGTGTCATGGTGTGGTCATGTTTTTTTTTTTTTGGAGGGGAATTACACTCCTTGTTTTGTGTGGCACTATCACGGCACAGACCTACATTGATATTTTAAACACCTTCTTGCTTCCCACTGTTGCAGAGCATTTCGGGGATGGCGATTGTAGCACTAGCTTTCAAGACAATCGAGCAGCTTGCACATACTGCACGACCTGTGACGGAATGGTTACACGACAATAATATCCCTGTAAACGACTGGCCTGCACAGACTCTCCCACAGCAATCCGTGAAGAAAGGGCTGCCTCATCAAGACTAAGGGTTGGCCAACACACTATTGAATTATAATTTTACCAGTGGAGGGCACCACGAAGTGGTAAGTTATTTTCAACCACGGGTGCGAATACTTTTAATCAAATAGCGTACGTTTCAAATTCATCTATATCTGGAATACTTAGACCCGTTGCGTTTTCAAATTCTTCGAATTAATGAATCTCACGTTTTTCCTAATATCTCGAACTCTTTCATACTTCAAATTAATGTTTATTTCGAATTCCCAAATCTTTAATGAATATAATTGGATCATTTTATACTTCTATTGATTACCTGATTGAGTTTACTAGCCACGCCAGCTGCTAAGGTCATTAGTGTAGTGAATTTGAATCCCGGGACGAGGCGGGAATTCCTTCGCCACTGGGTGATGAGGTTTGCGAACGAACTGCCAGTAGCGATCTGGGGGCCTTGTCCGTCGATTCTCCGTCGCCCGTCGAACACATTGTCTTGGAAGGAAAAATCTCTATCTTGAATTTTGTAGTTGTGAAAAGACGCCCGAAAAAATTTGAAATTTTGGAAAATTTAGAGTTAGATCCGAAAATCTGTCATATTCCACCTTAATAAGCACCATTTTTTACACTATTTTTGCAAGGAATTTATAGAACAAATTTGAAGCCGTTTTTGAGAAAATTTTGAAAATGTTCGGGAAATGATAAGGTTCGCCCCGAATTTTAATTTTTTTTGAAATTTCAAAAATTCTACTCGAGCCACATCGATACGGGTTTCTTCAATTCTGGAAAAAATCCTAGGCATGTTTTTTGCGCTAGTTTCTGTTCACAGACACCAGACGGATGGACGGACAGACAGACGGATGAACAGATGGAAAAACGGGCGTTTAAAAAAAAACTACACTTTTTCGGTATTAGGAGAATCGGAAACGGTATTTCCAACGAAATCTCTAAACGATTTTCCACAGCATTACGTACCTTTCCCTATACTTCGTGTATTACTCCTTATATACGAACGTATACGTGAAATCTATAAAGGGGTTATTAATACTATTTGAAAGACCTATGAACAGAGCTTCGGTACAATGTACGCTCTTCAGAAAAGAGACGGAAAATATTTAAATTTTCCTTTGCACATATATGCGAGAATTACACGATAGTTATGTTATTGCCGTCTTTCTCTGCAATGAGTGAGCCTATATCCCGCTCACCGCGTTCTAATTGATCAATATATACTGTAGACGTGCGATTCTCATTCAGTCGGGCGCAGCGCAGTCGGGCGCAGTCGTTTGCAGCGCTCCGTCTGCAAATGCAAAGTGAAGGAGTAATACGTTTACGTATTTCATTCATAACAAACTACGGGAGCATCGTCTTTTTAACGGGCTCGAATCCCTCCTTTTTATTTACTCATTATTCACCTCGCCTGCCCGCGCGAAAGGGGGAAATGGAGGCCGTGGAACAGGAAGGGGCGCGAAGGAGGGGGGGAGGAGGCGGGGGGAGAAACAGAAGAGCAGCGAGTCGCCGTGCGCCCGGGAAGCAAACAAAAGCACAGATCCCGGCGCTTCCGTCATAATGGCGAAATTAATCTGCGCGTCGCGGCAGTGGCCTGAGAAATGGTCTCGCTGATGGGAGATAGGCCGCGCCGAGCGTCGCCAGCTGAATCAGGGATTCGCAAAAGGCTGCGGCAGCGCTCCGCCGAGGGCAGGCATATGAGGTGAATAATTTCGGTGCAGCGAACGTTTTGTTTGGGTGTGAAATGGAAATTCGGGTACCTCCTTAATTATCGAGATCTGTTAGGAAATGGCGAGAATTCAACTGATGTTAATTTATGGTTTCTAGGGAAATATTCAGTGGGTTTATTTCTCCAATTCTTTTCTGCCTGAGATATTTGCGAAAATAATGAATCACTCTACGTCTTAATAAAAACAATATCCGGAATTGGATCGTTGAAAGAGCTTGAAACGTGTGGAATACAATTAAAACGTGTGGAAAATTGTCTTTATTCCCCCGCAGTTGTCCAGTTTTGTTCAGCCGGGTAGAAAAGTTTAAATAGGTTGAAAATGAACTCATAACAGTGAATAAGACTGTAAAAACTTTGTACAACGGTTCAATGCCCAATTCAATATGAACTGATTAACCGATTTCAAAAATACAATTTATTGTGTACTCATGTTTTAAAGGAAAAGGTTGTTTGATAGACTTGGCTCGAGGAGAAAATTACCTTAACTAAAAAGGACGCGGAGGAAAGAAAACTGCGTGAGGCATCACGACGGTAAACCAACGAAAGCGAAGTTGGCAGAACTGCAGCAGAACGTCGAGAAAAGCAGCCTACGCACGATTTCAAATAAAGAAATGTGAATACATTTTAACCTGACGCCTACGTACTTTGTGTCTAGTCTTTACCCTACCTTGTAAATGTTTTTGAAGTTCTTTTATTCAGGTACCGACTGTCAATAGAGAGAGATTTTACTGAGATTGTGTTATGGCAATGGTAGTTAGGAAGTTGTAGACAGCAATACTAAATATTTAATGACAGTGACAATGTACAAATTGACAGTGTAAATATTTAATGGTGTGTGTTTGTGCAGATTTTGACATAGGATTTGCATTTGTTGTTATTGTCATTTTTTCTAAGGAAAGATGACCCAGACTTTATTTCTCCATTGACTTTGATATTGTACAAAGGATATTTTTTGTGTCGTTATAGGAATACACTAGAGTACTCGTGCGAGAACTCTCGCATGTTAATCCCCACTCCACCCTTTCCTTTCCATTTCCCTATCCTTTCCATTAAGAAGGAACGTTTTTAATGAAACGTTTGTTAAATGTTAAATGTTATTTTAAAAATGATTTGTTAAAAAAGGTACAAATGTAACTTCATACTTACAGAATATCAAGCAACAATAAAAACAATACAATTGAAGTTTGAAAGAAATTTACAATAAAGGTTTATTCAGTATTATAGAGATATGTTCTTCGAACAATTCCACTCAGTTAACAACATGTAAAGAAATCATTCAATCTTCCTTGACAGCCACAAAAATATTAAATAAAGGTTTTTACTCATTAAAAAGCCAAGTAAAGTTTACATGCGATAACATAGAATCTAGCAAGTACAATTCTACTCTTTGCAATATTATTTAACTTTCCTGCATTTGTTATGAGGAACAGAGGGAGTTTTACAGAGGCAGGGTTCCATCTTGCTGGAGTGCAAAAATTGAAAATCATTTGTATGCCAAAAAAGTATTGGATTATTTTCTGTTCTTACGTACTTCAAGAAAAGGAATTCCGAGCCATAAATAAAATTAATATTTTCACCTTTGAATAATAAATACCATTTGATACCATAAGTAACAATTTAATAGGCTTAGACTTCACTTCGGTACATGGGAATGTTGCTTAAACGATATTTATGTATTGAATATCTTACGAATCTATTGAATATCAAACGATAAGAATATCCATTTAATGTCAAACGGTGTATTATTTACAATATACGTTTACAGCTGGGCGTTGATGTACAGATTTCCAGATGCCGCCAACATTTAAATCGTGCGTCTGGATTGTGGTCTTTGGCAATTGTCGAATGACGCGCTATTCTTTTTATAATTTTAAATTTGGATGCATTTTTAAATTAATTGTATTGTTGGCTAGGATGTTTTGATTTTTGTTTTTAATTTGCATAAAACTACTTTTCTTTAGTTAATTTACACAGTTTGTTCTTTGTGTTGTGCCGTAGCTCTGCCCTTCTATTTCCGTTCGAAGAGGCAAAGTTGTTAACGAAAGGAATTTATTGTTTAAAAATGTATAAAGGTAACTTCCAATGCACTAACGCAATATCAAATAAAAATAAAAAACAAAGTAATTGATGTTGAAAATAAATTTTCAATAACGATTTATTCTATACTAACGTGAGATTTTTGGAACAATTAACAACACTTCCTTAAAAACATTTGAAGTAATTATTCAATATTCTTTGACAGTTAGATTTTTGCTTTTTGTGATAGTCACAAAAATATTAAAAACCTTTTTACTCTTGAGAAAGCTACGTGACTGAACACGCTCAATAGAAATTTTCACCGAATCACTGCGAGTACGGGTAAAACACAAATCAAACCTCACAATACATGTCGTCACTCTTTACTGTACACCCAAATCCCTTCACAATTACACAGCACTTGTAGACATCGGCAAAACGTTAAATGAACGTTTTCACAACACGCATAAGAAACAGTCTTTATCGGTACCAAGGAACTACGATAGTACTTCTACTTCGTGCTGCGAGAGCGAATCTTGGATTAATAATTATGCAAATAAACCACAGTGTACACGGAAAGCGTAAATACTATAAGAGGAATCTAAGCCTTTTAAGAGTGACGTCACACAGATGGACATCATCGCCAAGTGTTTAAATATACAGAGGTACTGGTATATCGATAAGTACCAACCAGGAAAAATTCAATAGAATGTCCAATAATATCTCATCCTATAGATTAGAAAGTGACAAACGCTTCGTTGAGGTCTGTGACCTCGGGATTTCAGTTTAGTTTCTGAGACACTAAAACGTTTTGTTTTCGAGTTATTTAACAACATAACTGACTGAGTGCTACAAACTGCATTGAGCATGAATATTTAATTGCGTTTTTAAAAACAAATTATTCATATTTTTAAAGTCAAAGTGCAATTCGTCACGTTTCCGCCTTTAGAGACCTCATTTATAAATATAGGTTGCCTTTGAGAGACACTAAATGTATGTATACTACTGAAATAATATAGGAGACATTTCTTTTCTTTAGAAATTTTCTGGATGTACATAATTTTTTTTCGAAGGTAAGGAAACGTACGATCCTGTATATTTTTTTAATTTTATGTTTTTACTGTTGATTAAAAACCTTCAACATTTCAAAAGAAAAAGGTGGAAATATTTCAATATCTCACTATTCTATGTCTGTCACTTTCCTTACATTTACCTTTTAAATACTGTGAATATCATTCATCAGAATAATTTTTAACTATTTACTAAAATTTAAATTCTTTATCTTTTCGTTATCTTCCTGCAAAAACTGATCTTTATCTCTTTGGGTCAATTCTTTACTTAAGTTTATCTCATCCGCTGTTAATCTTGACACCTCCTTTAAGGAATAACCTTTATTATTCCAAAAAATTTCCCTTTCCCAATTATATTTCACATTCTCTATGATTTTATACATTTCCCACCAAACTTACCTTATTACCGCATTAACACACCCTCTTCTAATCCTTACCTCTAACGTGCATAACCTTTGCGCATCTCTATCCTTTTTTCTGCGTCTGTGTCTCCCATCTTACCATGTAACCAGGTGTGCAATAGTCTGTTTCTAAGATCCATCTCAAAAATCTTTAATGTGTTGCATCTAGTTTCCTCCTTTCTTTCAATTTCCAAATTTCTACTCCCACCTCAAACTAGAACTAACAATACCGTCATATAACCTCATACCCTTTGCCTGAACAACACGTGTAATATCGAAGGTAGATCTGTAAAATAAAAGGAGTTACGCAACACCATTAAACTAGTATGAAAAACCTTCCTTAGAGGTATTTAGTCACCTCTTTATGGAGGTAAGATAGTACAAAAAAGTGTTTCGAACAGAAGTATTGAGAGAGAAAGCAAACGCAAGGAAATTGAAAAGAATCTATAAAGAGACAAAGGATTTCTGAAACTTTCGTTATTTCACAGAGAAATTAAATGGATGCAGATATAAAAGCATACAAAATTGTCAAAGTTTTAACCTTAATATTTTGGATTGTTAATTATAATTAATAAAATCACACAAACAATTCTGATACTGCTTGTAGTTAAGCTTTGTTCACAATCACTTTTTACCTTTCCGTATACGCTAGTATACATACGGAGTAATGTACGTAGAATAGAGTTGTAGTATGTAATGTTCAAGAAAATCGATTTCGATATTTCAACGGAAATACACGTTTTAGGGCTCCCTGATACCGAAAAAAGCTTTTTCATAACGTTCGTCTGTCCGTCCGTCCGCTATCCGTCCGTCCGCCCGCTATCCGTCCGTCCGTCCGCTATCCGTCCGTCTGTCCGTCTGTCCGTCTGTCCGTCCGTCTGGCGTCTGTGAACACTACTAGCGCCTAAACTATGCGTAAGATTTTTTCTGAATTTAAAAAAACTCTGTTCATCTATTTCGGGTCGAAACTTTGAGATTTTGAAAAATAATCTTTAAAATTTTGGGATCTTTTGCATGACTCCCCCCCAAGAAGATGTTCAAAATTTTCTCAAATGGGCTCCAATTTGTTTTCTTCAAATTTCTTGTAAGAATAGAACAAAATACACTTATGGAGATGACATATGTCCGATTTTCAGGTTTAACACTGAATTTTCAAAACAATAAACAATGTTTCAGGCGTCTTCCTACTACTACAAAATTGAAGATAGAGATTTTTCCTTCAAATAAAATTTGTTCTCCGTAGTGAACTCTTTTGGAAGGAATAGTTCTAAATGTACTCTATAAGATGACACAAAAGCTGTATTGCGCTATTATGTTGTTTTTTCTAAACCTATATTTAAATTATTACATTACATTATTTTTTTTTATTTGCCTCTCACGCCTTTAATATGTATATTAACGGCAATTTGTTCACATTATTGTATTTATGTTAACAGGTGCTTCAAATAATATCAGATGCAGATTCTCGAAAACTATAATAAAACTTTAATAAAATAATAAAACGTTAGCCATGTCACTGACGCCGCTCGTCCCGGCTAGCCTAGACAACAAAAGTACAAATGTATAACACAGTTTATTCCGAGCGTTTGAATACCGCATTCTAAATGCAGTCCAAAACACAAAGCCAGGAAACCACGTGTCCAGAAGATGTATCATAAGCGAACGAGCCAATCCAATTACCAGAAGAAATTACAATGTCTGAGCAATGGCGTTTTAGAATATACCACAAGTTAGCCACTTCCGTTAGCGCTCGCGCCGCGGCCTCCCCTGCTCGCCCGCAGCGCGCCTCGCGGCGGGACGGCGGACCCGTTTCCGGTAGAGGCTTCTCCCACTGCTTTGGCCGCTACTACAGGACCATTGTTTCAATATATAGAGAGCGAACTTCATGATAGTGGGAGGTTCGAAATAGGTGCCGTAATAATAGATTTTACGAAGGCATTTGATGTCTCACACAATAAACAGATTCAAAAATTACTGCATTCGGGTATTCACACCAGAATTGTGGCGTGGATTGATGAGCTTCTTCAAGATAGAAAGTTCGAGTTGAGCAACAATTTTCAACTCTCGCAAAGATAACTTCAGGGTTGCCGCAAGGACGCGTTTATGGACCTCTCATGGTTCTCGAGTTTGTGAATGACCTGCCAGATAATTTATTATCAAAGGTACGACTGAAGATATTTGCGTAATATACCGAGTTATTTAATGAAAAGTATACGAGGGTATTTTTCAGGGTGATCTAGATAAACTTCATTTTCGGGCAGAAAAAAAAATAGCATGACAATAAATAGTGCGGAAAGCAAAACCATATTGGTAGGGGCCGCACATTCAGTGAACCTCAATTCCGTTTAGGAAATGAAAATATTCCGAGAGTCTTGTCTCGTAAGTACCTGAGAGAATACCATAATTTTTGATAGCAATTTGAATTGAGAAAATCAGTTAAACTTTGTCGCAGAAAAAGCCTGCAGATATTTGCATTTTACTGTGCGGATACAAAAACAGTGTACTCTGAAAGCGAGAGAATTAGCTTTCTTATCTCTAGTTCGTCCATTAAAGGAATACGGAGCGGTTTTTTGGGACACTTATAGAAAATCACAAAAGGAATATTTGAATAGATTACAGAGAAGGGCGTGTAAACTAACTTTCCGAAGCAATAGCAAGACAGTAGAAAGAGAGACTGAAGAAATCAGGAGGGTTAAGGCAAGACTCTGTGCCCTGTACAAAGCGTAGTCCTACATACAAGTTGTACTACTACTTGTACTTTAGTAGAGGGAACACAAGCATAAAATTCAGTTCAGAGCATAGAAAACAGATGTTGGAAAAAATTTCTTTACAAATAAAAAAATAACGGACTGGAATAAGTTGCCTGCGATAGCCTTGGAACCTTTTCATCTTGGTGTTCAAAAATTTAAAAGTAAATTAACTAATGATATTTGTAAACTTTAGTAATTAGTAAGTTAGCCTTATTAAAACAGTTATTATTATTATTATTATTATTATTATTATTATTATTATTATTATTATTGTCTTAAAATAATTTAAAGTTACATTGTATTATAATATCCTAATTGTAATATGTAAACTGTAGTGTTTTGCCACCAGGTTGCATAAACCTACCTGCAGGAAAAATAAATATCTATCATTGCATTGAACAAACTGATACTGAATTGATACATGGGCAGCTTAAATAATTCAAATTTGGCGCCACCCTTCGAACAGCTCAGTTTCTCTGCTATTTTAGGCATTTTAGAAGAAAAGATCATACATTGCAAACCTCCCGCCACTGAGATTAATCTTGCTCTGTAATCGATTTTCAACTGCTTCAGCTGGTTCGAAAAGTCATCATTAGATTGCACTATCCACTGGGCGGCCGCGACGAAAGATTTAACCAGTGTCATTTCCCGGAATCCCGTTTTTCCACATTAGACACGACGAGCCCGCATTGTTTGAAAATCGGAGGAGCCGCGAGCAGTTTCGTAGCGATCATACAGAGAAGCTAAGTGAAACGTGTTATTGGGTGCATGGAATGTCTAAATTCGGTACGCTGGCAAGCAATTCCCAGCATATTTCTGCAGTCTCCGAGACGTCAAACTCCAAAACACAGCAGGAAAGGGGCGTGCACAAACACAAAGTGTGGAATTCGTAAGGAAAACGTTTATTGCCGTTCACACAGAAGTAACTTTGACCTACTCTTCAATACTCATTGATTCTTTCGGCAGGTTAATAATTTTTGTCAATTATGTGTCGCTTTTTTTCAGAACTCACTCGTCTGATGAGAATGTCGATGCTCCTTGCAGTTTCTACCAATGCTCTCCGAATTCATCTAAACAATATTTCTCAACCTCAACAACTGAGAATGATTACTGTGAGTCAGCAGTTAGGGGTTGCTGATCTTCGTATTTCAGGGAAATGTCTGATGTAAAAAGAACTAAAAAGGCAACAATTAATACTATTGTAAAAATACCAAATGGACACAAGTTTGTTTTCATGAACAACTACGTTTTCCAAAAATACAAAATAAATATTCCAATTAAATTTCAAAATGACACTTTTCCAAAGGTTTAGCTCAACTTTCTTCATAATGAATTATCTTAATATATTGTTTTTACTTTTACCAGCGAAAGGTATTAATTCCAAACATTTAGCAGCAGAATATTATAAAAAATTGATATATTTTTTGTTTTGAAAAGAAGTTAGAATGGAAAAGTTTCATTTTGAAACTAGACCCCTCACATATATCAATAATAGTTATTATTAGAAAAAATATTGCATCATATGCTATATCCGTTGCAATACAGTTTTTCCGCGATTTTTTTCTTTCTTTTTGTTGGTGACATAGGCAAAATCAATTTGAGGATGCGCCTCATACATTCTTAATAATTATTTTTTTGTGGCCAAAAGCAAAAGTTTTGGATTCCATCCCAAACTTCACACATTTTGTCCTCACGATTCGACTAATTTACAAGGATTAGAAATTTGATGGGTGATATATACGGAATATTATTTGATATTTACACGAATGAGAATTTGTTAAGTATTCAGAGCGTCACAAAGAAATTGATATTTTTAAATTTTAGGTTGGCGTTCCAAATGAGTGACAGAAATTTATTCAAAATCATAAAGACAAATACAAGTGTTAAATTTACTAACGTGTTTGCTTTTGTAAAATTGTGTGGAATGTCTTGTCACCGTTATCAGAACAAGAATAACTAAAAAATGAAAAATAGTATATACAGACGTCGAGTTCATTTCATCAAGAGAAAAACTATTTATTTTTGCTGAATGAAGTTTTTTTTCACCAATTTCTTCTCACAATTGTTTTAGTTGCTAAATGCTAAATGCAATTTTGGATTCCTGTACAGTTATTATGCTCATTGTATCATGCACTCAAAACAATACATGTGATTATGAAAATATCGAAAGAACAAATGTACCTTGTTTCTAATAAGCAATATTTTATTAATAATAATTAGTTCATTTTTTTTAAATGAGTTAATATTAATTAGTTAATATTTATTAACGAATATGAATATAGATACAAATACCACCATTATACTGATTCTTCATTCATTTTAACACGTGTTTTCAAAAATTTGATGAAAATGATTATTATTTCCGTCCACATAATTACATTACACCCCGTTTACAAACATTGTTAGCAAGGCTTTGAAATGAACCCCGCTCCCAAGAGGTGTTCATTATCGATACAGGATTAGTATCGAAGTGGTGTGGTTGGAAATAATTTATGAGGTCACATCTACGCTGACACGCAAATGTTATCAAGGCTTTGGGAATGAAATGGTTCAAAATTACTTATTCTAATGGAATAGTCGTAGTGAAGTACCATACTCAAACGAAGTTGCTTTTAGTACAGAACTAGTAGGCTGTAGCTCCAAAAATGCTGCTGAACCGAAGAAGACCAATGAGGAGCAAGAAAAATGTTTAATGACAAGTAAAAGACTGTCGTGTAACACTGCAATAAACTACATATTTAAACAGAAATTCTTCACTAGCATTACAATAATATTTTAGTACAGTACAACAATTCTACACAGATAAAAAAAATATAAAACTAGTGGTGCTAAAACAGCACATTCTTTCTCGCCCCTTTCATTCAAGCAAAATTACGCCAAAAGTACTCGAATGATCGAAAAAACTTTACATGACCTTATTTCAAAATCTCAAGTGGTAATGCTGGAATTCAATAGTGTTGGCCCACACTTAGCTTTGATGACAGCTTTCACTCTCGCAGGCATATTTTCAATCAGGGGCTAGAAGGTTGGAAGGTATCTTGGGGAGTGGCAGCCCATTCTTCACGGAGTGCTGCTCTGAGTTGGGATATCGATGTAGGTCGGTGAGTCCTGGCACGAAGTTGGCGTTCCAAAACATCCCAAAGGTGTTCGATAGGATTCACGTCAAGACTGTGTACAGGCCAGTCCATTAGATGGATGTTATTGTCGTGTTACCACTCCCCCACTGTCCGTGCTGTATGAACAGGTGCTCGATCGTGTTGAAATATGCAATCGCCTTCCCAGAATTGCTCTTCAACAGTGGGAATCAATAAGGTGATTAAAACATCAACATATGCCTGTGCCGTGATAGTGCCACACAAAACAACAAGGGGTGCAAGCCCCCTCCATGAAAAACACGACCACACCATTACACCATTTTGAAAGTGTCCGGATACATTTGATCACATAGTTTATCTTTAAATAACAGATTTCATTAAGGCAAGCATTTCTATCTTTATTTTCGTTCTAGGAAGACACTTACATTTTTAAAGTTTTGAATTTCCAAGTATCAGGGTTTTAAACGAACATGTGACATGCGAAATTCCCTTCAAAGCCCTTTACACTATTAAATAACAAAGTTTAATGAAAATGATGTGGCTATTTTTTGAAAATTTTGAAAGGGGTTGATGGGGCTTGATGTAAAGTACCGCCCAAATTTTAAAAATCGGTTTTAAATTCAAAGGGCCATTGCATCTGCCATATCGATTGGGGAATATTAATTTTAGAGAAAATCGGCTGAACTGTTTAGCCGCTAGCGTTGTTCACAAGCAGAATGATGGACGGACACACGTTTTTCCGTCAGTCCATTCTTCGTTAGGAAGGAGCCACGAAACATGGATGCTGGCTAGACCATGTGTTAGAGGATTTTTGTCTAAATTTAGCAACTGAATTTGTCCACTTTTTGTATATCAGTGCCGTGTAATAAGAGTTTTTCAGCCGATAATTCACCGTTTTTTTTTCGCGCAGAATTACATAACTTTCTCTCTTCTCCGCAGAAAAAAAGTAAAAAACACATGAGTAGGAAACGTAATGGCGGCGGCCTCTTCCTAGGAGCCAAGTAGGCGCACGGCTTCAGCATCGTTTGCGCACCGAAGCACTGTTGTGGAGGACGCAGGCTGAACGCGCAAGACGACAAAAGGCGGAATAATGCAAGCAAATGTCAGTATTTGCAGTCCAAATAGAAACGTTGGAACATGCGCGCATTGAAAATTAGTAATATAGATGGTTTTGAAAGTCTAAATATGATTTGCTTGCACAAATGAGAAAGATTGAGATTGCTTGTTCATTCTTACGTTGCTAACATTCCAATACCAGTGCTATTTCGGTACCTGGAAAGCACTAGTGGTCCCCGGAACGGAGTTGTTTGTGTGTGTGTGTGTGGGGGGGAGGCACAGACGACCCCTAAAAATTGCAATGTAATTGAAGAAAACAGTTATATTATTATGGGCTAATGCTATGTTTTTAAAGCAGTATACTTCAATCATGTTCAAATATTGTCAGTGTTGATGTGTGGCAACGATTATACATGGCAAAAAAAAAAAAAAATAATACGATTTTAGAACTTTCAAATTGGTTTTGTAATAAAAAATTAATAGTTAACGAAGGTAAAACAGTTCCAATGCATTTTTACATTACAAATCCGCAATCACATGCTCCATTGAAAATGAACAATATGCAATTAGCTGATGTCCAGGTGACAAAATTTCTAGGTCTCTCAATTCAGTCAAACCTCAAATGGAATGTACATATAACAAAATTAAACCCTTAATTAAGTTCATTTTTTTATGCATTCAGAATTATGTCAGCCTTCAGGCAGCTAATTCCGTGTATTTTGTAAATGTACACTCGCACCTGAGATATGGCATACTATACTGGGGCAACTCATCATGTATGAACCTGTCAGACCTTTAGATTACAAAAGAAAATTATTTGGATAATGAAAAAATGACATTTGCGTGATCCCTACAAATCGGTTACGGATGTAAATAAGTTTTTTATAACTTGGCGACGAATATGTCTAGTTTTATTCAAATATTGCTGATCTCGCGCTTTTTTAATATTTATTTTTAATTATTTGTTATAAATTCTTACTCATATTTCAACTATTTATAGTTAAAATGATGGGAACGGATTCCGGAACTCAAGAAAACGTGCGCAGATGATCTCCCCCATACGTCACATACAGTTTTGACTGTTTCTTTTTTACTAAATAAATCTAAATACTAATCATTTTCTGTACTCGCGAACCTTCTCTAGCGAAACAACCACGCTCTTTTTAGCATTCATTTATTTCAACTGTTAAGCACATCGACCGATACTAAAATAAGATTTCAACCCATTATTGAGCACTTCTGGCAGTAAAAGTACGACAGTTTAAATATTTTTTAAATATCTGATACGAGTTGAAAGACAAATCTATGACTTAAATACGAGTAAAGTTCTAACACAGAGCGTTCAGCCATGTGACCGGTTTTTTTGACAGCCATTGATGCCATACCACATGGCCTGTAGGCGTGACCCAGTGATTAACATGCAGAAATGATTCGATTTCATTTCACGAACGTTGGCAAACGTGTCATGGCGCTGTGGCACAACCTAATGTATTGTCATTCCGACAAAGGGGAAAGTTCAATGAAAAATTTTTATTATAGTGATGAAATGTTGTTGAAGAATTCTGAAACTATATTCAAGGTTACTATTTTTAAAAGTTAATAATTTACGCATACTGTGTTCAGTTAGAATTTGTAGAGTTCACTGCAGAAAAGAGAGGTGCAGCTAACAGGGCTTCTCTTTTGTTGGCGGGCCCCGGGCGGGCCTTTTGCCCGAGTTTCAAGGACAGTTTTGCGTGTTTGTGACTATTTTGTGTATTTTTGACTGGCACTCCCAGAGAGGGGCGCTGGCCAAGCCCTTCTCCTCAGCCTGTCGAACCTTTGTGAGATCGTCGACACAGGAGCGAGAAGACGTGAACGATTTCACTCCACATATTTCGGAGAATTTCCATTATTTATTTAATATTTATATTATATTTAATTCATTGAAATATTAGATGTAACATTAATATACTATTAAGTTAAATTAACAATTTAATAGCAATAATATCTATTTATAAAATATTTAAATTTTAATTACTTACATTTTAATTACTTTATTTCTTATAGTAGATATTTATTTTTGTAATAATATTTAATGTATTTTATGATAAATATCAATAGTTTTTAAGCAACTTTAACAATGAGTCCACCGCAGAAGGGAGAAGTGACACAGCATCAGCGCCAAGAAGACATCTTTTTTATTGCAAGATTTGTGGAAGAGCTAAGGATGCGAGGCAATATAGAAACTTCTTCAGTTATTGACAAATCTGCCTATGAATTGAGGATGAAAACTCACATTGTTCAAAAGTAAGTAAAATTATAATAAAAGTGTCAGGTGGAATTGTTTTGGATAATGTTGAATTTAATTTTACAATTATTGGAAGCAAGACCCTAATACTGCTCAGTCTCCAGAAAGGAAGTGTCCACGAATAGAAGGGAACAAAACCTGTGCAGTGGATGATTTTCGACAGGGTTTGATTAGGGGCATTATTTATTCAATGTACGAAAATGGTAAGTAATTTATTTATATTTGCATGGAAAGAAATGATAATTGTTATTGCAAGATCAGATTTTTTGATGGAATATATGAAACTGAAGGCTGAAGGTTATAAATTTGTGCTTTTGGATGAAGCTTGGTTTTAGTCAAAAGGCAAGCAAAGAATCTACTAAATTTTGTAGTGTTGAAAATTATGAAATTCTCGATATAAGTGAATGGAGAAGGCATGTAATGAAATGCATCTTTTTAAAAATAGCAGTGTGTGATATGGCTTATGTGTATGATGAATATGGTTTGTCCAGTTTGAAGCACCTACATAGCGGTTCAATGTGATTTTATTTCAGTAGATATATTTCATCTTTAATTGTTTTTAACAATCTATCCTTTAGGTTATGCCTCTCGGTCATGGCAAGATAAACTGAGAGTTTCTCAACCAAAAATGTAGATGAAGGTAAAAGATATATAGTCTTACATGCAGGAGGTGCAAATGGTTTCATCGAAGTTGCAGAACTATTGTTTCTATCAAAGACAAAAGAAGTAAATGAATATCATAGAACTATGACAGCAGAGATGTTCCAAAAGTGGATGAAAGAAGAATTATTACCTTGGTTAGCAGAACCATCAGTTATTGTAATGGACAATGCACCTGTTCAATCTGTGCTGGTGAGTGACATTTCATCAATTGTTCTTTTAGAAATGAACAAAATATTCATTCAAATAATACATTTATTCCTTCCTAAAAATACCCGATTATAAAACGAGTATTAAAACTACACAGTGGTGAATATTGATGTTTCACTAAGAAGGGTGAAATAGAAAATTTATTACACTCAATGGTGTTCAGTGATTTTAGGTATATCAGTAACACAATTTTTCTTAGAGAACATGAACTTTGCCAGTAGAATGTTTTATATGTATTTATAGAGAGAATGAAAAGAAATGCATGTTATCTTTGAATATAACTGAAATATTTAAACATTCTTTTGTCATTTCCAATTTTTTAGAAAGTGAAAAGGCCTTCATCAAATGGAGGAAGGGTGACCTGCAGCATTTTCTAACTCAGCACAACATACCTTTAAGACCTGAGCATACCTTTAAGAGTCTTCTTTTGAAAACTTCTGAAGTATTTTTTCAGAAAAGATACTCTTAAGCATAAGTTTTGTTGAATTAATCATAGAATAAGGCAGTTTTATTTTTTGCATGCTTTTGATACAATGTGATTGCCAATGTTTTCATTATTTGAAAAATCATATCAGTTGATGTGGGTGCAGATATGTTGTAGATGAAATGATCGAAGAAGCTGGACATAGAGTTTTGCGCCTCCCCTTCTACCATTGTCTCTACAATTCTATCGAGTTGGTATGGAGCCAGTGCAAAATATATTATCAGAGATATCGCAGAACCACTTTTGACCACCAAGCAGTGACAAGAAAATGGAAGGAAGCATTAAACCAGGTTTCAGTGGAGAAGTAAGTGAATATTAAAATGAAAAACAATATATTGCCTAGAGTTTTTTTGCAGAAAATTTGTTGATATTATTCATTCCGTACATTGCTTTAGTTGGAAGAATTATGTGACACACATAGAGAAAATTACAGAAAAAGATTGGAAAGTAGAACTTAGTCAGGATGCTTCAAGGATTTCTGTCATAGTAAATATTCAGGATGACTCTGATGATAATAACATTCCTCGTGCTGTTCCCATGCCTGGTCTCTGTTGTCTCTACTTAATAGAGATATGGCCAGTATCTTTACATGTTTAATGCAGTATATGTCATAGGTTTGGAAAAAAATTGACATAACTCTTGTTCTTCTCAGATGTAGAATTAAAAGCTTGTATTATTCCATCAAGGGCAAGTAAGTGGTTACATTCCAGGTGAAATAGTGAATCTTTATTGTTTTTAAGCTGATCTAAGCTTACTAAAATAAATATGCCTTTGAAATAAATGCTCATTTGCTTGCTTCCCAGAAGTAATGTAATTTTTTGCCCTCTGTATGGATGTGTGTTTTATTAAAGTGTACTTCTCAGAAGATATAACATCATTATGTCTGCACATGTTAACATTCTTTGTAAATTCTTTTTAGTAATTATTGTACAATTTTAATTGTTTTATTAAAGGGGATAAGTTTTTCAGGTATATGAAGTTAATTTTTTATATATATGAATCAGGTATGTAAAATGATGTGTGAATGAAAATATGTGAAATAAAGGTTTGCTTGTGAATGAATGGGTTGAAGATACATTTTAATAACATTCATTCATACTCATCAAAAATTAACTTCAAGTAATAGAAAAATTAGTTATTTTAATAAAAAAGAATTAGAAATGCAGATTTAATGAAAAGTTTTATCTTTTGAGCAGTATGTTAGTTTCTCGTATTGTACATCAATAATGCAATGCATTATTAAAATTATCAAAATCGGCTGTTAGAACTGCTTTGATAACCAATAAAGTGTTGTCATATAAGAAGATACAATACGTGCATCGTTCATTGTTTCATCCTCTTTGTAAAAATTCAAATGTATAATTTTTATTTCAAAATTGGTACTCCTTACCCTGGCAAATGTGATAGGCTGAGGCTGGAGATGTTAATAGTAGGTTGTGAATATTTTCTAAAGGGACTTAGGAAACTCATTTTGATATTGTATAGTTTGACTTTAAATTATCTAAGTTCATACAATTTATTGAACTTTTTAATGGATTCGGTGGAAATGTTGTATCCTTTAAATAAATAATCATGCAAATAAAGGGAATTATTTTTTCAGTTATACGTTTGCTTTTTTATGTTACCTTCCACCTAATTTCTAATTGACTTTTATATACAGAGAATAAAGTTATTGAAGATATTAAACATTTCAATTTTCATTTCTAAGTCTAAAACGTGCACTGTGATCATCAAAAACCATTCATTTTTCATTAATTTGCAATATATTATTTAATATCCTTTTAATGACAGGTGAGTACAATAATTCATAGCACTTTTTAACCCATTTTTATCTCAGTTTTAAGAACTGACTTGATTTCCATATTTAAGAAATTTACCTGAAGTTACTGGTCAGTTGAATTTACTGAGAATTCTGCCAAACAGTACTCCAGAATAACTACTAACTTGTATCCTTTTTCCCACAGAAATCTTTGAATGTAGTGTGAAAATTTTCCAAGATTGTACAATCAGGAGAACTCAGAATTATGAAAAGAAAATAGCAAATTAATGGTAGTTTTATGTTAATTATACATGTCTAACATGTCAATTAAGCCTTGTTTTACCAATCACTGAACAAATTATAGTACTTAAGTATTATTACAACGAATGCACAGTTAACTAACAATATCTGTAAGGCACTATCAATAATTGGTACACTGTCTGTCAGTCATAAGATGAGCAAAAATTAAAGTGAAAATGAAATCGTAATTGCAAAACATTATACAGCACACATTGATTTGAATCTTCTGAACACGCAAGATCGAAAAGTACCAGCAGAATTCCGATAGTTTTTTACTAGGCCTACGTAGAAGCTCTGCAGTATATTCTAAATCATTCTCGTATCTGATGACTTAATTCAATCAATCACACATGTTCTCAACAGTATTTCTAAATGTTTTGAATCACTTAGTATCATTTTTATCATTAATGATACGGAATTAAATGAATCTCTCGTGAAAACTGTTTCTAACCTCCACGCGATCAAAATTACATTTAACAACAAAATTCAGTCAACCGCGGCCAGCTGTGAATGCAACTCAGCTGAATGGCGGAAGAATATTTAGCGGAGAGCGATGCGGTCTTAGGCGACGCTCATCTGTTATAGAAGCTGTCATTGTAATCGTTCACTGCCCTGAACGTTCTGTAAGTAGAGTTCTAAACGATGAAATACCAAGTCCGTTTCTAAAGGTCCGCAGCCCGTCGTTGCCAACCGTGCTTCTGCTACTTTGCGACTTTTATTTTAATACTCACGGACCTGGCAATGCTTTGCTGCTGCAATATATTGCATATCACACACTACTTACGTGATTGATAATCACGTTTTTCGTCACTCCCTGCGAAAATTCTAGTAGATGAAAAACTTTCTCGCGAGTATGGGTTTGTATGGGTTTGTCCTGGTTTGGATATGGTTGTCAATGATACGTTTATCCTATCGTTAAAATGTAAGAGTGTTCATTATGTGACTACCTTGGAGGAATTCGATTTACATGACCGAGATTCAAGTAATACTTCTGGCCGTTACTTCACAATCGCAGGAGCAGAGTGCTTACAAGCAGTGAAGATGCGCTTAATACTTAACTGTCCGGCAGGTTGCGTAGATTTCAGAGACGCTTTATAAAGGAATAAATCATGAACAACGCCCCTATATATATGATTTAAATCAAATCACGCTTTAAACTCCCTCATTTTGTAAGAACAAAGTGTAAACATTTCAGCAAAATTGGTCGAGTAGTTTTTGCGTCTATGTGCCACACACATACGCACATTCCCTTTTATTTATATATAGATAATACCCCATTATAATTAGCATTACGACAAGTTTTACTGTCCGTGAGTACTGAACGGGAGGAAGAAATTACAAAAATGCTCCTACGATTTGAGTGAACGCAAGAAACGCCTGTGAGCCAGAGGAATAGTAGAGGCAGGCAGTAAACACACCAAGGGATAGCATAATGAAGCTGGAATTTGGTGGAGCGGTAGGAAGAGTGAAGGCTGGGAAGGGGTGGGGCGCTGGGTCAAGCAGGCAGAGAGCAGGAGTGGACGGAGTGATGGGTTCTTCTTATCGCAGGAAGCGGCGGTGATCCTCCCCGGCCGGATGGTGGCACCTCCTGTGCAGCCGCATGCGGCAAGGTGCACAGGTGGGACCTCCCCAAGGGAGACCCCGCCATCTCCTTCCCCGTAGAGTGACCGCACGTGTGTCAATGTAGCTAGTGAAAGCGTGAGTGTGTGCGCGCGTGTGAAGGGAGAGGAAACGACAAGGACCAGAAAGAGAAGATCAGAGTGCCCCATATGTTAATATTCTCGGTTTTAGATCAAAGAAAGAACGGAAAACACCCGATCAGAGCAGCCGGCGGCTAGTATTCCGCTTCAGGCAGCGGTTGAATTCCTCGGCGATGTCTTTAGAGTTGTGGAGGCGGCAGAGACGGATCCGGGCAGTGGGGGAAGATAAACGTTTGAAGACTCCGAGAAGAAGCGTCTGCAGAGTGTCTCAAGAGGCGGAGGGGGAGGGGGAGGGATGCTGTGCCGTGGAGGACCGCGTCGGAGGATGCGATGCGATGCGTGGGGCCCCTAGTTGGGAGGAACGCGCGTGGGTGGGGCCAGGAGAGAGGCGGCAACGGAAGGTGAGGGGCGCACGGAGCCAAAAAGAGCAGGTGCTGGGGCGCTTGGTGTTTGCTGCCATGCCGGGGGCGGTGGGCGTGTGGGCGATGTCTCGGGGCGAGGTGTGTCGGAGGCGTGTGCGGGCACCGTGTGTCGCGTGGGCGCTAAGTGGCGGGTTGTGTAACCCGCGGGCGGGGCGGGGATGAGGGCGCCGCCGAGCCGAGGGCGTTGAGCGCGAGGAGGGGGGCGAGGGGGGCGAGGGGGGGCGAGGAGGATTCGCGATGACATTGCGCGCCGCCACTCCCATCGCCCGTTGCTAATGCGGCAGAAAAGTACAAGAGCGTCTGCATTTCATCGAAGAATGCGCACACAACTGGAAAATGAACATTAACGAAAAAATTCATGACATATACGTTTCACTTTGAAAACCCAAAAGTTTACATCGAAAATTAATCATTAAAAATAAACTACTTTAGCAGGTGGAAGGTGTGAATTTATAGAAATACGTCTGGAGAAAAAACTTACAGGGAAACATGACATACTAGCTAAGAAGACGCAACTTCAACTACAATTGAGAAGAATTGCGGCTAGACGGTCAGCATTTACAGCTATCGTCAGACTGTAAATTATTGATCTACAAAACAATAATAATCTCTATATGGACTCTCCGCATCCAAATTGGGAGCACTCTTTCAATTTTATGTAAATTTAAAACGAAACCCTAAATAAAATTGCTGCAAAACCATGGTATATTTTGAACACAATGCTTCATAGAGACCTAGATGTACCGACAGTCAACGGCAGAATCAAAACAAGCAGCTCAAACTATATTCCATCAGCCTTTAATCGCTTACACACTAAATCATCCGATTACGCAGACTCTAACCCTTACAAGACACAAGAAGAAGATGAAATGTATTTTCACCCAGAAATTGTCTTTGTCATTCTCAACTATTAATGTGGACACATTTACTAATTATTTTAATATAAAATGCATTGCATTTACTTATTTCAGAATTTAAAAAAACGTATTTCGAACACTCACTCACTCTCACATTATTGTTCATTTAGTAGCTCACTAACTCATCGACTTACATTCTTCTTCGTTGAAGATGTGAAGGAATGAATGCCTGATAAAATACATTAAATAAAATAAATCGACTACGGATGAATGAACCAGTGAAGGAAAAATTAAGACACAAGATTTGAAGAAACGAACACGGATTGGCCGAAACAGAGAAAAGAATAAGCAAATGTATATTTTTAGGTGAGTTGCTCTTTCATGTAACCACTCCAAAACAAATGTGTACAATACAATACCTTTTTGGGCAAAATAAAGCAATTCAATGCATTACTTATGGTGGAGAGGGAATCTCTCTCACAGAAAAGAAACCGAAAATTGTTTCACGAAAGGGAGAATATTTAGGAAGTGAAAGCACTGAATAAAGAATGGAATGAAGCTGCAGAGATGGTGTTAACCACTATCTCGCGTTTTCAAGCTAGAGTACTGCAACTTAACTTCTTGTCATTTGTTGAGAGCGCTACCTATGATACCTATCTAGTAAGATAAGAGGTCGATAAGAGTACTCGCATCGACCACTAGAAGGTGAAGATACCTAACACAGCTTCAGAAATTCTTCCCTCCAGCGCAACGGCCAATCACAAAATTCGCCGACAAGCTCTCACAGATTGCGATGAAGAAACGACTTATCTTCCATTTTGCCTATGATCTGCGAGGAGAAAGGCAGTTCTGGAAGATTGCCGACTGCGGAGGAAAGCAGCGGATAATGTCTTCTGAACAGCTCATTGGAGGTAATGAATTTACAATTTACTGAACGGATATAACATAAATGAAGTATAAGAGTTTTATACAAATATGTGACAAGAATAATCATGAAATTTCAAGAGAAATATACCATGAACTTTCAAATTAAGAATTATAGTGCACTTGTAATTTTGGGTGAATTCGCGAGTAACAAGTAACGTTTTTCCCCAAAGCTTTTTTTAGTTATTTAGTTCCTCTATCTAATTCATATTCAAATTTTGGAGTACGTACCGCTGATTGAAGAGGACTCATTTTCCTTGTGGAAAACGAAATCTGCGACGCGACCGCCCTGCTACGCAAGGCGACGAGCGCCAGGTCGAGTTCTCTTCTGCGGCGCATCGACTCGACTGCCTGACCTTGGAATTGACCTTGGCTGCGGGGACCTCTGTATTCCAGAAGGCCGAGCAGATTTAAAACAACCAGTGAGATTGTCAGTTGTCACGTTCTGCTGTGAACTGCATTGCCGTTTTTCCATATTTGAGCTAAGAGATACATTTCTAGCAAAGTGCACAGAATTCTAGATACTTTAGGTGGCGTACATGATTGAAGTCACTATAATAGAAAGTGTTTCATCTTTCATATTTTAATAATATACTATTTTATTTAAGTAATATGTTGGGTATGCAAACGCCGGACGGTCCGTAGAGAGATTTCGTGGGACGACGTTTCGAACTTTTTATAAACAACTGATAAAGTTTAAAAAGACAAAACCATCTCTTAGGGTAGGAAAATGCTTCAATAATAAAATTCCTAAACGATGAAAACGTTCGTTATCAGGGGATCCCAAGTCCTGTTTTTCTGTTGAAATCACGAAATCCATTCTCCGTTAGGGCGACACGCGACCAATGAGCGCGCGGGCACCTCAACGCGGCAGCGGCGGGGATGAGGCGCGAGGGGGGGGCGAGGGGCAAGGGACGGAGGGGGGTGAGGGGCGAGCGGCCAGGGCGGGGGGCTAGGAGTGAGGGGCGGTGGTCGACGGGCGGGGCCGAGGGGCGAAGGGCGAGGGGCATGGGGCGAGGGCCGCGGGGCAAGGGGTGGAGGGGGACGGGGGTCGAGGGGTGTCGGGGGCGAGGTCACAAGGCCGAGGGCTGAGGGGCAAGGGGCGAGGGGCCAAGGGACAGGGGCTCGGGACGAGGGCGGGGGTCGGGGCGGGAAACTAGGGGCGAGGGGCGAGGGTCGTGGGGTGAGGGGATTATTATTGCCAGCGATTCAACACTTTCACACCGGGACAGGTGGCTCAGTGCATCAACTCATGTCACTGCACTGCTGCGTCTCCGACTGAGAGGTTCTAAGAGAGAAAGTAACAAGACCAACGAAAACTGCGGTGACTTGTTTCATCGAAGTTTAAGCCGTAGCCGTAAGTTTCGCAGAAGGTACCCGGCCACCTTCGCAAGCACATGAGAAGCTATCTGGTCGTAGGTGCGAGATTTTGAGAAGATATTTAGTCGTTGAAGCGAGCTCATGGGATGGAATTTAATCGTGTCAAGTAGTGATTCAAGTAGACACAACGTTTAGTTAAAGCGATCAGAAGTAGCATCGAGTAGGAATGTTCATCTGAGACATTCCGTATTACTATGTAAATAGTTTGTATTTATTATTAAAAAATGCCGGTGCTTCATTTTTCATTCGATATCAACGTCAGGAAAGACGAGAAGAGGATTCCTGGAGGTCGTCGAGATCATTCGGGGAAAAATGTTTTCGGCCACCCGCAGTCGACGAGTTCAACTCCTCCCAAACCGAAAGCATCAGGTGCAGTCGGGGGAACGAAATCATTCTACAGGTATTAAACCACAAATGAAATTCTGTGTCTCGTAATAACAAAAATGTATTTCGTCTTTCAAGTACAATGCAACTCCTTCCAAGCATGTATTTCGACATCTCGTCTTATGAACGTTGTCATGAAAATCTCCCTATGGACGTTTACCTAATTATTAAAGCTACACAAACACTGTTGTGGTGATGTTTGTGATGCCACAACAGTATACAAATCGCCGTTAATGAACTTATTAATGACGTGAGGAAGATGCCAAAATAATTAACATTTTAAAACAAAGAATAGACAAAAATGCCTTGTATGTCATTTGTTAAAGTACGTTTTGCATTAACCTTACCAAAAGTTCAAAGAAAATATTTGGAGCCGTTTTTTGAGATTCCGAACTTTTTCTTTTTTTATATTGCTCATATTACAAGAAATTTTGCGCGAAAACTACTAGCATTTTTAAAACAATGTACTTCGTTTATGATATTAATAAAGAAATAATTATGGAAATCCCATTTTATTTGAAGGAAAACGCTGTATCTTTAATTTTGTAGTTGTAGGAAGGCGCCAAAAAACATACAAACTTTTACAATTTTGCAATATCCAGTGTTAAGAGGAAATTAAATAGTTGTTTCGATGAAAAAAATAGATTCTTCTTTTATTGTAATAATGTGTTAAATGTGTTCGTAAGAATTTCTTCTGTAAAATTTATATATATATATATATATATATATATATATATATATATATATATATATAATTCTTAAACATATTAAAAGTTGGTTTTGATTTTGAAGAGAAAAGGTGCACAATCTGTCATACTTGCCCCTTAAACTTCAGCTTCGTTTGCATGTTAGTTGTTTAAAATTCCCGTTCCAACGTATTGTCTCAGAGACTAACTATAGTACCAACGTGCTACTTGAGTAGCCAATATATTAGGTTGGTTAGCATGATTCCTTGTACTTCCTTTGTTTACATAGTTCTTCCCGGTGAGTGTTAGTGTGCGAGTAAATGTTGTGTTTACTCGTTGCATCTTTCTTGCGAATGGTTAAATCAAAGGAAAAAGTATTTTAAAACGTTTTAATTTGCAGAAGACGACCAGTTAATTTGCAATAATGTAATTAGTCTGCTACTTTGCACAGTGAGGAGCCCAGTGAGGAGGTTGATGATAAGTCCAAGTCACTAGGTCAATGCAGATATAATTTTCAAATTGAGGACCTGACATTCTCCCTGAAGCATTGAGTCATGTCTATTGAAATTGATTTGAATGCAGGTCTCGTAGTATCCGTTGGATTACACCACTTAGCACTATGCGGGCGGATGAAATGCAGCTTTCAGGTGCCATACAAAATTCGTAGATGTCACTCAAGAGGTTGATGCGTAAGAGCTTCCGTGAATGAAGGCTGTTTTGGAGGCTTCCACTACTTCAGCTGTGGCGCGCGAATTCACAGGCAACATTTTGCATCGATGTTCGCGTGGCCCATGTGACGCACCGAACAGAACGCTTCCCTTGCGAAGCGCCAACACCATGCGGGCCCGGGGCACCAACCAAATCCCCCTTTTCCTGAGCGGAGCGATCTCCAAAACAACGTCCAGGCACAGACAAACCTTCAGACCAGCCTTCCAAGTACTAAATACTCCTTGCACTCACTTCGGAAAAATACAACCCACATGTTTAGACATAGGCGGCCCAATTAATTCAAATTTAGCGCCGAATAATATATATATATATATATATATATATATATATATATATATATATATATATATATATATATATATATATATTGAAACACATATTGTGTTTCTTTACACTAATTAAAACATTAGTGTAAGTAATCAGTATGTATTTTGGACTGCGCGGTACGTACGCCAAGCGCTGCGAACAACGACGGGAGCTAGCAACGGTCGCTACCGCCACCGGTGCCACCGCCGGGTGGCCAGCGTGAGAATGTCGGTTACAAACTGGGCAGCGAGCACGTGCGGGCAGTCGTTAGGAGAATTGCGAAGAAGACAGACGTTAGCGGAGTGGCGAAGAGTTCGGACGTGTGGCGAAAAGCTCGCCGTTAGCGCATGGACAAAAGGGAACATGCAATATGTTCGCAAAGTACTAGTAACTGTGAAGCAGCAAATACGTGAAGTAGATAATGAGAGTATCATTAGAATAAAAGATTCGTGTTGATAAAACAATCGATCGCGCTGGTATTGATTAGTGTAGTGGAAACCTTATCGAAACTGTGTGGTACGGAAGTGAGACCAGTACGCGTGATAGGTGCGGGTTGAATAATTAAATCCATCGACGGAAGGTGATTCGAGAGAGGTGCAACGCCGTGGTATCAAGATCCGAGTCGGGGAGGAGTCGCAAGGTCACCAGCCCAGGACGACCGCCACGCCATCAGCCGCCGACGGCCCACAGCTGCTGCAGAGGTCGGCAACCCTGTCGATACGAGCTGTTCTACGAGCATCGAAGGTATTTGGTCGGGGCCCCGAAGGTATGATAAATGCATATTACACCTAATCTTGGTACCAAGGCAGAGTGTATAAATGTTATCAGATCATGTAATTAACAAATTTGATTTGCAAATAAATCTTGTTCATGATTGTATTTCTATTTCTGATTAACTTTCCCAATAATATACCAACTTATCCAGGGACCCATTCACGGAAAAGATACCCTCCTTTAGTGTTATATTGCAGTGAAATACCCGGCATCACCAGGTACGTCCGATATATATATATATATATATATATATATATATATATATATATGTACCGTGCTTTGGATGAATTAACAGAAATTTGGGAACATTTCAAACGAAGCACGCTCGAGATATATTTGATTTCCCTCAAAAACAGCCAACTGCTTTACAGAGAGAAACAATAATTTGCCCTGAGAGAATCCTTTCGAAGTGCTTCAGAGAAGGCCTTGAGAGCGCACCCCCCACCCCCCAGATGCCGGGAGCTACCGCGCGCAAGCGAAAAGAAGAAATCAACTCTTCCGCTCAGACGCTGCTTTCTTTGTAACCCAGCAGCTGAGCTATTTGGGTGGCGGCCCAGAATTCACTGAAAGTTGAATGACTAATGTGAGGTTGATGTTGCGATTTTGAAGTTCCATGGATTCTCCGTGAACCAACGTGAACCAGCGTCGGCACAGAGTGAACTGCATAGACACAAGAATAATGAGATGAATAATGAAAGTGAATCGATTCCAGTTGGTCCAAGTTAACAGCAGATTTCAACGTCAAGGTGTGCTAACTTGTCCTCTTCAGAACCTTCCTTAGGACAAAAACTCACAAAGGCGCGTGCGCAGATCTCGAAAGCTCTCCCTCCACTTGACTTGCACACCTCAGCCCCTGCGGCGCGCGCCTCGGCGCCCACCCCCGCGCGCGTCTCCAACGACCAACGCATCTCTCAAGACGTCGTTGCTACGTAGACGCACGGTCGTCGGGAAATTCAAAGAATCGCACTCAAACGACCATACATAGCCAAAACCCGGCACAATTTAATTTCAAAAACAATTCGTCGGGACACACGGAGAAAGGTTAAATCCTAACACTCTCCTGGGAAAAATGGCACCTCTGAGAACAGTACTTTTTACAAACTGCGAGAGAGCTGCCACAATCTACGGAGGCAGACAGAGAGAGCGCGAGAGAGAGTCAGAACGAGAGTGAGAAATAGAGAGCGAAATAAATAAAAAACAAACAAACAAAGAAACAAACAAACAAACAAACAAACAAACAAATAAATAAATAAATAAATAAATAAATAAATAAATAAATAAATAAATAAATAAATAAATAAATAAATAAATAAAAGGGAATGTGTAGCGCACATAGGCGCAAAATTTACTCGACCGTTTTCGCTGAATTTTTCACACTTTGTTATTATTAATAATGGGAGTGTTTAAAGAGTGGCTTGAATTAAAATGGACGTGTGGAGGCGTTGTTGATGATTTCTTTGTCTACGACAACTCAAGCGCCCCTGAACTCAATGCAACCCGCCATACCGCCAAATATTTAGCACATCTGCACTGCATATATATGATCTACCTCTGCGATTGAGAAATATCGGCCAAAAATATTACTGGAATCTCTGACAAGTAAATCATATATCTCCAAGATTGTGTCATAGCGAACGAATATTTGCCAACGCCAAATCTGAGGAAGGACGTTTGAACAATGGGATACTTGACAACCAGGACGTAGAGCAAACCCATATTTGCGGGAAAGTCTTCACTATTTGAATTTTTGCACAACGTAGCAAAATCGTGATTAACAATCACGTGGACAATGCTGTGTGATGTGTAATACTCAGCAATAGAGAAGAATTGCATGGTCTACTCGTAATAAATATAGAAAAAATGTAAAAATAATATGTACATATTATTATCTCGAGACGCTGATTGTCTCGTTGTGGCCACACCGAATTAAAGTAGAAAACGAGACGATACAATTAACTTTTCAGTTACTAAAATAAAGAACATAAAAACCAACTATTTATTTCTAGCTATTTCTTCCACAATCTATGGCTCTTGAAAACGTCGCCGCTAACCCCAAAACGGATGATACTTCCAGAATTGAACGATATGTCCGACGATAGAGCATACGTCGATAAAACACAGCAAGGAGTCTTGCCTGCAGTGTGAGAGACGACACCGGAATTACGAGTCACCGCAAGAAATGCAGCCGCGTCAGTTGCATAAATTCCCATGTTTGGAGGAAAAGAGCATCCTTGCAGTGGCAAACTCTTTATGGACGAGTAAAAATTGAAGAACCTTTGTAGCAGCGTTATAACAGTTCCCTTCGCGTACGCTCACGACGCAAAACCATAAAGAAAACACTAGAGGAGAGTTGTGCAGAGCTCAGCGTCGGCTTCTCCCGAAAAGTTGTTTATTGCTTAAATTTTTATCTTTTTTGTCCATTTCTGCGCTGCTGTAACCTTCTGTCTACGTAAATTTCTTCTGCTTTGCTGCTCAAAATTGACCAGGTTGCTTTGTGACTAAGGGATATTTTAGACTGCTAATGAGATATTGCCAGAAGTCAGAGACCTTTACTAATCGATGTTTTTCTCACATTGTTAATTCGGAAACGTTATAGCGATTCAGATAAAAAAGAAAAGTTTTACTACAGAATAACATATAGCAATGTTTCAATATGATTCACAGAGGAATATGAAGGCACACAAAATATCTGAAATATTTTGATTGCACGGGAAAAGCAAGGGGACTTCAAAACCTTTCACCATATATAGAAATGTATGTGTATCCATGTATGTATGTAGCTTCCGCTTACGCGGTAGAGAGAAAATTAAGTAGTGCTTTGCAAAAAACGGCGAATTTTCTCTAGAAAAACTTTTATTGCGGGGCCCTTTTTTTTATTTGTTGTCTACCTGTTCAACATACATGTTTTTCAGGGTTGTGAATACAATCATATATAACTTTTGGTTTATTTCCTAACTGTGGGTGCCCTAGACGGATGCGATAAATGTTTTTGGTTGTGATCATTTTTTTTATAAATATTTTAAATTATTACGGAAGTATATTGAGAGTACAGAGAATGATCGTTGATAAGATTATTCGATGAAGGTTATATTATTTGAGGCCCATTTTCTGCTATTTTATGGTGGTCTGAATCTGTCTTTAGGGAAGCGTGAGTTGATTCGTAAGTTCGGTTCTGCTGTGCGTCCAAGGTTGAAGATGGAGGTGCTAGGAGATGCGGGGAGTGATGTGAAAAAGTCTTCGGACAATTTGGTAATGTGTTCTTTTATTGTTGGAATTTGCAGTTCGTGGTGGATTTGCTTGTTCGAAATAAACCATGGCGCTTCAATTATAGTTCTTAGCGCTTTATTTTGTATAGTTTGCAACAGGTTTATATTAGTTTTTGCTGCATTTCCCCATATTGGGCATGCATAAGTCATAGTTGGTCGAATTATTGACTCGTAAATTATCATTCCGGTCTCTATTTTAAGGGAGGATTTTTTGTTAATTAGTGCGTAAAGTTGGGAAAGTTTTGCTTTAGTTTTTGTTCGTGTTGTGTAAATGTGTGTTTTCCAGTTTAATTTTGTATCAAGTTGCATTCCTAGATATTTGGCTGCTGTATTATTTGCAGCCCAGGGAATATTTTCGTTGTTCAAAACTGCGGAGGGGTGAGGGGATGTCTTAGGGTGAAAATTTTCGCCTGTGTTTAATCTGGATTTATTTTAATTCTCCAATTTTTAGCCCATTTATTGAATATGTCAAGGTCGTCTTGTAAGTTATTCCTAGCTGTCATAATGTCCCCATGCTTGGAAAAAAGTGCAGTGTCGTCAGCGTAAAGCGCTATTTGCGAATCTATTAGGTGTGGATACTCGGAGATATATGTATATATATATATATATATATATATATATATATATATATATATATATATATATAAGTTGAATAATAACGGTGATAATGGGGACCCTTGGGGCAGCCCTGCTGAAATCTGGCGTAAGGATGATATGGCACCGTTAATTTTGACTTGGAACTTTCTTTGATTTAGAAAACTTTTAATAATTTGGAATAAGTAGTCTGGAGTGCCTATTTGTCTTAATTTGTAGAGAAGGCCTTGATGCCATATTTTGTCAAACGCTTTGGTGATGTCCAGGAATTTTGCGATAGTGTGTTGTTTGGCATGGAATCCTTGCGCTATATATTCGGTAAGCCGTAATATTTGATGTGTTGTGGAGTGGTTAGGTCGATATCCAAATTGCGTGTCTGGGATTACATGTGTGTCTCATGAATTTTATCAATCGTTTTAATATCAGTTTCTCTAATAGTTTCGACAATGACGGGAGTAGGCTTATTGGTCTATAGTTCGCTGTATCTTTTGGATTCTTTCCTGGTTTTCGGAAGGGTAGCACTGTTGCAATTTTCTAATCGTTGGGAAAGTAACCTATTCTGAATGCTGCGTTAAATATTGCTGTAATGCCTGCTATCGAATTGTTATTTAGTTCTTTTAGAACTTTATTAGAAATAAAGTCATATCCTGCACATCTTAGTTTTTGATTTTTTGATTTCTTGTTTAATTTCTGATGGGGATATGTACTTTATATTGATTGGAGCTGTATATAGTGGTTTCTGATTGAATTCCTCTACTTGTTTATTAAAGTGATCGTTTTCGACTGGGTTTGGGTTGAAAGACTTTTCAAGGTAGTCAGCTATAAGAGATGTTTTCTCAAAATCAGAATTTGCCACTTGTGAACCTAGTTTTATTTGTGGAAATTCTTGTTTTTGACTTTTTATTCTATGTATGGTAGACCACATATGCCTAGATGACGGGTGAATTTCTTTTAGAAAAGTCTGAAAGCTTGCATATCTATGTTGGTCTAGTTTAGTTTGAACTAGTCTCGTCAGTTTGTTTAATTTTCTTTTTAAGTCTGGTTGTCGTGTCATTTGTCAATAGCGTCTTAAATTGTGTTTACTTTTAATTAGGTTTATGATTTTTATTGGGATTTGTTGCTTGTTTTTTGGGTTTGTTATTTTGAGATATGTGGTAGAATTGGTGAGTGATCCTTGTATGTTGCTGACAAATCGTTTTACTTCATTATCTAAGTCTTTTTCAGATTGAATGTTTTGCAGATGTTTGTAGTTAATTTTTAAAATTTCCCTGAATTTAAAACAGTTAATTTTACCTTTTTGCTGTTTATAATAAGATGATAGATAGAGAGGATGAAATGATATGATTATTGGATTGTGATCCGAATCGAGTTCAGGAATTACTTTTTGGTATAGCAGAAAATCAATATTTTTTGTGATGAGGATATCTAATATGTCAGCAATTATATTATTGTTGTAAGGGTAATGGTTGGGTTCTATTGGGGCCATAATACTTAAATTGAGAGTGGTAGCTAGATTTAGTAAATTGTGCCCTTGAGGAGTTGTTGTGTTGCATCCCCAATCGCAGTGTTTGCTATTAAGGTCACCTATTAGCATGATATTATCGTTATTTCCAAAAATTTCAGTATATATTTTTCTAGGGAATAGCTTATTAGGAGGTTTATACGCCGATATTATGGTTGTGTCTTTGTTATTTATTTTGGTTTTTATTGCTATAGTTTCTAGGTCGTTGCTCGTAAGACTATTAATTAACGTATGTTTTATATCTTTGTGCACTAGTATGGCCACTCCTCCTGCGGCCGTCGCTGAGAGACGGTCGTTGCGATAGATATTAAAACCTGGTATTGAGAACTTGGTTTGAGGTAACAGGTGAGTTTCTGAAATACAAGCTATTTTTATGTTATGGCTTGTTATAAAGTGTCGTAATTGATTTTCTTGCTTTTTTATTCCGTTCGATTTCCAGTTGAGAATGTTTGTTTCTGGATTTTTATTTACGTCCATTATCGAGGTATGATTGTATTAATATTTGTATTTGTAGAATGAGTGAGTTTATTACTTGGTTGATGATTGTAGTTATTACCGGTCCTTGGTGTAGAGGGAGACTGGAGTTCGATAACGGAGTGACTTGGCTATTAAGTCTTTGAGGATTTGAAAACCAGGGATTTATGGGAGGTCGTTGCGTTGGGTTTGTTTGTTGTGGATGATTTTGAGGGACTGGTTTTCGGTCAAGGTTTTTAATCTCGTGGGATTCTCTGTTATTAAAAGCCTGTCGTCTCTGATTATACCACTCTGTTTGATTTTTTAGCAGTTTCTGATAAACTTCACAACCTTTCCAATTGACCGTGTGATCTTTTTTACAGTTAACGCATTTCCGACTTGTTTCTGTTTTAGGTTCCGTACATTTTGAATAATGGTGGTTACCTAAACACCTAACGCATCTCGGAGCGCGCCCACAGTTAGCTTGAGTGTGATCAAATCTTTGACAGTTTTTACATTGAATTGGTAATTTTTGGTTGAATCTAGGAAATACCCTAATAACACTATATAAAAATCTATCTAATGCTCGAATGCTCCTTCCCTTGTTATTGTCCTCTAAATCTACAGCACATGTTGTTAATGGTTTTCTGTCTTTTCCGTGAAGGCGAGTAACTTTGATTACTGGGTATTCTTTTACTAGTTCTTGAAAGATTTCTGTTTCACTATATAGTGTGTGAATATCTTTAATAACAATTGAAAATGTTTTTATGCTTGGGTCACGAAACGTGTGGTATTCTATGTTGTTTTCGTTGCAAAATTTACGAAGATCTCTGAAATCTTCTATTGAATTAAGTTTTACTTTCACTCTGTCTGCTTCTATTTTTGTTGTAAAATCTTCTTTAACTACACTTTTAATGTCATTTATTAACAGTTGAAAATTTTCCGCTTTGTGTATAATTATAGGAGGAATTTTAATCACTGTTTCCGCGGAACTGATATGTTCGTCTTCATCTGTATCGTTATTTAATGTTTCAAACCTGTTTGCTGTAGGAATAGAATATCGTGAAACAGATCCAGTTTTTTGTCTTTTGCGCTCACTTTGTTCTGTTGGGGCAGGTGCAATGTGTTGCAAGGGCGGCCAACTAGAGCGTTGGCTGTTTTGTACTTGCGTTTGAAGGTCCTGTAGTTGCTGTTGCAATTGTACCAGTTGTTGGTGCTGTTCCTGAAGTTGATGCTGCTCCGCCTGTATTTGCTGATGTTTCTGATCTATGATGAGCTGTTGTTGGTACTCCAACGAATGTTGCATGGCGTCGGGCGTGGTGTTGTTAATGGCCTGCATCGCTTCTTTGATGCTCTGTCCGAGGTCAAAGCACGGTAATTCACTTTTATCTATTTTCACTATTGGTTAAAGATATGGAATAACTTTCGAAAACACTGGTCACTTCACGAGCACTCGCAACTCACTGAGTGCTCAGCTTGACGCCGACTGAACTAACAAGGTAGCGCTGCGGTCACAACCTCTCGCCACCGCTGTTAGCGCTGAACTCCTGATTGCGGGGCCCTGATATAAAAAAAGTGGATAAATCCAGCTACATAACTTTCTCTCTATTCCGTAGCGATAAACTAAAAAGGAATATAAAATTTGTGAATCGTAATAGGAATCAATAACGAAGAATGAGAATTCAACAAAATATTCCTATTGAATGCCTTTAATATATTACTAACAATGAAAAACATAACAAAAGACCAAAAAGGAATAGTTATTTTTAATACGAGTGGTACATGTGACACTTCACTTGGCGAGTAGGCAGTTATGCAATAGACCGAGTACCGCAATCTTACGAGCAAAATAAAATCACTTTTACCACGTGTGTCATACACTATTTTTAGACAGGCTTACTAACTTTTATAATTCCTAATTCAAGTAAAAACTTACATACTGACATTTTAAGGCCAGTAGTAGCTGACGCGGTCAGATGAAATTATTTTGATATCTTTGTATCGCAGATTTATCTGAACATCGCCGCACTTTTAGTACCAGTTCTAAAAATTGAATTTTAGCAAGCTGAACATGTCCTGAAAGAACCACTTTTAGTTCTGACTGCGTAAAAACATAATTTCTTCTTAAATGAAGTCACAAAATCCTTTTTTTTTTATTATTTCCCAAAACGGTGTAGATAGTTGAAACATTAAGTTTTTTATTGATTTATGTTGGCTGAACATAGGCCAGTTTAAGTACCAACTTTAGATATGTCTGAGAGGTTTACGTACTAACTTATATGTTAAACTTAAATGTAACATAAGATTGAGGATGCTCTATTGGGTCCTCTATTTATATTCGAATTCGGAGAAGGATTTAAGGAATATATTGTAGAGACATGTGGTTTTTATTCTGCTGTGGTTGGTATTTTTTGCGAGTCTGAAGGTTACAAGGGAAGGGATTTGAGGTAAATAACAGTAGAAGTTAATGGCTTGGATAGTAATGTGGTATTCAATGGGTTCGAAGTTCAGTTCTTTATGAAGGTAATGATTGGTGACAAACCGCGCTGCATTGGATATTGTTCTGAGAAATTAATTCTAAATTACTTGTATTTCTTTAGATTGGGTTTGGGGCAGGAACGCATTCAGTGCACACTGGCTTTAATATCGTTCGCGGCGTCGCCGCGTCTCTATTGGATGGCGCCGCCCGTCAACCACGAGCCCCGGCCGCCAGCCGCCAGCCGACGACGCCGCCTTCACACAGAGCACACGCAGAGCCCCGCGAAATCCAAGCAACAAGCCACATCTCGCCAAATGGCGCGTTAATGCTCCCTCGCAGTCTGCAATCTCTTTGACAACAGACAGAGCTCCACCGCTCTCCCGATTTGCACTCGCGTCCTCGGCTCAGCCCGTCCTGCCATTGCCCCCCCCCCCCCCCCCGCGCGGCACAGCGCTTCGGGCGAACGCAGGGGCCACTGGCGCAAGGGGGGCGGGTGTTCCTATTTCAGTCTCGCTTTCGCGCTTGACTTTTCGAAAATGCAGAAAGAGTGGGAAGGCAAATAAAGGAAGAAAATAACAAATGAGAAGAGGCTTTCCTGAACATGTTTGTTCCAATTTGTAAAAGATTTGTATATACTCGTATTTTTCTAATACAAACGGGTTGTATTACAACCCTTTCTTATTATTTGATGTTATAGATTTCTATTTGCTTTACACATTCATTTATTACCACAATTTTTCAATACACAATTATAGAATTGTTTCATCTAATCTCTCGCAGCAACATTATTTAACTGGAAATATCAATATTGTTGATTTGACTTATTACAGAAAGAACGAACGGACGAACAGACGGCAGGGGGACGACGGCACGCAGATGGGCATTTGGACAGGCAGATCAACATTCGTGTGGACGGACGCACGGACAGACGATTGCGCAGATCGACGTTTTGTTGTAAATCAATTTTTTCGTGGGTTTAAACAACCCACGAAACGTACATTCTCATTGCATAATTTTCTATGAGCTGCATTGAATAATATACACTTCCTACTCAAAGACGTGGAAACGAATTCCTTGGCGTTTTAGAGCGGTGTCAATCTAGCCCAACTGTAGCTCAAACACATCAAACCAATATGATTATTTCGTACTCGTTTATTACTAATTTGTTACCTCAAAATTAAATTTATTACTAATGCCGTGTATGACGTAAAAAAAGGGTGGTTCTGGCTTGAGAGTCAAGCTGGCGCAAACAACAGAAACAACCACCAGCTGGCAAAACCACAGAGATAATCGCAAAACCCCTGAAAATTTCGCCCTTTTTTACTTTTTCACATAATCTTCAAAGCCCCGTGTTTTATCGATACAATTGTACTTTACAAAAGGAAAGTCGATGCAATTCCCTACAAAATGCATTTATTAAGTTTAATTTTCGAAGAAACGGTTTGGTCCTAGAGCGCGCTGAACAACGGTTACTGTTTGGGCGAACGGTTACTTTTTGGTTGAAAGCGGAAGAGAATCTCCTTCCAGTCATTCTTTGTCGCTGCGTCACTCTAGTTTGTTTGTCATGCTTGAAAACAAGTATTATGAATGATTCAAGGAATCGTACAGACGGATTTGCTTGCGAGAAATATCTGTAAATTCTAGAAATATACAACAAAGGTTTACATAACGATACTTATATATCGCTCCCATACTTTTCAAGAATACGTTCTTTAACTATTTTCCAATGTGCAAGAATATTTATTAGTTCTTCAATGCTAAGTTGGTATTCCTCGACACTATTTCCAAGCAAACTAAAAAAAGTTTACATTTTAGCTTATTCTACCTCGTCATTGCAGGGCCTGTCTATAATTTGTGTTCCGTGGGGGGCTGGTGCAGTGCTTTCATGCTCAATAAATAATACAGTGGATTAGCAGCTACGAACTCATTTACAGCCCTTTACGCGATGTACTACTATGGAACAGCCAAAATCATACTTACGATTTCTCGCGAATCTTAAAAACAGTTTCTCTGACAGCTAATTTCCTCACAGAGTGTACTAGATTGCGTTTTAAGGGAGGCTTTTACTTTTTCGATACCGCTTACGCAGTTCAAAGAAAGTTATGTAACGTTGCAAATAAAGTGGCGCAAAAGCCCATAAAAACTAATTGTCGGGCCCTGGAAACAAAAAGTGGATAAATCCAGTTTTAGAAAAAAAGTATACAAAATTTCTCTAAAATGTGGTATTGTGAAAATCCCTATCTTGTGGGTTTCTGATAACGCAAAATTGATTGACGGCAAAACGGCTGTCCGCCCGTCCGTCTGTGAACAACGCTTGCGGCAAAATCCTTCAGCCGATTTTCTCCAAAATTGACATTTCCCAATTGATCTAGCTAATGCCACGGCCTCTTGAATATGAAATCTATATTTCAATTTGGAGGAACTTAACATGAAGCTTTTCGTACATTTTCAAAATGTTTCAAAAATGGCATCAATTTTTTTGATTAAAGTGTATTGTCAGGTAGCGTAATGAACGATTAAGAGAATGGTGAAAGTCTGGTTTTAGTAGAAATCCCTAACTTTAAAAAAATATGGAAAAATACAACTTTTTTGGGGTCTTCCTGCAACTGAAATATTTCCCTAATGAAATGTGTTTATCAAAAACCGATCTTCTACTAAAGTCATATGCAATTCTTCGATAATGTGACTAATTTATGCGCAATTTTCCATGAACTGCATGCGTTTTTAATGCCATTTTAAACATTTAGTTTCTAAAAAAGAATCCAAAATTTTCCTTTCATTTTTTGTTGTACATAGGAAGAGGCCGCTAAAGAAAATTATGCTATTTTCGGTCCTATTTTCGGCTCTATATTCGAAAATTGCAAACAAACAATTAACGTAGGAAAAGTACATTATTGATGGTAGAGATTTTTTTGTTTCATAAATCTCAAAAATGAGTTTTTGAAAAAAATAATGTACAATTGTTTAAAAATATGACTACTTTAGCGTAATTTTTCAAAATTTTCAAATTGCATTTTTGAATTTGAGGCACTTTGTTCGATAAGCAGTCGTTTTGAAATTATTTTGAATTTTTCTGATTGTCGAGATGGATATGAAACCATTACCAGGCTTGATGTCTTGGAAGAAGAGTGAGTCAGCAAGACTAGAGGCGGTTGTAAGAAACGATCAGTGTAAACCAATTTCAGACGTTATCAGATCTCTGCGTGGTAAAATAGATGCAAGTAATGTAATTTCGGCAGACGCGTGGGCGAAGTGTTTTTCAAGAACGCTCGCAACAGCGTACATTGAAGGAGGGGCAGATATTTACACTGATGGGAGTGCGCCTGAAATAGACAAACCTTTAACGTGGAGTGAAGCGAACAGGGCTATTAACTTTCGGGACGAGCCATGGATAGAAAGAAAGCAGGGGGTGCGGTCGGCATCCCGACAAAATGTATTTCGGAATTGTGAAACTTAGATCCAGAGAGTATCCTGAATTTGTTTAATAGCGCTATTGATTTGGGATAGTATCCAGAAACGTGAAGTACAGCTACTCCCAACCAATTTTGAAGATGAAAGGTGATACGAATTACCCAGAAGACAATACCTTTGTGTTAGATACCCCAGTGAAGCAGGCGCTTTCACGTAAACGGAACCATTTATGTTGCAGTTTTGTGGATTTCTAAAATGCTTTTGACTCAATCAATAAGGAAGCGATATGACGAAATGCTCCGGAAATTGATGGCCTGAAAATTCCCGGATAACTTTATGCTAATGATTTAGTTATATGTTCTGCTATGTCTTAATGTCCTGTCATAAAATGTCATAAAGTACCCCTGGCATCAATAGAGCCGAAGGAACAGGGGTCAGGTATCTACGACCTTCAATGCAGCTGTAGCATCGCTGGGCGTCCGCGATCTTATTAATAGAAATTCTACATCGAAATCGCGGCAGCTCGTACCGTTACAGTAAATATACAAAAAACGAAAACTGTTAACTTGCACAATGGGTTTATTTGCATAGGAAAAATTACGTGCAGGATGAATTCGACCATGTCAAATCGTTTATGTAACGTGGTGCAAAAATATCCATGAATATGCGATGGAACAGTCACTTAGTGGCGGCTCAAAATAAAGGAAGAATTGCGCTCAAAGCAATCTCTTGCGCAGTACGCAGGGTATTGCAATTGATTTTCAAGGCGCGAGACTCAATGTTTAAATCGCTAACCTTCCCATCTATAAATGATGGGGAGGGGGAAATCTGGGGAGTAGATAGGATAGGTAGATCGGAAAGCATTCGGATTTAAAAGGCAAGATATCCTGTGAGGAACGGCCAAACAACGTTCACTAGTGACACAAATTCCTGTATGGGGTTGTGAAATTACGTTCACATACTTAGATGGGACGCAAAAGAGGTGTACGCTCGGAACAGCATCGGAGGGAAAATGCAACATAGTTTCAAAGACTCAATTGGTAATGAGTTCTCGGCCCTGTGCAGTGAGGAAAGATTGGACTCATATCCTTTAAAATGTCTGTACTACTGAAACATGGAGGGGAAGATGAATAGGAATGGGAAAACTCTTCTTTCAACATAGAAACGTAACGCTCGCCCACAACTTATTCGGCGAAAATTGTTCTCACTTCCCTGAAGATTTGGGAAATTTGTAGGAAAGGTTCGGACCATTAGGGGAACAAAAATTAGGGAGTGGTAAAACAGTACTGCTTCGTAAGAGCGGGTCCTTGACTAAACAATGAAATAAATAAGACAATTAGTAGAGAATGAATAATTTAACCAGTAACTAAGTTATGTTAGTAAATAAACAAGTAAATCAATAAACAAAGAATTCAATTTCAACAGAATTTATTACATGCCCACTGGGGGCAGAGGGGGGTGGGTTCCCGAAAGGTAGCAGAGAGGCGCTGGTGCGGACGCTGAAGAGGCCAAAGACTGGAAGGAGAATGCGCGACGTCCAGGAAAGAACTAGTTTAGAAACTAACGCTGTTCCTACTAACTAACCCCATCCTCTTGCCAGCTGCCATTTATCGCCGCCCCATGTACATGTTTTTTTGAAATTATGCTAACTTCTCGGTTTCCTATTGAAAGGACGTCAATATTACATTAAGAGGTTTAGGGAAGAGTAAAAGTTCGTCTTGTAAGGAAGTTTTCGTAGAAACATTTGGAGCTGTTTCTAAAAAAAATGAAAAGGTTGCAGGGGAGAGCAGAGTACCCGCAAAAATAATGAATAGTTTTCAAAATCACAGAACTTCAAGTTAAGCTACATTTATTCAGTTTTGAACTCATCAGACAGGGATTTATTCAGTTTGGAAATGCCTGCGTATAGTTTAGGCACTAGTGTTGATAAGACAGACTAGTGCCTAAACTATTCTGTCTGTCTTATGTCTGTCACAGACATAAGACAGACCGATAGTCTGACAGACCAACAGACAGATAGACAGAGGGACGTAATGAAAATACAAACACTTTTCGGTATCAAGGATGTACAATTTCTGAAATCGGACTATATAACGTGTTAGAGGGAGGTATTTACTACATATTAAAACAGGATTTATCTCCTTTTCTGACCCACAAAAAGAGTTTGTAGAAAAATCGCCTTTTTTTGTCGCAGCATTACATAACTTGCTCTATTCTGCACATATTACTTACTATATACGGGAAAGTAAATAGTGTATCGATATAAGATGACCATGGAAAGGGAAGGCACTGCATTTTTTGAATCAATAACCTGTAAAACGTTATTGGAATTGTGGATTGGTAATCAGATGGTCGGAGTAAGCATGAACTGTTTACTCTAAAAATTGTTGTAGAAAAAATATTAACTAGTTGAACCCCTCTTGATGAGGGCCATAAGTGTCGACAAGTTAAACATTCAACCATTAACGCCTACTGAAGACTCACATTTAGTAAGAACCTAATATAAATAAATAGTTTGTTCATGGAAAATTCTGTGTCAGTTAATGTTTTGAAAAAAGATTGAATTCGCACAAACGTTTGTCTGAGATACTCGTATGAACCTTCAAGTGTATGTGATAAACGTAGAATTGTATCTTCTGAAAGAAGGTATGGAGGGCTGATTAGGTGCTAGCTTCTGAAAGACCTCCTCCTCCTTCTATTCCCTGCGTCCGTCGACGTCTGCCATCCCTCTGCGCTTCAAGTGTATTTGTTAGTTCTAAGTTAAATTTATGATCTTCTTTCAATGTAGATCGTTCCATAAGTTTATTATTCTCACAATACCTCGTCGCGACCGACAAAACTGCAATACATTTGAAGAATTTTAAAACCAATGTGTAGCGCGTTTGCAAACTGCAACCCATCAAACAATGCGCCAAATTCGGATTAACAATCCCGAATTTTTGCAATTCTTGAACATATACACGTAGAGAGTGCACAGAAAATCGCGCGAGAGTGCGCACAACTATCTTTACAGTTCTTTGCTGAACACGAGGAGAAACTTTAAACAAATTTGGAGCCATTTCTGAGAAAATAATTGTTTTAATTAAAAATGGAAAATTACCCCAAAATACTAATTTTGAAAAGCCGGAAAGGGCGGGGCGAGGGCGATTGAGAGAGGCGGGGCGGCTGCGAGAATGAGCAGACGATAGCGCAGAGGGAGGGGCGGAAAGGAGGAGGAGTGGAAAGGGCAAGGCGAGGGCGACTGACAGAGGCGGGGCGGCTGCGAGAACGAGCAGGCGATGGCGCAGAGGGAGGGGCGGAAAGGAGGAGGGGTGGAAAGGGCGGGGCGAGGGCGACTGAGAGAGGCGGGGCGGCTGCGAGAGTGAGCAGGCGATGGCGCAGAGGGAGGGGCGGAAAGGGGGGGAGGGGTGGAAAGGGCGGGGCGAGGGCGACTGAGAGAGGCGGGGCGGCTGCGAGAGCGAGCAGGCGATGGCGCAGAGGGAGGGGCGGAAAGGAGGAGGGATGGAAAGGGCGGGGCAAGTGCGACTGAGAGAGGCGGGCGGCTGCGAGAGTGAGCAGGCGATGGCGCAGAGGGAGGGGCGGAAAGGAGGAGGGGTGGAAAGGGCGGGGCAAGTGCGTCTGAGAGAGGCGGGCGGCTGCGAGAGTGAGCAGGCGATGGCGCAGAGGGAGGGGCGGAAAGGGGGAGGGGTGGAAAGGGCGGGGCGAGGGCGACTGAGAGAGGCGGGGCGGCTGCGAGAGTGAGCAAGCGATGGCGCAGAGGGAGGGGCGGAAAGGAGGAGGGGTGGAAAGGGCGGCGCAAGTGCGACTGAGAGAGGCGGGCGGCTGCGAGAGTGAGCAGGCGATGGCGCAGAGGGAGGGGCGGAAAGGGGGAGGGGTGGAAAGGGCGGGGCGAGGGCGACTGAGAGAGGCGGGGCGGCTGCGAGAGTGAGCAGGCGATGGCACAGAGGGAGGGGCGGAAAGGGGGAGGGGTGGAAAGGGCGGGGCGAGGGCGACTGAGAGAGGCGGGGCGGCTGCGAGAGTGAGCAGGCGATGGCGCAGAGGGAGGGGTGGAAAGGGCGGGGCGAGGGCGACTGAGAGAGGCGGGGCGGCTGCGAGAGTGAGCAGGCGATGGCACAGAGGGAGGGGCGGAAAGAGGGAGGAGTGGAAAGGGCGGGGCGAGGGCGACTGAGAGAGGCGGGGCGGCTGCGAGAGTGAGCAGGCGATGGCGCAGAGGGAGGGGCGGAAAGGAGGAGGGGTGGAAAGGGCGGGGCAAGTGCGACTGAGAGAGGCGGGCGGCTGCGAGAGTGAGCAGGCGATGGCGCAGAGGGAGGGGCGGAAAGGAGGAGGGGCGGAAAGGAGGAGGGGTGGAAAAGGCGGGGCGAGAGCGACAGAGAGAGGCAGGGCGGCTGCGAGAGTGAGCAGGCGATGGCGCAGAGGGAGGGGCGGAAAGGGGGAGGGGTGGAAAGGGCGGGGCGAGGGCGACTGAGAGAGGCGGGGCGGCTGCGAGAGCGAGCATGCGATGGTGCAGAGGGAGGGGCGGAAAGGAGGAGGGGTGGAAAGGGCGGGGCAAGTGCGACTGAGAGAGGCGGGCGGCTGCGAGAGTGAGCAGGCGATGGCGCAGAGGGAGGGGCGGAAAGGAGGAGGGTGGAAAGGGCGGGGCGAGAGCGACTGAGAGAGGCGGGGCGGCTGCGAGAGCGAGCAGGCGATGGCGCAGAGGAAGGGGCGGAAAGGAGGAGGGTGGAAAGGGCGGGGCGAGAGCGACTGAGAGAGGTGGGGCGGCTGCGAGAGTGAGCAGGCGATGGCGCAGAGGGAGGGGCGGAAAGGAGGAGGGGTGTAAAGGGCGGGGCAAGTGCGACTGAGAGAGGCGGGCGGCTGCGAGAGTGAGCAGGCGATGGCGCAGAGGGAGGGGCGGAAAGGGGGAGGGGTGGAAAGGGCGGGGCGAGGCGATTGAGAGAGGCGGGCGGCTCCGAGAGTGAGCAGGCGATGGCGCAGAGGGAGGGGCGGAAAGGGGGAGGGGTGGAAAGGGTGGGGCGAGGGCGACTGAGAGAGGCGGGGCGGCTGCGAGAGTGAGCAGGCGATGGCGCAGAGGGAGGGGCGGAAAGGAGGAGGGGTGGAAAGGGCGGGGCGAGGGCGATTGAGAGAGGCGGGGCGGCTGCGAGAGTGAGCAGGCGATGGCGCAGAGGGAGGGGCGGAAAGGAGGAGGGTGGAAAGGGCGGGGCGAGAGCGACTGAGAGAGGCGGGGCGGCTGCGAGAGCGAGCAGGCGATGGCGCAGAGGAAGGGGCGGAAAGGAGGAGGGTGAAAAGGGCGGGGCGAGAGCGACTGAGAGAGGTGGGGCGGCTGCGAGAGTGAGCAGGCGATGGCGCAGAGGGAGGGGCGGAAAGGAGGAGGGGCGGAAAGGAGGAGGGGTGGAAAAGGCGGGGCGAGAGCGACAGAGAGAGGCAGGGCGGCTGCGAGAGTGAGCAGGCGATAGCGCAGAGGGAGGGGCGGAAAGGGGGAGGGGTGGAAAGGGCGGGGCGAGGGCGACTGAGAGAGGCGGGGCGGCTGCGAGAGCGAGCATGCGATGGTGCAGAGGGAGGGGCGGAAAGGAGGAGGGGTGGAAAGGGCGGGGCAAGTGCGACTGAGAGAGGCGGGCGGCTGCGAGAGTGAGCAGGCGATGGCGCAGAGGAAGGGGCGGAAAGGAGGAGGGGTGGAAAGGGCGGGGCAAGTGCGACTGAGAGAGGCGGGCGGCTGCGAGAGTGAGCAGACCATGGCGCAGAGGGAGAAGCGGAAAGGAGGAGGGGTGGAAAGGGCGGGGCGAGGGCGATTGAGAGAGGCGGGGCGGCTGCGAGAGTGAGCAGGCGATGGCGCAGAGGGAGGGGCGGAAAGGAGGAGGGGTGGAAAGGGCGGGTCAAGTGCGACTGAGAGAGTCGGGCGGCTGCGAGAGTGTGCAGGCGATGGCGCAGAGGGAGGGGCGGAAAGGGGGAGGGGTGGAATGGGGCGGGGCAAGTGCGACTGAGAGAGGCGGGCGGCTGCGAGAGTGAGCAGCCGATGGCGCAGAGGGAGGGGCGGAAAGGGGGAGAGGTGGAGAGGGCGGGGCAAGTGCGACTGAGAGACGCGGGCGGCTGCGAGAGTGTGCAGGCGATGGCGCAGAGGGAGGGGTGGAAAGGAGGAGGGGTGGAAAGGGCGGGGCGAGGGCGATTGAGAGGGGCGGGGCGGCTGCGAGAGTGAGCAGGCGATGGCGCAGAGGGAGGGGCGGAAAGGGGGAGGGGTGGAAAGGGCGGGGCGAGAGCGACTGAGAGAGGCGGGGCGGCTGCGAGAGTGAGCAGGCGATGGCGCAGAGGGAGGGGCGGAAAGGAGGAGGGGTGGAAAGGGCGGGGCGAGGGCGATTGAGAGAGGCGGGGCGGCTGCTAGAGTGAGCAGGCGATGGCGCAGAGGGAGGGGCGGAAAGGAGGAGGGTGGAAAGGGCGGGGCGAGAGCGACTGAGAGAGGCGGGGCGGCTGCGAGAGCGAGCAGGCGATGGCGCAGAGGAAGGGGCGGAAAGGAGGAGGGTGGAAAGGGCGGGGCGAGAGCGACTGAGAGAGGTGGGGCGGCTGCGAGAGTGAGCAGGCGATGGCGCAGAGGGAGGGGCGGAAAGGAGGAGGGGTGTAAAGGGCGGGGCAAGTGCGACTGAGAGAGGCGGGCGGCTGCGAGAGTGAGCAGGCGATGGCGCAGAGGGAGGGGCGGAAAGGGGGAGGGGTGGAAAGGGCGGGGCGAGGCGATTGAGAGAGGCGGGCGGCTGCGAGAGTGAGCAGGCGATGGCGCAGAGGGAGGGGCGGAAAGGGGGAGGGGTGGAAAGGGTGGGGCGAGGGCGACTGAGAGAGGCGGGGCGGCTGCGAGAGTGAGCAGGCGATGGCGCAGAGGGAGGGGCGGAAAGGAGGAGGGTGGAAAGGGCGGGGCGAGTGCGATTGAGAGAGGCGGGGCGGCTGCGAGAGTGAGCAGGCGATGGCGCAGAGGGAGGGGCGGAAAGGAGGAGGGTGGAAAGGGCGGGGCGAGAGAGACTGAGAGAGGCGGGGCGGCTACGAGAGCGAGCAGGCGATGGCGCAGAGGGAGGGGCGGAAATGAGGAGGGTGGAAAGGGCGGGGCGAGAGCGACTGAGAGAGTTGGGGCGGCTGCGAGAGTGAGCAGGCGTTGGCGCAGAGGGAGGGGCGGAAAGGAGGAGGGTGGAAAGGGCGGGGCGAGGGCGACTGAGAGAGGCGGGGCGGCTGCGAGAGTGAGCAGGCGATGGCGCAGAGGGAGGGGCGGAAAGGAGGAGAGGTGGAAAGGGCGGGGCAAGTGCGTCTGAGAGAGGCGGGCGGCTGCGAGAGTGAGCAGGCGATGGCGCAGAGGGAGGGGCGCAAACGGGGAGGGGTGGAAAGGGCGGGGCGAGGGCGACTGAGAGAGGCGGGGCGGCTGCGAGAGTGAGCAGGCGATGGCGCAGAGGGAGGGGCGGAAAGGAGGAGAGGTGGAAAGGGCGGGGCGAGTGCGACTGAGAGAGGCGGGCGGCTGCGAGAGTGAGCAGACGATGGCGCAGAGGGAGGGGCGGTAAGGGGGAGGGGTGGAAAGGGCGGGGCGAGGGCGGCTGAGAGAGGCGGGGCGGCTGCGAGAGCGAGCAGGCGATGGTGCAGAGGGAGGGGCGGAAAGGATGAGGGGTGGAAAGGGCGGGGCAAGTGCGACTGAGAGAGGCGGGCGGCTGCGAGAGTGAGCAGGCGATGGCGCGGAGGGAGGGGCGGAAAGGGGGAGGGGTGGAAAGGGCGGGGCGAGGGCGACTGAGAGAGGCGTGGCGGCTGCGAGAGTGAGCAGGCGATGGCGCAGAGGGAGGTGCGGAAAGGAGGAGGAGTGGAAAGGGCAAGGCGAGGGCGACTGACAGAGGCAAGGCGGCTGCGAGAGTGAGCAGGCGATGGCGCAGAGGGAGGGGCGGAAAGGAGGAGGGGTGGAAAGGGCGGGGCAAGTGCGACTGAGAGAGGCGGGCGGCTGCGAGAGTGAGCAGGCGATGGCGCAGAGGGAGGGGCGGAGAGGGGGAGGGGTGGAAAGGGCGGGGCGAGGGCGACTGAGAGAGGCGTGGCGGCTGCGAGAGTGAGCAGGCGATGGCGCAGAGGGAGGTGCGGAAAGGAGGAGGAGTGGAAAGGGCAAGGCGAGGGCGACTGACAGAGGCGGGACGGCTGCGAGAGTGAGCAGGCGATGGCGCAGAGGAAGGGGCGGGAAGGAGGAGGGGTGGAAAGGGCGGGGCAAGTGCGACTGAGAGAGGCGGGCGGCTGCGAGAGTGAGCAGCCGATGGCGCAGAGGGAGGGGCGGTGAGGGGGAGGGGAGGAAAGGGCGGGGCGAGGGCGACTGAGAGAGGCGGGGCGGCTGCGAGAGCGAGCAGGCGATGGTGCAGAGGGAGGGGCGGAAAGGAGGAGGGGTGGAAAGGGCGGGGCAAGTGCGACTGAGAGAGGCGGGCGGCTGCGAGAGTGAGCAGACCATGGCGCAGAGGGAGAAGCGGAAAGGAGGAGGGGTGGAAAGGGCGGGGCGAGGGCGATTGAGAGAGGCGGGGCGGCTGCGAGAGTGAGCAGGCGATGGCGCAGAGGGAGGGGCGGAAAGGAGGAGGGGTGGAAAGGGCGGGTCAAGTGCGACTGAGAGAGTCGGGCGGCTGCGAGAGTGTGCAGGCGATGGCGCAGAGGGAGGGGCGGAAAGGGGGAGGGGTGGAAAGGGCGGGGCAAGTGCGACTGAGAGAGGCGGGCGGCTGCGAGAGTGAGCAGCCGATGGCGCAGAGGGAGGGGCGGAAAGGGGGAGAGGTGGAGAGGGCGGGGCAAGTGCGACTGAGAGACGCGGGCGGCTGCGAGAGTGTGCAGGCGATGGCGCAGAGGGAGGGGTGGAAAGGAGGAGGGGTGGAAAGGGCGGGGCGAGGGCGATTGAGAGGGGCGGGGCGGCTGCGAGAGTGAGCAGGCGATGGCGCAGAGGGAGGGGCGGAAAGGGGGAGGGGTGGAAAGGGCGGGGCGAGAGCGACTGAGAGAGGCGGGGCGGCTGCGAGAGTGAGCAGGCGATGGCGCAGAGGGAGGGGCGGAAAGGAGGAGGGGTGGAAAGGGCGGGGCGAGGGCGATTGAGAGAGGCGGGGCGGCTGCTAGAGTGAGCAGGCGATGGCGCAGATGGAGGGGCGGAAAAGAGGAGGGTGGAAAGGGCGGGGCGAGAGCGACTGAGAGAGGCGGGGCGGCTGCGAGAGCGAGCAGGCGATGGCGCAGAGGAAGGGGCGGAAAGGAGGAGGGTGGAAAGGGCGGGGCGAGAGCGACTGAGAGAGGTGGGGCGGCTGCGAGAGTGAGCAGGCGATGGCGCAGAGGGAGGGGCGGAAAGGAGGAGGGGTGTAAAGGGCGGGGCAAGTGCGACTGAGAGAGGCGGGCGGCTGCGAGAGTGAGCAGGCGATGGCGCAGAGGGAGGGGCGGAAAGGGGGAGGGGTGGAAAGGGCGGGGCGAGGCGATTGAGAGAGGCGGGCGGCTGCGAGAGTGAGCAGGCGATGGCGCAGAGGGAGGGGCGGAAAGGGGGAGGGGTGGAAAGGGTGGGGTGAGGGCGACTGAGAGAGGCGGGGCGGCTGCGAGAGTGAGCAGGCGATGGCGCAGAGGGAGGGGCGGAAAGGAGGAGGGGTGGAAAGGGCGGGGCGAGGGCGATTGAGAGAGGCGGGGCGGCTGCGAGAGTGAGCAGGCGATGGCGCAGAGGGAGGGGCGGAAAGGAGGAGGGTGGAAAGGGCGGGGCGAGAGAGACTGAGAGAGGCGGGGCGGCTACGAGAGCGAGCAGGCGATGGCGCAGAGGGAGGGGCGGAAATGAGGAGGGTGGAAAGGGCGGGGCGAGAGCGACTGAGAGAGTTGGGGCGGCTGCGAGAGTGAGCAGGCGTTGGCGCATAGGGAGGGGCGGAAAGGAGGAGGGTGGAAAGGGCGGGGCGAGAGCGACTGAGAGAGGCGGGGCGGCTGCGAGAGCGAGCAGGCGATGGCGCAGAAGGAGGGGCGGAAAGGAGGAGGGTGGAAAGGGCGGGGCGAGAGCGACTGAGAGAGGTGGGGTGGCTGCGAGAGTGAGCAGGCGATGGCGCAGAGGGAGGGGCGGAAAGGGGGAGGGGTGGAAAGGGCGGGGCGAGGGCGACTGAGAGAGGCGTGGCGGCTGCGAGAGTGAGCAGGCGATGGCGCAGAGGGAGGTGCGGAAATGAGGAGGAGTGGAAAGGGCAAGGCGAGGGCGACTGACAGAGGCGGGGCGGCTGCGAGAGTGAGCAGGCGATGGCGCAGAGGGAGGGGCGGGAAGGAGGAGGGGTGGAAAGGGCGGGGCAAGTGCGACTGAGAGAGGCGGGCGGCTGCGAGAGTGAGCAGCCGATGGCGCAGAGGGAGGGGCGGTAAGGGGGAGGGGTGGAAAGGGCGGGGCGAGGGCGACTGAGGGAGGCGGGGCGACTGCGAGAGCGAGCAGGCGATGGTGCATTGGGAGGGGCGGAAAGGAGGAGGGGTGGAAAGGGTGGGGCAAGTGCGACTGAGAGAGGCGGGCGGCTGCGAGAGTGAGCAGGCGATGGCGCAGAGGGAAGGGCGGGAAGGAGGAGGGGTGGAAAGGGCGGGGCAAGTGCGACTGAGAGAGGCGGGCGGCTGCGAGAGTGAGCAGACCATGGCGCAGAGGGAGGTGCGGAAAGGAGGAGGGGTGGAAAGGGCGGGGCGAGGGCGATTGAGAGAGGCGGGGCGGCTGCGAGAGTGAGCAGGCGATGGCGCAGAGGGAGGGGCGGAAAGGAGGAGGGGTGGAAAGGGCGGGGCGTGGGCGATTGAGGGAGGCGGGGCGGCTGCGAGAGTGAGCAGGCGATGGCGCAGAGGGAGGGGCGGAAAGGAGGAGGGGTGGAAAGGGCGGGGCGAGGGCGATTGAGAGAGGCGGGGCGGCTGCGAGAGTGAGCAGGCGATGGCGCAGAGGGAGGGGCGGAAAGGGGGAGGGGTGGAAAGGGCGGGGCAAGTGCGACTGAGAGAGGCGGGCGGCTGCGAGAGTGAGCAGCCGATGGCGCAGAGGGTGGGGCGGAAAGGGGGAGGGGTGGAAAGGGCGGGGCAAGTGCGACTGAGAGAGGCGGGCGGCTGCGAGAGTGTGCAGGCGATGGCGCAGAGGGAGGGGCGGAAAGGAGGAGGGGTGGAAAGGGCGGGGCGAGGGCGATTGAGAGGGGCGGGGCGGCTGCGAGAGTGAGCAGGCGATGGCGCAGAGGGAGGGGCGGAAAGGGGGAGGGGTGGAAAGGGCGGGGCGAGAGCGACTGAGAGAGGCGGGGCGGCTGCGAGAGTGAGCAGGCGATGGCGCAGAGGGAGGGGCGGAAAGGAGGAGGGGTGGAAAGGGCGGGGCGAGGGCGATTGAGAGAGGCGGGGCGGCTGCGAGAGTGAGCAGGCGATGGCGCAGAGGGAGGGGCGGAAAGGAGGAGGGTTGGAAAGGGCGGGGTGAGAGCGACTGAGAGAGGCGGGGCGGCTGCGAGAGCGAGCAGGCGATGGCGCAGAGGGAGGGGCGGAAAGGAGGAGGGTGGAAAGGGCGGGGCGAGATCGACTGAGAGAGGTGGGGCGGCTGCGAGAGTGAGCAGGCGATGGCGCAGAGGGAGGGGCGGAAAGGAGGAGGGATGGAAAGGGCGGGGCGAGGGCGATTGAGAGAGGCGGGGCGGCTGCGAGAGTGAGCAGGGGATGGCGCAGAGGGAGGGGCGGAAAGGAGGAGGGTGGAAAGGGCGGGGCGAGAGCGACTGAGAGAGGCGGGGCGGCTGCGAGAACGAGCAGGCGATGGCGCAGAGGGAGGGGCGGAAAGGAGGAGGGTGGAAAGGGCGGGGCGAGAGCGACTGAGAGAGGCGGGGCGGCTGCGAGAGCGAGCAGGCGATGGCGCAGAGGGAGGGGCGGAAAGGAGGAGGGGTGGAAAGGGCGGGGCGAGGGCGATTGAGAGGGGTGCGGTGGATCGGGGATGAGGGCGAGGGCGAGGACGGGAGCAGGGCGCGCCCGAGGTTATAGAGCGATCGCAACTAACAAAAAAGTCTGGTCCTCTTCTGTAATGGAGAGTCGGCCGCGTGCCGTCGCCTGGCCCTCTCCTCGCTGTGGACGTTCTCGTGCGGCGCTGGCACCAGGAGGAGTGAATGCTCGCAATGTACATTGGGTGGTGTTCTTGAGGAGAAAGTGTAATTGAAAGTGTTTTAAAACAAACATATTCCTAAAACACAATTTTTTTTAGGAGATCGAAAAAACGTTCCATGTCGAAAGTGGTAGACATTTGAAGCATGAAAATTGCGGTGCATTCTCTCAAGCTATACTGATGAGTGTGGAAAAGCTTGAGTGTAGTTCAAGCCTGAACTGAATCGTAAAAATTCTTGGATTATGTGTGGTGTTTTTAGACTATAGTGCTATTTTTTCAAAAAATGAGAAATTTGTAAATCAATAATATTAAGGAATATTGTAACAAATAATGCACTTTATTAATTTGAAATATTATTCACCCACTTATTATTCTTCGGCACTGCTGTTGGCGTCGTTATCAGCGTTTTCCTCTTTCACATTAGCATCTGCCTCTGACAACAAATTTAGATACAAATCTCTGTTAGCAGGTGACTGTAAATATTTAGTCAACTTCTTAACATTACTTAGTGATTAAAATGTTGTGCTCCTTTCACCTTCTTTGATCTTACTATATCCTCATTCCTCCCTTTCCTTGGTTTACATCCATTCCACTCAGTTCTTTCTTCATAGAAAACATTTCGTTGTCGTTACTTTCACTCTTGCTTGCTCGTATTTACAACACAAAGGGCGTATGTGCCACAAGAACAAGTTATCCAGTATCACCAAACACCCAGAACGAAAATACTGCTGATCCGGTGTAACCACATTTACAAAACCAACATTATTACAGTTGAACATTGTGATAAGCTGTGCTTGACAAATAATCACGGAGAAAGCTTACATTTAATGGACTATGGTTCTTTGCCAAAAGAGACTCTGGACTATGGTTCTTTTATTAAAATCACTCCAACTTTCGGAGCTAATGACTACGAACAAGAGCTGATTTTGTTCACAACAACACAGTCAGCAAATGGCGGCTCTGAAACTAGCAGCAGTTCTAGTATCTTAAAACCTCACTATTTGGACTTAGTATGTTTTAAAAAAAATCTTCAATTCGATCTTAAAGAGAGAATTTGGCAAAGAAAGCGGAGAGTCTCTTTCAGCTCGTGGCACTCATAGACACCCACTTTTATCTCTCCAGGTTGAGGATTATTTTTCGTACGATACTATTGCCGAAATAGGGAAGGCAAACAAACTAGAAAGACTGTCAAAAACATCCCCTCTTGCATACTGTGTCATATATAAAAATGCTAATCGCTACAAGATCGTTAAATCGTCATTAATGCAATATTTTATTCCTTAGTTCAGTGAGTAGAGCATTTATTTAGATAATAGAATGTCACAGGTTCGTATTCGTGTATGACCAAATGTTTGCACTCTCTGAAAATCCATTTTCAAGTTCTTTTTCTTAATATGACAGTTCAATTACTTGTTGTATGTAGATAATATTACTACATTACTGACAAAAGTGTGATAAAAACTTGTTCATTCCTCCTGTGGCATCATAAGAAAGAACTTTTGAACCTTGCGGCAAAATAAATTGTATAAAATTTCTCAGAAAACTTAATATTATATTAGGGAATTCGATTCGTGTGAAATGAACTGTCACTTTCTTAAGCAGAAAAACTTGCAGAAATGACAGGTCTTTGAATACCATTTTCGAAGGAACCACGTTTTAAACTAATCAGTTTTATATCTTGTACCAAATTTCTTTGTGTTTGAGCTTTGGGAGACACGTCAAGACGCTGACCATGGATTTCTAGTCTCACGCAATTTTCCCATCATTTCCAGTGACGTAATATACCCTTTCTACCATCAACTCGTAAATAATTAACGAAGTTGTCGAATCAGCTGAGCCCTGCTTCCCACCCAAATATTTGTCGTTAAATATTTGGGGTTAAGGTTTAATCTAATTAAAAGTATGAAGATTGTGTAGGTATCTGAAAAAAGTTTAAAAAGTAGAGACCTAGCAATGATTATCATTTGTAGGTCTCCACCTTTAATATTTTTCTGTCAAATACCTATACTACCTACATTTCACACCTACACTTGAATTTGAATTCGATGTCGATAAACCCATATACGACAACATAAGTGAGAAAAGGACAAGCGATTCAGAATAAAGATTAGACTTAAAGTTGCCACATGGAATGTAAGAGATTTTGGTACCAAAGAAAAATAATCCAATGAAAAGGATTTAAGGAAAGTAGCATTAATATAGCCGTTTTAACAAAAACGAGGAAAAAGCTGAAGGGAACTAAAGACCTTGACGATTACAGCATGATCTATTCTGGAGTAGGCCAAAGTCAAAGAGCAAGTAGTGGAGTAGCAATATTGATTGATAGGAAATGGACCATAAAATAGTAAGTTATTGTTATGTAAATGAAAGAATAATAACAGTAAGCCTAAAAATAGAGAGAGGACATCTAAATGCGGTCGGAGTATATGCCCCAGAAGAAGGGGAAAAGAACATACCATAACTTTTTATGAAAATCCACAGACATTTATTTACCAAATTAATAACAGGCATCATTTGATAATTAGTGGAGATTTAAATGCAAGAGTTGGAAACAAACCAATACCTAAAATTGTTCGGAATTGCCGCACTTGTCAAAGTATTAGTGGACTGCATGAAGGATTGATAATTGAATTGGTTTAACAGTGCAGCAGATTCGAACCCTTTGTTAGCTCAAGGAGACTGTCTGGTACGGGTTGGACCTCTCATCTCATAAAAACAAGCAGTTGGCACACAGTTCCCCTTTTGTTTATTCCAGATGGCAAATCACAGGAGTACAGTGTAACAGTTCGATCGTTGTGATCTTGTTGCACCTTGCACACAACAGATGTAAGTCTTTTCGTGAATACCCACTCGAGCGAGACACGTTTAGTTGCACAAGAGCTTAACGTTGGAGTACTAATTAACCTTTATGTATGCAGCAGTAGTTTGTTACCAGGTGCCCCCTGATAGATCTGTGGAGTAATATTATTCACTTTCCTTACCATAAGATATTGTTAAGCTACTGTCTGATTTATTTAAAAATATTAATTAGTATAATATAATAAAAAAATTGTTAATTTGTTTATTTAATTGTTAACTTAAATTGTTAATCTGCTTCGCAGTCACCAGGCCGACCCGCGTATGCGTTCGAGTCACTAACGCCCGGTAGCTTTCAAGCGATTAGCACAATTATCTTCAAAAGATAGAAAATGAAGCTACATGCTTCGTAAGATTCGTTTAATGTGAATCTTCATCACGGAGTTCGAGTAACGTCTGGCTCGAATGGTGTTTACTCAGGGACTGGCGCGACCAGTGGTGTGACTCTAGATAGGGCACATCCGGTCCTTATTCAAATTCCATACGGTAGCCAATCAGAGTTCAGAGCGACGCCATATACATCTGTACAACACCAACTCGCTCAAGCGGAGTATATGTGAACTACTTATTCATTTTGAAATTGTTTCGCAAACGAGCCGGTTGGTTACCGTTGGATTCCTTCCTCGTCGACCTATCGTTGTATATACACGTGCTGTTCGTAGGGCTGTTAACGCCATATAGCAGTCAGTGATTTAAAGAAATGAAGTGATTTACTGCTGTTTGAAATCTGAAGCGTGCATTTTGGCTTCGAGAAGATGATGGGTGCGTAACAAATAGTGGAATTTTTTTAATGTTCATGTTCAGTTGCAAATACCTTGTTTGAACCAAGCGAGGTGACACCCTATGGGTGTAATTGATAAGACTTTTTTTAATAGAATATTACTAGAATATAGTTTTAATGGAATATATTTTTTTTAGTTTTAGTAGAATATATAGTTTGATGGGAGGCTATGAGACTATGAGGCATTTTTTAATTTTCAGATCCTTGTACACAGGCAGCTTTTCAAACTGAAAATGGTAAGTCTCTTGTATGTTGTAAGATGCAAAAAAAACATGCTATTGAAAGCATAATGTATTGGCAATAATTTGTTGTTGATTAATACAGGTTCTAGTGCTGTTGAACATGCTGCTACAGCAAGTGCAGCAGATGCTTATTCTAGCCTTGTGAAAGGTAAATATTTGCTATAATCTTTAAGAATCTCAATTATTACTTTGTTGCATTTATTGAAGATGGGATAGATTTCAAGTTTGTCTCCCTTTTCAGATCTTTTTCACCCATGTGAGGTGTCACCTCAAGTTTTTATGGACATTTCTCATGGTATGTTCCTTTCAATATACAGTTATTAGTGCCAATTGAGGGCAAATTATAGTAAATAAATAACTCTTTTTGGTGATTACAGATCCTTGTACTTCTGGACAGGTGCAAGAAGCCATTCTGGGAGATGAATCTGCGCCTTCGGTGTGTGGTAAGTGCAAGATATTCCTGTGCTTTCTAATTTCGTAATTCTAGATGGTGAATTAAAAGAAACATCTTTCTTTTTGATACAGATTTGTTTTCAGAACATTCATTTGAGGACATAGTATCTTTCTTAACGGCATTTTTTGCTTTTCAGATCCTCTTCCAGAGATGGCTTCTGAAGCATGCATATTAGGCCCTACGAGTTTGACCCTAAGTGGCTTTAAATTAATGTTCACTTTGAGGAGTCAGAACTCAGAGAGATAATATTAAAGAATTATTGTTATGTGCAGTGAATGACTTGCTTCATTGTGCACAAAGTTTCTGAACATATCTCTTTTACGCTGACAGTTTATAAAGGTATGAACAACGAGAGTTTTAAAATCAGTGTGTATTCTGTCATTGGGTACAGATCCATTATATAAACTGTATTTCCCACATCTGATTTGTAAAGTTCTAATTAAATAAAATTTAAAGATAAAATTAATTCTGTAAAGCATGATCATTTTCTGAATTTTGGAATGCCTCTTGCTATGTTAAGACACTTTATTTGAATATTATGAATACAATGGTTTTGAGTTTCAGAGGCTATTTTCATGCAATTTTAGAATTTCTTTAATGTCTATTATCTAGTCTGCAATTTGTTTCTTTCTTATTAGTATTCATTTTTATTATTAGTATTGATATAAGTTGCTTATGTATTGTTATACTGTTCTGACAATAATAGTTTCTCATGACAAACACAATCTTGATTCAATTTATATTCTAGTATGTGTGTATCATTGTGTTTTGTTCATCGTCATGTCAATTACATTCTGGATTTGAATGCTGATCCTTATTGGATTGTGAATTGTTGTGAGTCGTGAATGCAATGCTTGATTCTATAGCTCAGTTATTAGGACATCTGCCCAGTTATCAGAAGGTCCCAGGCTTGGTTCCTGGTGCAATCAAATATTTGCACATTGACAATCCATTTTCAGAATTAAATTGTAGTGCATAAGCATTGATGGAATTCCACTATTTGTAAATCATTGTTTTAAAAGTGAATGTAGTTTCACAGTGGATCCCATTTTAAAAAAGCCAGGCTCTGAACTGTGCATGTGTGAGGTTAGCATGGGTAAATAAAATAATTTTGTCAAATATTTATTGACTAATGAAAAACATTTTTAGGTTGCAACTAGTAAAAGTGGTTCTTTCAAGGCATGCAGAGCATGCTAAAAGCTCAATTTTTTGCACTACTGCTAAAAGTGGGACAATGCTCAAATGTTCTGATAAAACTTTGAAAGCAACAAAGAAAACAAAATCCGTTCATGTGACCTAATCAGATAATATTGATCTTAATGTAACAGTACATAATTATGTAATTCGTGTTCTTAATGGCTTAAGTAATTCGCAAAATAAAATGGCACTTTTACCCCTTGTATCATAACTATTTCTTTTACCCGGGCAAATGTGCGGTAGTATTTTCATTTGTTTATTTTTAATTCTGTTCTTATTGTTTATTCATAATGCTTGTAATAATGTATTATTCCATAGTATTAATTTGGCATATCTACAAGCAAATACTAAAGTTGTAATTATGCAGGTGTACTGTTTATTACTTTCTGTAATTCAAAATTCTTATTACTAATAAAATTACGAAATTGTATAATATCAATATGGTCAATAAATACTAGATTTTACTACCCTAATTTGACTTTTTTTCTTCCATTAAATCCATATAATTATTATTGTGAATTTTTTAATAAATTAAGGCGTGGGAAGTATGGGAGTGAAATTTTAAAGTTCCCGCGTCGCTGGTTTATTTCAAATTTACCGGTTACTTCTTCGCTATTGGCTATCCGTTTACCCAATAGAAATTATACAGAACAATGTGGCGGCACCGGAAGTTGGGCAAATAAGGCTTTTCCTTTTAACATTGAGTGCCGTCTCTGATATATACTCTTTGGGCGCGACCATTTCTTGCAGCTTGTGACAAGATCTCGGGGCATGGAAGGGATGGCGATTAGCCAATCTGAATCAGAATACAACTGTGTTTAAATTGTTCGCCCGTTGAGAGGCGGTGGCAAGGGCTGTACATACTCTCGCCCGTGTGGGTATCATTTCTGAGAATGTCTCGGTGCGCCGGCTGGCGGCTGGCGTGTTGCACAACATTGTGCGCGTGGCAGTTTCTCCCTGCAAAGGCTTGTAACGGATATACAGAATTAGTGGAATACAGCCTACGCAACAATGATCGCTTGCCTTGCGTGGTTCCTATGTAATATTTCTATGTGGGACCGAACAAAGATAGTAGGGACTTTTGGGGAGCAGACAGTTAATAATAATGGTATAGAATTAAGAGATTTTGCCACCTATAATAAATTAAAAATAACTAACACATTCTTTAGACATAAAGATATTCATAAATATACTTGGAATGCTAGAGGATGAAGGTCACTCTTAGATTTTGTTATAGTTAACGAGAAATTATCAACCCTAATTCAAGATACAAGAGTTTATAGAGGCAAAGATAGATACTCATCACTATTTGGTTGTCTCAACAATTAAATTACTAAGGAGATGGAAAAATCTAAGCCCGATAACTAAAAACAATCTTGAAGATGGTTTTAAAAGTATTTCTGCCAAAAGAAGAGTGTATTAGAAATCTATATCAACAGAGACTAGATATTTACTTAGAAAATATACCAACAAGAGATAGAGTAGAGAAAGAATGAGAAAATATTAAAACCTGCATAGAAAAAGCAGCTTTTGAAAGCCGAGGAAAGAAAAAGAAGTTCAGGAAAAACAAAGGACTCCGAGTATGGAATGAACAACATAAAGAAGCATTAGCAAAGAAAACGAAAGCATACTTGAAATATCTTCAAACACGAAATGAAGAAACTAAGAAAGAATATAACTGCTATAGAAATGACGACAAGAGGCTATCTCGTATAACAACCCTCTGGAAGAAAAGGTAGAACATGAAGAAAAGAAAGATAACAATAGAACAATTCCACTAACAGTAGTGGAATTGTTCTATTGTTATCTTGAAGAAATGAAATGTAGAAAAGTTACTAGTATAGATAATATAAACGTAGAATTACTCAAATATGAAAGCCCTTTTCTCCATTTAAGGCTGTTACATCTATACAATCAATGTTGGCTAAGAAGAACAATACCAGAAGAATGGCAAACAGTCCTAATAATATCTATGTTTGAAAAGGGCTTCTCAAAAACATCATATAAAATCTATAGTAAAATGATCCAATAGAAGATTAAGACGATTGCTGAAGTTATATCATTAGAAGAACGAAATGGCCTCAGAAAGGAAAGATTCTGATCATATAATGTTTTTATATTGAACCAAGTAATAGAGAAAAGAAGAGTTTAATTTAGACATGCGCATTGGATTAATTCATTTTGAAAAATCATTCGACCGAGTAAACAGGAGAAGATTATGGCCTATATCAAATGTTTTGAGAGAGGCGTTCCAAAACATTTAATAAACGTAGCTAAAAATTTATATAAACAAATTCAAATACAAATAAATTCACATCAATTACAACCATTCAAACCTAACTAAGGATTAAACAAGGTTGCTGTCTTTTCCTAATATTATTTAACATCTATATAGACGATATTTTTTGAGAATGGAAATTAAAAGTGAAACAAGGGATCAGATTGAACGGAAATAATTATATCAATACGCTGCTATTGTTTATGACCAAGTTATTACGTATGAAAACGGAACTGATCTCCAAATGACACCCCATCAATTAAATCTAATGTGTAAAAACTATATCATAAAAAAATTAAAACTAAAACAAAGGTTGTGGCTTTTAAATGAGTTTATTCAATTAGAACAAAGATGTATCTGGAAAACCAAGAAATAGAACAAGTATCACATGTCAATTATGTGAAATGTGATATAAGTTACGTCTGGAGCCAAGATATAAAAAATAAATTGTACAAGTTCCAATATATATATATATATATATATATATATATATATATATATATATATATATATATATATATATATATATATGCAGCACGCTACACAGAATATTAAGAAATAAGACTAGAAAAGAAACAACGTTAAAATTCTATAAAACATTGTCAACACCAGTAGTCCTATACAGGAGTGAAATTTGGATTCGCTCTAAAAAAGAAAAAATGAATATTCAAGCTACAGAGATGAAATTTTTAAGAATAGTAAAAGGATGTACTTTGTTAGACAAACAAAGAAATGAAGATATAAGGAAATAATTAAATATATGTAGTTTAAATGATTTTGTACAACTATATAAACAAGACATTTTGTGAACATGTAAAAAAACATTTAGAAATAATAGAGTACAATAGGCTACCTAAACAAGTGCTGCAGTATAACCCAACAAGAAGAAGGTGTGTAGGAAGACCACGCAGAAAATGATTTGATATGTGAAGACGGAGCAGGCAGCCACCTAATCCTTGAAGAAGAAGAAGGAGGAGGAGGAGGAGAAGAATAATTCGATGTCATATACTTCTATTTGTGTTATTGTTGTAAGCATATACTACCGCTCCAAACGATTCAACAGTTTTCTACACCTTAATTTATTAAGTAACAATCTTTAAGTACATTATTGCATGAAATAAATTACATTTTAGTACAAAGAATTTTAATATGACATATGTTTGAAAAGACTATCAGGATAAATTCTGTCAATGTCAATTTAATCTAGGGCCTATGGTCGCATCTAATATTTCAGTAATATAGATGACCTTTTTCGGTTCTGGCACACAAAAAATGAGGTGTCTAATGAAATACAATATCATGGAAACGTAATAAATTGCATTTTCACTTTGAGGATCAAAGTGAGGGATTTCTTAAACATTAACCATCTAAATCTTCATGTCATTGCTACCCACAATACGTTGCAGCATTGTTAACACTTATGTAGTTAAATAATTCCTTAACGAAGCGTTTTAGATTCCTAAAATCTGAAATTTTAAGGCCAAAGATCTCAAAGCAACGTTCTTCATATTGTAATCTACATAATGTGATCTTCTTGGACATTGTATAATTCAAGATTCGCTCTCGCAGCAACAGCTAGAAGTATTGATACTTGCTTGATACCGGCGAATATTGTTTTTTATGCGTATAGTGCAGCATTTCGCCGTGGCCTACAAGTGCTTGTAGAGAGAACACCGAAGGAGACGTATTCCTGACGATGTCCTTAGGAAAACTTGCATCTCTGCTTTTCGACGGCAGGATTTCGTTCCCACGCAACTCACGATGGTTGACATTCTTGTGTCTGTGAAACGTTTGTTACCTAAATTACCAATAGGATTAATAAATAACTTAAATTACTCATGCATTCGGTGCGGTACGACGCCATATATATCGTTTAATTGCAAAACGTAAACGTAATCGTAAAACGTATAATTATTATTCAAAGTCTATGTCTCTGATTATTGCTAATTTTTTCTGGTGTGGTTAATTTTAAAGACCTAACGTAAGTCATTGAAGAGAAATAATTGCTTTACCTTGTTTATCGACTTCTGTCATTTCTTTGAAAATGGATGTACTTCACTCTGATAAAAGGGAAATTCGCTACAAGTCCTTGTGCAATGATGAAACGTCACGAAAGGAGCAACAATGTACTTTAAGACGACCGAGACTCAAGGAAGGAGCCATTCCTACCAAACTGCCAGTGTACTTTTCGTGGATTGAGCGAGCAGCGCGCGTGCAGTGAGGATCGGCGACATCGTCACTGCCACTGCCCCGCTTACAAAGCCAACTGCATACTACACACTCCTCTAGATATATTTGTTCTAGACTAGCAACGCCTCCACGAAGCGGAAGCCATCGAGCGAAGACCTCTCACCCTCGACAACATCCCGAGGAGCTTATTCCGCAAAATACTGTCGGAGAGCAATCGCCGGTTCTGGGAGCAACACAAACAACTACTGGACGAGGCGCGACTCCAGCCGCTGCCGCCCTCGGACGAGAAATGTCGGACGAGGAGATGACCGACGTGGGAACCTCAAACACCAACGACGAGGTATCCCGAAGCGCACAGCGAAACCTCCGACGCTCTCTCGACCCCTCCCCCCCCGACTCCCCACCCGGCCAAATTTTTCCTGACGGATGACCGCTTCCGCCTAGTCACTAAAGGTGCCAAACCCCAACCCCCACAGGAAAATCATCCCATCGAAATCACAAACCCCTTCAACCCTCTCTCTCAACCAAACCCACAGCAAACGGACCCCGGAACCTCAGATGAACCAAACACACCAAACGCAGCACCGCCTGAACAACAACCATCCCAACAACCGATAAAAACGACTAAAGGACGAATTGGACTTTTTCGAATTGACCTGACAACGATATTCGACCCGACAGAACTGATCAAAGAATTAAAGAACAACTGAAATAACCACCTGACTGCCAAATGTACCCGGACAGAACTACTAATCCAACCGCTCACTGTGACTGCCCACGGGAAGATCAGGGACCACCTGGACGAAATCTCCAATGACCCGAGACTAAAAGGACTGTACTTTATGACCATCTCCTACCACTTTAACAGAGCAACGCAAGAACAACGGGACAAATTCGTCATTAAAGGACTACCGACCACATACGACCTGACTGCCATCAAGAACAACCTGACAGACCTCAACATCATAGCACACCATATCACAGAAATGCAACGACCAGACGCCGACGGGACATTGACCCCAATAGGCCTACACACGGTAGAGACAAACAAAAACGAAATGACAGAGATCAAAAAGACCTTACGCTACATTGACTACTTCAAAGTGGCGATCGAAGACTATAAAATGACAGACATAATACCTCAGTGCAGGAACTGCCAAAGACTTTATCACACAAAGGCCTATTGCAGGAGACAAGCGACTTGCGCCCTCTGTGCTGGCTGCCACCCAACAGAAGACTGTCCCTCCCACACATTAAACAACCCATTTACCCCCAAATGTACCAACTGCTCCCAAAACCACCCCGCCTACGACCAACAATGCCCTATAATAGTAAAAGTGAGAGAATTAAGGAACACACTACTGACCAAATCCTCAACCCACCCACCCCCGTCCAATACGCCCCAAAACTTCCAACCCCTAAGACCCCAGAACCAATCTTACGCCTCTGCTACCAACCCAAACCAAACCAAACAAACCACAGCTCAACAACAAACTACCTCATCGACCACTCAAGATATTAAAGACCTTCTTTCCCTCCTCCAAAACCCAACAGTTAAAAAGATAATCCTTAACCTAAAACCCATCCTCGAAATCCTTAAAAGCCCAGAGGATATAATTACAAAACTGATAACAGCAGGTATCAAGTTAGTTGAAATCCTCAACTAATGGCACCCCCCCCCAAATCCTAACCCTTTCCTCGTGAAACGCGCGAGGAGGCATAAACCAGAAAAAACCCATCCTCACTCAATTCCTTAAAGACTACTCCTTGGGGTACTATTCTTTCAAGAGACGTGGCTGACACCCGACAGATCCTTTTCCATTCCCAACTACATCGTAACCAGAACCAACAGAACCTCATCCATGGAGGCGGTACGGCAATCCTCATCCGACGATCCATCCCACACACCCCTTACCAACTACCTCCCACAACAGCCCTAAAATGCACTACAGTTGCCATAGGCTCCTCCACATCCCAAATACTCCTGATATCCTGCTACAAAACCCCCCACATACCAATCCCCGACTCCGACCTAGACACCATCAAAAACCTTCCATTCCCTTTCATCATCGCAGGCAACCTCAACAGTAAATCAACGTCATGGGGCTGCATGACTAGTAACGCAACCGGCCTACGACTTGAACATGTCATAGACGCAAACCCCCAAATCCAACTGAAAGTACCCACTGAACCTACCCACCTAGCTCGAAACAACCCTCATGACATCCTAGACATTATCCTCCATTCCTCACAAATATTAATAACCATCCCCCATCCAAAATACGACCTATACGACTTTTCTGACCACCTCCCAATCATCTTTACAAGCTCCTCAACCCCAACTACATGCTCCCCAAACCCCCATCAATACCAAAAACCCACTGGAAGAAATTCAAACACTTACTATCTATGAAAATCCACGTCCCCCAGTTATCCTTACCACTCAATCCATAGACAACTCAATAGACCACTTTACCCACCACCTAAAACAATCACACCGAAAAACCACACCCTACTCCAGAAACACACACCCCACCTTCCCTGACGAAATCCTGACGATCATACGGCACAAACGACGAGTTCAACGACACTATTACAAATACAGACGAGACGACGATAGACGAGAATTAAAAAGGACACAAAAAACCCTACACAACCTACTTAAACATCACGAGACACACAAGTATGACGACTTACTAACTGACAATAGCAGCCCCAACAATATCCATAAAGTCATAAAGGCAACCAGAAACCACCCCACCCCCATCTCTCCTATTCTAACAGCGAACAACACCCTAACCTTTGATCCCCAAACCATCACCAACACCCTCGCCCAATCCCTAGCCGAACGCTTCCGCCCCCCCAACATCCAAATCCCAGACAGTGTTCTTTGGAACTTCCGCGAAACCCCACCTCTACCTCCCGACCGTCAACAGACCTGGACAACGAACGACACCGAAATTAAGAAGATACTCAAGACGATAGACTGCAGTAAATCGCCCGGATCCGATGGAGTCCTCCCATCTCAACTCACCTACCTAACAAAAAACGCAATAGACCTGATCACCCTAATCCTCAACTCCTGTCTAAAACTGTCCTACTTCCCATCCGCCTGGAAGACCGCTCGCGTTACCATGATCCCCAAACCCGGCAAGGATCATCGGCTCCCATCTAACCACCGTCCCATTAGTCTATTACCTATCCTCGGCAAATTTTTTGACAAAATACTTCTCCTTCGTCGAACACCTCTCCTCGACCCCATTATAACCTCTACTCAATTTGGCTTCCGTGAAGGTCGCTCGGCGGCCCTTCAAACCTTAAACCTCTCCCTAACCATCGCCACCCCACTTCAAGATACAAAAGAAATCCCTGCTATTTTCACAGACCTTCCCCAAGCCTACGCCACCGTCTCCCACCCAATCCTTCTCATGAAAATTCGACCCTATATCCCCGACCATATTCACACCCTACTACAAAGCTACCTAAATCATCGCTCCATCCACATCCGACACTTTTCAAAAACCTCCCCAAATTACCCTATCCAAGCCGGCGTCCCGCAGGGCGCTGTGCTATCCCCAATCCTTTTCTCCATTTACATAAACGACGTTCCACAAACACCAGGCGTACAAACCCTCCTATACGCCGATGACCTTGCCTTCCTAGCTTCCTTCAACTCCCTAAATTGATCCCTTTCCCACCTACAAGAATCCTTAAATAACTTCCACCTCTGGGCTTCCCAAAATTCCATCATCATAAATCCTTCCAAATCCCAAGCAATCCTGTTCTCCTACAAAACATACCCATCCAACCCCCCCTCCTATAACCATTGGAAACAAACCAATCCCCTGGACGCCAGAAATATCCTACCTCGGTGTAACCTTCTCCCGCAGACTCCTTTGGTCCCATCACATTCACAAAACCACCTTTAAAGCAACCAGGATCACCAACACCCTACACCCTATCCTCACCTATCCCCACATACCCATCAAGAGAAAAATCCAAACCTACAACTCCTATATCCTTCCCATCCTAACATATGCACATCCCACCTGGTTCGCTACATCCCACACCAATCGCTCGAAATTAACCCGCGTGGAAAACCACAACATCCACCTCATCTTTCGCCCACCCATGTACACCATTTACAACTCCATACGACTCCAAAACAAAATACCCCATATCCTCACATACCTCCACAATTCCGCAATAGCCCAAATCAAAAAATACATCAACAATCCTCTATTCCGAAACCTAATCCTTCCTGACTACCACATCCTCAGAAACCCACCACGACACACTCGGAAAAAGCACCCCTTGGACATCCTCAAACTTCCCCCTCCTATTACCTAAGCCAGAGGGCATTAAACACAAAATATTTAACCGACTGACAACGAACTGACAGAATAACTGACACGCTGTATATGTCGTCCACAACAAAATACAACTCCGCCGCCTCCTTCAACGAAACCCTTGCCAATCTCTTCCCCCCCCACCCTATCCCATCCCAGTCCTCCCCCTCCCACCCCCCGTCATCCACAACCCTAATAAAATAACCCTTCTCTCCACAGAAAAACTAACCCTTCCACAAACAACCCAGACTCCCGGCCCCCGTCCTGTACGGGGGAGAGGAGTCGAAAACCCCACAACAAAAACCCGCCAAAAAGCCCACCCTTCGAAGAGACCCCGCCAGGGGTCAGGCGAACGCGACTTTTACACAAAGTGAGACGCTGCTTTTCGTGTAAATCCAAAAGAAAAATGCAGAATATTTGCGAAGGGCAACGGAGGGATCTTAGGAACCAACTCAAACTCTGATGGAAAGAGAAATTTCGATGTTCGTCAAAAAGAAGAAAGAAACTATGTTGGGAAAGAATTGACGATTGTGAAGAGTGAGGAGTGAAATGTCTTGTTAGGTTGGTTTCTGCTTTATATGCGCCAATATTTTCATTATCAGTCGTGATTTGGTGTAATATTGATGTCAGCATGTTCAGTCATGATATTTCATTAAAAGGCTGAGAATTAATACTTTTCCAAAAGTTATTACTGTAATAATTTCAACAAATTTATTTATATCTTGAACTATGTGAAGCATTTGCAAGAAAAATAGGACTATCCTCATAATACAGCCAGTACTGTAAATGCTATTTTGAACAGGTTTGTACAATATCTAAATGATATGTGTTAGAAATTTAAATTTATTAACAAAGAATTCGATTTATTAATCATTGAACAACAGTGTTACAGACACAGTGCTGATTTGGTTGCTTCCTGCAATATTTTGATTTCTGTTACCCTTCATGCACACAAATGTTTCAGGAAATCGGGATATATCGTCTCTTCACAACTACGAACAGTACGAGCAACAGATTAGAATACTTTAAATAGCGTAAAGGAGACATTAAAATCATTGCAGGAATCATATTGCATAGTTTCATTAATGTTAGATGTAATTTATATCAAATCTTTCTTAGACAACAAAAGTGGAAATATAGTTGGTTAAATATACGTATACTATAGTCTACATGGTGCTACTTCACATCATATTACATGGTTTATGTTATGTAAAATACATTAAATTATATTGAAATAAATTTTATGAAAATGTTAACTTTTCATCTTACACAAAAGGACCATTGAGATTGATTTGTATTATCTTCCTAACAAAAATGACTTCGTCCATGTCACATGTTATGACCAGTTGGATGACCTGATGAACCAGTAATGACCGAATATAATCTTTCCCTTTAACTTAATTGTTTGTAATCATTCATGTACTGCTGAAGTCGAAATGCATGGAAAATTAAATGGTGTATTTAACATTTGTTTCTAAGGAGGAACTACGCAATGAGAACTTAATAACTCTATTTTCTTTCGTCGTCTTCTGCGCTTCAAGGGCACGCATTCCAGAACCTTTTCCGGTGTTCACGTCCTTCTGGGCCTTTCCACACACCTTCTTCCTCTGCCTCTGTAGCCCACTGCGAGAGCAGGTAATCTGCTATTGGCAATTCTTCTTAGATGTTTACACCATCTTTTCTGACTTCTTTCCGGTTTCTCCAGCAGTGATTAGAGCTCCAGTTTATTTCTTATCTGTATTTTTATTTTTATCTAAGATGTGATTCCCTAGAGTACTTATCAAAAATTACATTTCTGCTGCCTGCATTTTAGAGATATCATTTTTGACATCGCTGTTGCTTCATCTCCATATAGTAACACTGGCACAGCGTCTATGTTGACGACTTTCATTCTTGTTTTTTTCCTTGTTTTATTTCTTTGAGATATCTGTGTATCGTGCCACAGACATATTTAAATTAATTTAGTGTTTTCTCTAAATATATATTACTTTCAAACGAGATGTGGCAACTTCCATATTTAAAATATATCCCTTTTCAATAATGTTCATCTATCACTATCTTTGTTCTCTCTGAGTATTGGCCTTTATTTGCCGTAGCTTTCGATTTTTCTGTGAATATTTTAAAACCAAATTCTATACCAGTTTTATTTAATCCATATAATGCCATCTGCATTTTGTCTTCAGTGTTCTGTAGTGTCACTTTGTCATCTGCATACAAAATTAAGTTAAAAACGTTTTTCTAATACAGGTACCTGGATTTATATTTAATTTATATGATATCAACATGTATAATATGTATCATAAACACATATTAATGTGTCGGCAATATGCAACAGCTCTGACAAACACTTTTGTTAGTGGGAATCTCTTTTGTCAATATTACTCTTATGGCCAGTTTAATGTTCGTTGTTTCATGTAGACCTTTTATCACCTCCATCAAGTATTTTGGACACCCCCTTCTTTCCTTTATGTTGCATAAATGCTTCATTTAATATTATCGAAAGCTTTTACTACGTTCACGACCGTTAGATGTCTTTCACAGTTGTAGTTACATCTTCCTCCTTTTATTCTTTTTAAAGTAAAAATGGAATCTGCAATCGATCACTAACACATTTGTTCTTCTGATAGAAGATGCTCTGCTATTAGTTTTAGTATTTCATTTATTATTTTCCAATAGATCCTGTTTGTCGTATCCAATAAACGTATTCTTTTTTAATTGTTTGGATCGTCTAGGTTCCATTTTCCTATATGGAAAACATTGTTGATAAAATACAAAAAATGGAAAGACATATCCTTCAGTTTAATCATTCTAAATTTCGAAATGTTTAGTTCTAATATTATCGGCTGTTCGTAGATGAACCACCAAATTAATTCAAATTTGGCTCCAGGCTTTGGACAGCTCAGTTTCGCTGCTCTTTGAAGGCATTTAAGAAGAAATTTCAAACATTTCAAACTTTCCGCCGTGGAGATATTCTAATCTTGCTCAAAAATTGCGCGAATTCCTTCCCAATTGACCAAATACTCATTTTTTCAAGATTCTTTCGATTTTCAACTGCTTTCCCCCAGCTCCTGGGCCAAATGATTAATTCATTGTCAGATTTCCTAGAATCCACTTTTTTCACATCCGGCGCGACGAGCTCGCATCGAATGAAAATCAGAGGAACCGCGAGAAGTTTCGTAGCGATCGCGCAAAGAAGCTACGTGAAAAGCGTACTGGGCGCATGGAGAGTTTGATTCGTGCAAAAGCACCAAGCCTGAAGTTCGTGAGGAAAACGTTTATTTTCGTCCAGACAGAGATAACCATGACAATGTCTTCAATATTCATTGATTTTTAAGTAATAATCTTTGTCAATTATGTGTCTCTTTCCCCAAAAACTCTCTCGTCTCATTAGAACACAGAAGGCGATGTTCCTCGTTGCATTGTCAGCTAATGCTCTCCTACTTCATCTAAGCAATATTTCCCAGCCTCAACAATGGCTAAAATTAGAGTCACAAGGTTTCAAAGGATTGAATGCACTTGGTCTGTATAAACTTTATTCCTATGAAAAGCACGAAAACATAAAGAAAAAAGTATAACGTAAACAAATGAAACATTTTATTAATTGAAATGAAAATACACTAATTATGCTTACATTCCTTTCAATTATTTAATTAAGTCAGCACTATACCTTTTAATGAATATTTTTTGCCAATATATAATTTTATAACAATGTATTGGATACTTCAAAGCAAGGAATATCCTTTATATTGCGAATGAGCGCGTTTCAAAAAAAGTAGCGAAACTTCAAAAATCAGCCAAAATGTTAGATGAATCAGGTGTCGACGTAGCAGAAAGGGCGAAATGGATGAAAAATTGAACGGAAGGTTTTCAGTGCATGCCAGAAAATGTCAGGAAAGGGTCGATCATTTGGAAAATTGTTGAGACATCCAGGCCGCGAAATTAGGTAAATTAGAAGAGAAATTCGAAAACGATGTAGGAATATTGAAAAACCAAGACGAGGGAAGACGCGGGAAAATTGAAAGTAACATGGAGAAAGAATGTGAGAAACTTGGTAATTCGAGGGTTGAAACTATGGAAAACGTCAAAGTTCAAAAGACCGAAATAAATCAGAAATTGAAGGCGTATTAGAGGCTGCTGCAAACTGCTAAACTGAAAGACTACGCACATTTAGGACGAAATGGTTGATCAACTAAAACAGAACAATAACTTCACTTGGAAGTCACTACAATCCACGAGAGATTTGATAAAATAGGCAATATCAATGAGCATGGCATTAGGGAAAGGGAAAGTAAATTAAAGAAAGAAATTGTGAGAAACATGATAGAATTAGTTAAAGGGGAAATTAAAAAATACCGGGGGCGAAATGTGAATTCATGCGGAGGACGTGGTCTTCAATTCGCGAGAGCGGGGAAGTCAGGCGAGGGCCCGAGGTGTTTCTCGACCGCGCCCAAAACTCAACAAAGGCTGCGTGCCCGCACTTAGAGCGAATTTATGCAGGGATTATACCGGGACGCGCAGTTCACTGGCTTCCGGCAAGCACTGCGTTCCCACACAATTACGAAGGCGTTCGCACTCGGGTCCTTGCTCGTTACTGGGGGAGCGAAAGAAGTACGAGTCTGAAAGAAAAATTCTGGAGTGTAGGTGGGATGGCCAGTCATCCCTCGACTACGCCATGGAAAACATTTCAGCCATCAAATTATGTGACCGTCAGGCGAATGATACGAAAATCATTGTTGTTCACTGCGCATCTTCCCTTTTTTGTTAAAAATTTGATCAACAGCTTGGGATGCGACGATCTTGACCGTTTTCAGAAATGGCCCGCGCAATTTGATGGGACGCGACCAAATTGTTACGAAAGGAATCGGCAGAGAAATGTCGCCCGAGGGAAGCAGCCCGACAAGACAGCCATGGCTCCGCGACGACAGAGACCGGGGATCGACGCCCGCCCGCGAATTCTAATGGGAATCGAGCTGCCTTCCGACCCATCGGAGCGGACGCCATGGTTCTTCACGATCGGGTCCGTCAAACTAGCATCGTTTGGGCTTTCTGGGTATCTGGGTTCTGGGCGAGTTCTTTCAAAGATACCTATTTCTGAAGTAGTGTCAGTCAACAATGATTTTCAAGACGACTGATAATGAAAATGTAACCGTCAGAGAACGGGCTAGGAAATGTTCAGCGATAGAGTTTCTCATAGGTAATATTTGTGTGCACGCTTTAATAGATGCAGATAGCGAGATTTGTGCGATTTCGAAGAGATTTCATTCTCAGATTTTGAGCGAACTCATCCCAATTCCAACTAGTTCACTATCAAATGATTTGTTATAGAAGTTGGAAAAAAGAAAGTAAACCGATTCCAATGTCGGCCTTAATTCCAAGAGAAGTTGGGGAAACTTCATTCGATGTGCCTTCTCTGATCATAGAGTGTTTCAATCACAACGCAATACTTGGTGTAGATTTTTTAATATAAAATAAAGAGATAGGGGATTGCTCGAGGGATATTGTGAGTTTCGGTGAAAGTGGGGAAATCACAATCTCGAGTGACGGATAAAACAAAATAGACCTTGCGCGTCCTGGAATTGTGAGTGGGATCATCTGCCAATAAGTGCAGCGTAATGGCTTTTTGAATGACCACGAGCGCTCCTAGCTGCAAACAATGCTACTTAATTACGTAAATGTTTTTCATCGTCTCGTCCATTCCATTAAGAATTTTAGCTTTCGGATTAAGATCACCTTTTAAGATGAGAAATAACCTGTTTCGCAATCTTTGAGGGAGGAGGTAGATACAACAATCAAAACTGTGATAAATGAGGGATTTATCGAAAGTCACGGCTTATTTGGATACACTATTAGTAGTAAAGAAAAAGGATGAAGGGGTAAGAATTTGTTTAGATGCACGAAGAATTAATGAAGTTACAATTTCTGAGAATGAGACACCTCCAAATCTTCAAGAAATCTTGTGGAAATTTAATAAAACTAAAATCTTTTCAGCCTTAGATTTTTCGACTTCATACTGACAGATTGCTATTCACCCTGACGACAGAAAATTTACAGAATTGTTATATAACGGCCACACCTGCAAGGGAGCGAATGCCATTTGGTCTAAATAATAGTGGGGTAGCATTTATTCGGTGTCTTGACGAAAAGTTGGCCGACAAAATTAAACAGTTCGTCACACCTTACATTGGCGATATCGTGGTTTCATCCTTGAGGACTTCAGAACTTCAGGTTTCAGAATTTCCAGGAACATCTTGGCCACCTGAAAAACCTATCACCTGAAAAAAACATGTTTGGGCTATGGTGTTAACACGGATGGTGTACGAAGCAACCCAGATAAAGTTAAAGCTATTGATTAGATTTCTTGCCCACAAAACCCAAAACAGTTCAAAGATTTTTAGTCATGTGCGTGTAAGAGTCATGATTTATTCCAGGGTACGGGACTCTTACGGCCCTGATAAATTTGTCGAGAAAAGGAACTAAATGGAACTGGACGGAAGAATATGAGGAGGCATTTAACCAAGTAAAAGCAGCTTTTCACAATGCTATCATGGTAAATCATCCAGATTTTACTAAGCCGTTCTATCTTCAGACTGACATTTCAAATGTAAGCATTGAGTGTGTGTTGTCACAGGCAGAAGAGGAAGACCTAGGGCACAATATAGTACTTAGGCCTAATGAGTACAAATTTTCGGTAACTGAGAAAGAAGCGGTATCAATAATGTGGGAATTACAGAACATGGTTGGGTACCTGGTTTGAAGGAAATTTTACATTGTAACTGACCACAAGTTTTCGACGTTATTGAAATGTTGTCACAGCACTAACGTCAGATTGTTACGTTGGGTGCTTTTGTTACAGCAGTTTGACGTTGAAATTCAAAATTGTCACGGGATAAATTTTATTTCCTCTAAAATGCACGTGCTTTTAGGTCCACATGAATATTAGTTTGTCAATAATTTCGGCTAATATTCAAACTCTGTACTCCTCCCGTTGTTGCTTTGTCCTAAACATTACTAAATTAGTGGAGAGTTTAACTGAGCCAAGATTTTGATTTAATTTCTCATACAAGAGATCCTCTGATCTAATGAGTTCTGAATAAATAATTTGGTCTTGCCAGTGCATATTTTTTTACCAGATTGTCCTATGGATCGAATCACATGATTCAGAACGACACAGTCTTCTACATAAATACTATTCACTTAGATGTGACTCCCATTCCTGAAATTCAACTTAGAACTCTTTAATGATTACAAGAACAAAACGCTATCATTGGCAAGACCAAATTATTCATTCAGACCTCATTAGATCAGAGGATCCCTTGTATGAGAAATTAAATCAAAATCTTGGCTCAGTTAAACTCCACTAATTTAATAATGTTTAGGACAAAGCAACAACCGGAGGAGTACAGAGTTGGAATATTAGCCGAAATGATTGACAAACTAATATTCATGTGGATCTAAAAGCACGTACATTTTAGAGGAAATAAAATTTTCAAGGTTCTCCTAATATTCGCTTACTGGAAAGGTATGAAGAAACAGACTAGGACTACAGTTTCTAAGTGTGTTTCCTGCCAAAAGACAAAATTTCTAAATAGATATTACGACGGACAAATCCGACATGAAATTCCATCAGACCCTAATGAAGTTACTTGTTTGGACTTGTACTGGCCGTCACCCACCGCGTGGAAACAAGCATTCTTGTCGTCATTGACGCTTTGTCAAACTTTACCCAGCTGTACCCAATTACCAGCTCTACTGCACACAACTGCTTACGACGACTGACTCGTGAATTCTTTCGGGCTGCTGGACTTGTAGAACAAGTTTGTGCGACAAAGCATCTCAATTTACTGGATCTCTCTGGAAGCAAACACAGGAGAGCGAAGGAGTTTCAGCGATTTTTTCATCCATTAGGCATCCTCAATCAAACCTTAGAGAAAGGATCATGAGGGAAATTTCACGCTTATTTTGAGTTTACATCTCGCAAAATCACAAAGAAAATTCTTTATCAATCAAGAATATTAATGAATGGATCAATACTGTTGATCATGTCTCTATTAGAATGACACCGTAAGAGGCACACTTTGGAGAAAAGCCTGAACATTATTTTTCCCAGCTCACAAGGTGGTCGAGCCAGCCTGAATCGATGAAGAGTCATCCTCTAAAACACGCCAGGAGAAGAGAGACGTTGGTTAAGAATCCTTATCAGCTTATCATAGGTGATAAGGTGCTAGCTAGAACTTCGCGAGTAAGTGATCAGCCCGCTGGCTTGTTAAGTTTTTCCCCTTTATTTAGTGGTCCATTCTTTGAAGAAGCCATCCGGCACCCAAACGGGTCTCTGCTTAAAGATTAAAATAACCTTCCAGCAGGAAAAATTTACTATTTCAATTTGCGACCATTGAAGGAGTGATCGTTTTCAAATTATGGACTGACAATCTCTGGAAAGAATTCACCGCCCCGCTCACGGGACACGGTCTCCACCGTCATGACTTCACTCAACACGATCTCAATTGATTTGTGTAATCGTAGGATTAAGAAATTATTTTCTTTTACTGAGTGAAATTTTTTTGTCATCAATAGATTTAATTCTTTTCACTTGTAGTTATTTTAAGTTTAATTTATTTATTTTTTTCTTGAAAAAGCTCTATTTCAAAATTCGGTACCACCGTTCTTTCCTTTGAAGAGAATCTCACTTTCAAAATTCTGATTTTTTTCAAACTTCAATGTATCTCTCTATTCAAGGAGGAGGGCCAATGGGACGTCACCGAATTTTGATGATGAATAATTATTAAACTTCCAACTTATTTCTTACAAACTGCGACGTAGAACCGTCGGACGCTAGGGTCTGGTCACGTTCAACGTCAAGAAGCTTCAATTAGTCACACTCTCCACTGAACCATTTCTTTGTTCACCACTGCAGCTAGGAAGAGACGCTTTGGGACCCCTTGTTTATTATCTGTTAAGTGCTCGCTCGCCGGGAAAACCCCAACCTACCTTCTCGAACTCGGCCACCCGTCGACCCACGGATCATTGACTTTAAGTTTTGGAAAACCCTGGGCCACCGACAAAGCGACGCACAGCACTGCACGTGCGTTTTATAAACAAAAAGTGACAAAGAAGGAGATTCTGTAACCTTCCATTCCGGTCGCTTAACACGCGTCCGGCGAGTGGACGAAATTCTTCTGCAACGCAATAACCTTAAGCCAATGGCCATCCAATTTATCAAAATCTTGGAATCTTCTAGAACGTTTGGGAGCGAAAGGTGGGGATAACCGGGGCCACCGGAGACTTCATTACAAACCTGGGCACATTACAAACCTTCGACAAGTATTACGAAAATTTGTCACCGTTACCTAAATGAACTGAATTATGAGTGCCTGCTGCATCGTATCTGAAAGTAGAGCCGAGGAAGATTTTTGTGGACACGACTGCGGTAAACAGTGTTGTGGGTCGCGAGACAGCCCGTCTGCAGCTAGAACTTCCGCCCCAGTCCCAGAACCGATGCGCTTCTTGTCAGACGATCGGGCCGCACGGCGAGAGGACGAGGCACCTGGAAGGGGCGAATGACCTCCACAACAACAACACGGGTGATGTCGTCGCAGAGCCTGGCAATGGCTCTAGTTGGGCTCTTCAGGCAGTGTTGAAAAATGGACTCTTGCTCAAATATTTTTTGTTTAATTCAGGGAACGGTTCCCACCCGCGCATTGACAAGAATAAAATTCAAGGGCAAACTAATGTTCTGTAAGTGTTGCCTTAAGAGTTTCCTGTGCGTTACATTTTAACTAGAATAAGTCTTGTTTTGGAAGAAACGGAGCTCAGGTAGAAACTCACTTCTTGCTATGCTTGTTTTTTAGTCTTTAAACTTTAAATTGTACCTCTTCAAAAACTTCTTTCTTAAACAACGTCCATCCAACTCACTCAATTGCAGGTGGCCCACTGCCATCAGAGCTACCCGGCAGGTAAGGTAAGGCGGGCAAAAAGTCACAATGTTGAATTTTACGGTAAGTGCTGCAGCTATCATTATTGCTCTCTTGATTAACTAGATTAGCACATTTACACTAAATTAACACATAGGTTTTAAAATATCAAAATGGACAGAACCTACAAAAGCAGATCTGTTCTCCCTATAGAAAGACGATTGGTCACCTCTGTACAAAGGGCGCCGGATTAGACGTAAAGACCTGTCTCATTCCCAGGTCAGGAGCTGGCGATGAGGTGTATGGCTCTCGGCCTTCTGAATGATGTCACGAGAGACTGGCAAGGGCTGTAATATAGCTGGTGTAAGTTGTATGTGAAAGTAAACTAATTCATATTCTATGCGACTGAATTACACGAATGTGCCTCTCTGTTCGGTAATAACGTTAAATAATATTGCAAATAATAGGTTGTACTTGCCCGATTCTGTATTTTTGCAAGGACAATTGGGTTACTTACCGGACAGATATTCGTATCTTTCTCGGAGCAAAAAGCTTAACAGTACTTTCTAACTATCAAGGAAAGCGAAAAGTTGTCATGGAGAATTGTTTAATTGCTCCAAATATTGTTTTTAAGGAAGTGTAGTGAATTGTTCCAAGAACATCTATCTGTAGTACTGGATAACCGTTTATTGAAAATTTTTTTCAAACATTTATTGCATTGTTTTTTATTTTTATTTGATATTCTATGAGCACATTGGAAGTTACCCTTATACATTTTCTAACAAATAAATACGTTTCGGTAACAACTTTTCCTCTTATTTTAGAAATGGAAGAATAGGGAAGAGGGTGGGGCTCTAACGCGGATACGCTAGTCACATTTTAATATCATTAAATGCTATTTAATTTGAAAATGTGTAAATACCTCAACGAAAACCCCTTACGAAAACAAAAAGTACCTCGAAAGCTCTCTAGAAATGACAAAAGCTTTCTTATTTCATTATTTCTTTAATACATATTAGTAGGTCTAATTTAAAAAGGAAACAAATTCTAAAGCAAATTCCACCAACGTAAAATTGAAATTGTGTAAAGACCTTCTGAAAACAGTGCAAAGCGATATTTGCTGACAAAAACAGCCACATTAATTAAAACGTAAATTAATGTCGATAAAAATATTTTGATTCCATTAACATATCGCGACAAACGCTGTGTTTGTACACTAATTGATATACTGTACTGCAAATATTGTGCAGCAAGCATATGTATAAATCACGAGAGTCTTGTAATACCCAAAAACTTTACTCATGAAAACATAAATGGCCATCTCTCACGGAGGATAAAATATATTGTTAGATTTATTAGAATTGTTTTAGGTTAAAAATAAATATTTTGGTTACTCTGTCAAATCCAATTTTCCCCAAGTGTTATTAAATATCAAGAAAAACTAGTGGTGCTCCAACAGCACATACTTTCTCGCGATATTGTTAATGGGTATGTAATTTTATAATACAACAATTTCTGACACTTCAACTACCGTTTGAATTCTTAAACAAACAAAGCGTGAAAATTACATATATGTGTTTTAAATTAAAATATTTAAACGAAAAAAGATTTCTGCCATTGAACTCAGCGTATCCACATTCTAAAAAAGTGTACCAACAATGCGTATTTTAGCCGTAAATAAAATCCTTAGTTTAAAATCACTAGAAAATGATAATGGATAGAAAAGTATAATAAATAGATATAATACTATTTTCATTATAAGACTAATGGGTTTTTACACTATTACTCGCCATTTCCACACCTCACTATGCAAAGCGACGTCTTCTATTCGATTTCTCAATTCATTCAATTAATGGGCGTAATATAAAATAGATTTAATTACCGGATTATATTATACGTAATTTTTTTGAAGATTCGAATAAAGAGCCTGATAATGATTTTATATCAATGTTCAACAAAGAGAAGAATTCAAAACATTTCATTATCTTATCTTATAGCCGTTCAGCAAAGAATTCTCAAATTTCCAACGCTGCCTTCTCGACAGTCTTGACAGCGGGTGGTAGTATAAAATTAACGTTTGAATGTTCGATCAAATTTGTTTGCCAATTTAATTCAAACCCAACCAATTCATACGACGCGCCTGTGGTGGATACCTTCTTTTATTTGGATAGTCAGGAACAGTAGTCATTTATTCTTTTTACTAATTAAACATACCACAATCAACGGTCACAATTTCTTGAAATAAATAAGTAATTTGTTAGTTCTATGTTAAATTTATTATCTTCCTTCAATCAAATTTCTTTTATAAGAATAGCAATAGCTTCTAAACACCTCAATTCAACGCGGCAATATTTGAAGATCTCTTTTTCATTAACACATTTCAATAGGAAAAAAGTTTATGTTTATAATTGTAGTATAATTGGAGACTCCGAAAACATTTTGATTTTTTTAATAAGTTGGGTTTTTAACCAGCACTGTTCTATTAAACGTTTTTCACACTAACAACAAACTTTAATAAAAAACGATAGAGCCGTTTTTAAAAAATGGTTTAAAAAAATTAAAAAATGCCTATATTTCAAACAAAATTAAGCGAAAAAACTCGTTTTTGTAAAATTGTACATGAACTTCACATTAATTAATCACTTATTTTTATTCCATTAATATGTATATTAATTATTTTATGATTTTCTTGTTTAATTACAGGGTTCCGTAATATTAATAAATATTAATAACTAAAACAACAATACTACTACTGCTACTGCTACGGCTACTGCTACGGCTACTGCTACGGCTACTACTACTGCTATTACTACTACTACTACTGCTACTGCTGCTACTACTACTGCTATTCCGAACTTTCTGCATGTCCGAACAAGAAATAAATAAATAAAGAAAGAAAGAAATGCTCAAACGCCATTTTCTCAAAAAAGGCTACAAATTTTTCCTTCAAAATTTTCGTGCTTATAGTATTAATAACACTGTTTGAGATGTTAACTGAGATTTCTAGTTATAGTTACTAAACTATAACTAAGTTAGTGCAGTTAAGAGTGTTACAACATACGCTTCAGAAGTTTGGGAGATTGATAAAAGAACAAAAGGGAAGCTGCTGGCCCTTGAAATGGACTTCTGGCGTAGAAGTTGCTATTATAGCAGACGTGACATAATCAGGAACGACATAAGAAAGAAAATGGATGTAAAGAAATCTATCCTCGACGAAATAGAGAAAAAACAAATCGTCTGGTACGGTCATGTTATGCGAATGACAGACGAAAGATGGCCAAAACGAGTCCTGAAATGGGTGCTGACAGAAAGACAGAAGAGAGGGAGACCCAGACTTGCAAGGCAGCAGGGAGTGCAAGAGGCTACGACGGCAAGAGAAATGCAAGATGTTCTATGGTCCAATAGGGAGGCATGGAGACTGAGAGCGGAGAAACGGCAACATCATATATATGACTATCTTTCAGACCTTTAATATGCTCATTTGTATCGGTAAATTTCAGCATTTTTAAGTAGATAGTCTTCAAATGAGTTCCAATATTTTTTTTTTTTCGAAAACTCAAAAGATGTCCGTGAAAAAGACCTGTAAACTTCGCATTTACACTAACGCATAAACGTCATTTTCTTAAAAATGGCTCGAAATTTTTCAATGAACATTTCCTCATAGAACGAGGTTTCACCTTTCTATAATATTTGTAAAGTAATATTTTGATTGTAACGTTAGGGAAACGAAAAATTAAGAAAATGTTTAAAAAATGTACTTTGGATGGCGATACATTGCAGCTAGCGCATGCACTAGGCACTCTAGCAGCTAGAGCATGTGGCAAGACGGGAAGCTAGCCCAGAAAAGATGAATACGAAAACTAAAACGTACGAGGACGTATGTGCCATTCCGTAGCAGCCCTAGTTTATTCTGTTGTTAAATGTTTCTTTCTATGTACCATAGCCGGCCGCCCGCCCTACCTTCAGCACCCGGTGAGCCACATCGGCCTGCGTGCAATTGCGCAGGGATATCTTTATCCTGTTCATAAATAGAAATTTGTAAACAAATGGCCGCTAATATAAATATTAACGACGTGAGAGACAAGTAAAAAATGTACATTTTTTGTAACCAAAAGAATAGAGCAATATTGCGTTTATATCTTCTCATAGAGTACATTTAGTGCCATTGTTCAAAGAAGAAAGTTGCAGCTGTTTTTGAGAAAACCAGATTTTTGTATATTTTTAAAAATTACAAACATTGCTCGCAACATTGCGCGAAAACTACTAAAATGTTAAAAAAAATACACATCGCCGTAATGAAAGAACTCACTATGAATAACAAATTTTATTTGAAAGATAAATTTGTATCTTAAATTTTGTAGTTGTAAGAAGACGCGGAAAAAAATCAAACGTTTGCAATTTTCGAAAGTTCCGAGATGATCGTGAAAATATGACTTATGACCTGTATAAGTGTATTTTACCTTATTCTTACACAAAACGTAAATAAAAAATTTAAAAAATGAAAATGTCCGGGGAGCTTCATGTAAAGTACACTCAATTTTTTAAGAAATTTTTTCAAATTCGCGGCGCCTAGAGTGGAGCCAGATGGATCGGGCAATATGCATTTTGGAAAGAATTGTACTATGGTTTAGGCGCCAGCGGTGTTCACAGACTGACAGATGGACGGATGTTTTTTCGTTAAAATCTCGAAATCGGTTTTCCTCAGCATTACATAACTCTCCCTATACTACGTATAGGGAAATTAATATTACTCCACATATACATACGTATACAGGAAAGTAAAAATTCCAATCTTCAATATTGTAGCTGTAGGAAGTCCCCCCAATAAATTTCACGTTTGCAATTTTCAAAAAATATTGAGTGTCAACGAGCATGAAAACCGCAACATTCTCTCATTACGATACACGAAGTCATTATTTAATAAAAAAAAATGAAGCTGTTTTCGGAAAATATTAAAGGCTTCATTTGTATTAGAGGCTTTATTGAAAGTATCCTCAAAAACCAAAACAAAGGGTTGACACTCCCAAAGGCTCCAGATCGATCACATAGATACGAGAATATCAATTTTGGAAAAAATCGGTTCACCGTTTCGACGCTAACGGTGGCTACAGACAGGCGTTTGTCCGTCTATCAATTTAACGGTATCGAGGTCCCACAAAACATGGGTTCTGACTGCACAAGGTATTAGAGTAAGTAATTTAATACAGTAAATTATATCATATATTATATTGGGACAAGACTTATCCAGGTTTTTGTTATCAGCAATATGAGATTTTTGCCGGAAATTCTTCGTTTCGCGGCGCAAGATTACATAACTATCTCTTTTTACGAAGTAAGTGTGAGAAAGTAAAAATATTTGTTCTTCCTTTCAAAAGTTTTTGCGCTTGTGAATTTGTGAATGCTAAAAGAGAAAGTCAACTTTATTCGGTCATTCGGGGAAGGTCACAGCTTTATTGTTGGCAAAGGTCAACGCCATGCAGGAAACGATGTTTCTACTACCAGAGGCCAGGCGGACCAGATTTCAGCATCAGTAGCGCTTTGAGCGTTCACTTTATTGAGTTACACAGCTTGAACTGACATTTCGGCACATTTCTATTATGTATATTGCTTGCTTCCAGTACTTATGTCAGTTACAAACACACTAGAGAAAGTTTGTCATGTAACAATTTTCGAAACATAATTTGCCACGATATTAGGAAAACCGTTGACGATTCAAGAAGTGAATATACCAAACACGTAAGTTGTCCACTTTCCAACCGTATGTTTTTCATTTTATTTAATTTCGTGCAGTTTAAATCCATATGTTAGGGTTAATCTTTAAACTCTGTTTCCTTTGAATGTACTCTATTCCTCAATACGATTGAAAGGAGAAACTATCAATGACACGACGAAATGCATTCCAGTGTAGTGTTGATCGTTCGGGGAACCTCGCGGTCGCATTTCCTTCGCCTGCCTTCGAAATCTATTCGTCCGCTCGTCCCCGGTAAAGGCGCATTTCGCACTTTCCACCGGCCCATTTCTTTTTCTAGTCTTCTCTTTCTGCTTACTTTATCTCCTTTCATCTGCTATCCTTCTTTATTTCTCCTTCGCCCTTAGGGGAGGAGGGTCTTTTCCTAGGGCATGGAAAGTCTGAAGGGAAATTCCTGACCCTCTAGGTTGGGGGCTCAAGCAATGGGCCTGCCCCCCACTTTTTGTGCAACCCTGTGTTACCTCAGCCATTGCAAAAAGTCCTAGTAATTTGCCTGGGAATAAACCCAACAGACTACGATTTAAGCAAAGAGAAAGGAAAACGATTTTTGGAAACTGGAATATTCCAGGTGTAGCCACGAAACAAGAAGACGTACTTGAACAAATACAGAGATTCAAACTAGATATTATAGTTTTAACAGAGACAAAAAAGAAGGGAAATGGATGTGAAAAATTAGAAAGTTATATCCAGATATTTAGTGGAGTTAATGAAGAAGAACGAGCAAAGGCCGGTGTATCAATTCTGATAGATACGAAATGGTCAAACATCATAAAAAGATGGAATCAGAAAAATGAAGTATTGATTACGGTGGAATTAAAAATTGAAAGGATACGATGTATTAATTGGCGCATGTGCTTCGACAGATGAAAAAAGGATACATAAAAATTAGAATTTTATCAGCAATTGGCAGCGGCAAGAGATTGGAAAGAGAAAAAGATATACTTATATTATACAATCTGAACGGTCGAAATGAGGTAAACAAAGAAACAATGTAAGAGTCAGATACAGAGAACCAGTAACAAACGATAATGGGATAATATTAAAAGAATTGTGTGACGAATACGAGCACAATCTTCGTATTCTACATGTTTTGTTTTTTTTAAATAAAGACATACACAAGTTAACTTGGACACAAAGTACTTGACAGTTGAAGTCAATTATTGGTTATACTATTTGAAAATTATCCACTAAATTAAAATTCCAAGACGTCAGATTATATCGAGGAGCAGAATGTGGCTCAAATCATTTGAGCCACATCGAGGTTATTCTTCCCGAGAATGAACATGATATTGATTATATGCTAGGAGGAAACTAAAAAGAATATACATCTTGGGGCTTAATTACGAATCCATCGAAAACTGAGTATGTTGTTGCGGGGTCACAAAGGAACAAACTTAATAATTGGGAGCAGGTGTATTAAACATCCAACAGCTTATAACTACCTTTGTGTAGCAAAGGAAGGTGGATGTGCACAGGAAATACTACATAGGATCTCTCAAGGGACATTAGTGACCAGACAATTGAGTAATGTTTTGTGTTGCCAAAAAATAACAAGCAAGACAAAGATGAGAATGTACAAATGGCTGGTTGAAAACATATCTACATACGGTTTAGAAGTTCTAAATTTAAGTCAGAGCGAAGAGCAAAATTAAAATCAATGGAAATTAACTTTTAGAGACGTCGTTGTGGTGTTATGTTACTGGATGTTGACATAAAAAATCAAATTGGTATTGGTATTGACATAATGGATGTAATTGATACTGGAACAAATATTGCATCATCTACCGGGATTCGCTGCGCGGATTGCGTCATCTACCGGCGCCCCCTTCCCCCCGCGAACTGGCCGGTTCCGGGCTGTTCGCGAGTCACGTGGAAAGGTGGAGCAAGTGCCTGGTGCGTCGAGACGAGCGCCGGACAGGTATAAATGCGCCGCTGCCGGTGGCCGCTAGCAGTAGTCGGAAGTAAGCAGCCGCGAGTCAGTCGGAAGTAAGAAGTAGAAGTAGTAAGCAGTCAGTCCGTCAGTGTGAATATGCAGTAGTCTGAAGTGGAAGCTGAGCTGTGAAGTGTGCATTTCGGTAAACAGTGGTGCAGTAGGGGAACAGCAGTCAGCAGTTTGAAGTCTGCAGTAGAAGCTGAGCTGTGAAGTGTGCATTTCGGTAAACAGTGGTGCAGTAGGGGAACAGCAGTCAGCAGTTTGAAGTCTGCAGTGGAAGCTGAGCTGTGAAGTGTGCATCGCGGTTAAGTGCAGTGCAGTCTGCACTTTAAAACGGTAAAGTGCACCCTCGTCTGCGCAGTGAATTGTGGTCTGCGCAGTAAATTGTGGTCTGCGCAGTGGGCCGTGGACAGTGCATCGGACTGTGCGATAGTGTAGAAGAAGTGAACAGTGTAAATAAATTTTCAGAAGAAGTGAGTTGTGTAAATAAATAATCACGTGAACAGAGTCGTGTGTAAGGAAAATAATCAAGTAAAGAATACAAGGACTTTGTAACCCATCTGTAAATAAATCAAGTATTTTAGTGTAGCATTGTTAGCAAAATAAACGTGTTTTGTTTAAATATTACCTGTGAGTTTTAATTCACCACGAAGAAACGTTACAATACTAAAAGATTGAGATGGTATGGCCATATCCAAAGGATGACGGAAAGCCTATAGCTTAAAGCATGGAAAATGAGATGGAAAAGGCAATGAAAGAACGAAATCTTCCAAGAAAGATTGGGAAGATAGGCGTTGCGTTTCGGATGCGAGAAGCGCCGTTAGCCGAATAGAACTTCGCTACTACTGCAACTGCTAGTGCAACCGCCGCCGGTTAGACGTGAAATACAAGTGAATATTGTTGCATAGAAGTTTTTATTATTTTTTCATGAGATTATGCTTAGTTTGGGTGAAATAAATATATGATATTCGGTTGATAATTGAAATGATGAGGCTTCGATATTAATAAATGTAAACTAGGATTAGATAAATAAAATAATTATATGAGTCGTCATTGCCAAAAATATTATTTTAATAAATAATGACGACTCATATAATTATTTCATTGGAAATGCCAACGAAAACTCACCACAATACCAATAGGATTAGATACCCTATTATAAATTATGTAAATAAATAGTGTGGGGGTAGTAATTGTAACCCCAAAGCATTTGTGCTAATGTGACGGGGGAGGGGGGTGCGTGGAGAGGGCACGCCCTGGAGACAGCCCTTGAGGCCGCCGAGAGGGAGTGGGATCGAGGGCTTGCGGCTCAAGGGGGGGGACTTATTTGAGGGCCTCTGCACCCGCACTCGCCCACCCACAGACCACAGTTTTAAGAAAACGCTTTTACGGTATCAGGGAACCTAAAACGTCTTGAAATCTTGAAAAAGTCCTGAAATAGATTTTCCGCAGCATTACATAACTTTCTCTACACTATGGGCCTATTTCACCGGTGCCTGATAACGTCAAACGCGCTCTTTGCGTGCGAATTCGAATGTGTTTTGGTAATGGAAGTGTGAGGTGTTTTTCGCTTCATGCGTTGTTATTTTGTATTGCAATGTGTGGGAGTTCGGTGTAAAAGTTTGTTTTATTGCGTCGTACTTTATGTGTAAAGATTGCTTTTGAAGAAAAATATCATTAATTGTTAAAAAAGAAAAAAAACACTTTTGTTCAATTAATTTATTTATAAGAAACATTTAATATAGATAGTTTACAAGGCAGTCACTATGGAGAGTAGAACACTATAAAATCGGGTCATTGTATAGGAACATATGTGCAACATATTGCTGCAAGAACTCTAGCAATTTCATAAAAATCTTCTTGGGTGATTTCTACATTCCTTGGAAACTTCACGAACCACTACACGTAAAGTTGATTGCTCACCTCAGTGAAGACTCTAATTATGATAAAAGAAATTATCCCTTTTGCAAAATAACGCAGGGAGAGAAGTCGATTCATTGGCGATACCTCAGAATTGCTAACAAAATACAAAGTATACATTTTGTTATTTTGACATAAAATGAATTTAACAGGACCATTACTTTACTAGGACATTACAGAAATATAAGTCGGTATTCACAATTTTTTTATTTTCTGTTCTATCAAAGACAGCTTTGCAAACCGTATTTTTCCGTAAGCTAAAAAGGGACATGCAGTCTTGTTCGTCAAGGATCTCAATATATTCTGGCCGACATGCCGTCTGGTCGGTCCCTCTAAGCCATCAAAGAATTCGTCGTTTATTATCTCTATTACGTTGCCCATCACGGAAATACCACAGATATTCCTTGAAAATCACAGCAAGTTCACACATAAATTCTGTTATTTGGAAGTTATCTATCAGATAAACATTTAACAGCCTCTCGAACCTCCAGATAATTTACCGGACGCTTTAACCACTGGATAGACGTATCCGGCACTCGTAAAACACAAATTATCAACATATCAATAAGATAACTTCTGGATATACTATCAGACACTTTATCAGGCCCTATGAGCATTACTCCGCATAAACATACGTGTACGGAAATGTCAATCAGAATAAATTTAAAAGAAACCTCCTCTGCAAGTACTGTTCTCTTGAGTGAAAAGTGAAGAAAAAGCTACACTACCATGAATGGACGTAGACAAATATAAAGACTTGCCGAGTGAACCGAAGGCACTTTTACTGCTGCCCGGAACGCAGTCAAGTCGCGTGGGTCGCGCGCCAACCGCTGAACGGATCGGCGCCACGTGTCACCTCTCACTACATTTCCGCTTAAATTCTGTGATTCGGTGTAAAAATTCAAAATATTACGAAAAAGGGATGTTAAAAGATAACTACAGAACTGGCAATCTAGAAGAGAAAGAAGAGATAAAGAACTAGAGAAATATCAAACTTTGACTCTCCCTACTTCCATTACTAGAGTAGTCGCTTAAATCAGGATGTCCAGTGATAAAGAAATCAACATCAACAGTAGAAATCAGTGGCATAATATACAATAAAATTTAATATTTTTGCTATGTAATATCAATACTGATGAATACAAACATTTTATGGGAGAGTCCAAGGGTTTACTGGACCTTACTATAATGATGTATTATCCATTCTCAATTGTTTGATTGACCTAAACTCTGAAAGATCTACAACTCTGAACACTTTTATTTCATCACTTCTGAAATTACGGTCATTTATTATAAATGAATAGTTAAAGCTAAATTTTACGAGCACACTAATGATTGAATTATTAGTACTGTTGGCACATTGATCGCCAAATTGCTTCAAATTTGGCACCTCGTTTCTAATAAGGAATTTTCGATGTTCCTTGAAGGCGTAAAGGAGGAGATAGCCTAATTTTACTAAAAACGCCGCGTGAAATTCTTTCCGGTTGACCAAATACTAACTTCTTTCGTACGAAGTTCCTTTCACGTAGATTGTCAACTGTTTCCTGTTAGTTCTGAGTGTCGCCGACAGATAGCATCAGCTCCTGGGCACCCCCGCGTAAAATATACCATTGTCAAAATTCCGCGAAACTCAGTGATTTGAACGGCAGACGCCGCTACGCGTCTAGCATTGTCATTAGAGGCACTAGATGCAATCGTAAAGTGAAGTAAAACGTCGAAATTCGTAAAGAAACGTTTGATGTTGCTTCAACAGAGGTAACTGTGACAATCTCCTCAATCCCGTTAATTCTTTCTCCAAGTAACAATCCTTGTCAATTGTGTGTCGTTTTCTTTCCAGAACACTCTTGTCTGATGAAAAACTCGATAGAAGTGGCAATGCTTCGTTGCAGCTCTGCTAATTGCTCTCCCAACTTATTTTACGAGTATTTCGCAGCCTCAACAAATACCTTATTATATTTGTAACGAGTGAAGCCTCACTTGATACAGGTCGTTTTGTATGTTGTGTTGTCTCTATTATTTTGTAACTTATGGTATTATTTTGTTATTGTATTTTCTGTATTTATTGTGTTATTTGTATGGTATCTTGTGCTAACGATACGTGTTCTAACTTGTTCTAACTGTTCTATCAGAAGTTAATAGTAATGAAACTTATTGAGCTGTGGATATATACAGCAATTTGTAATAGGACAATCCTGTAAGCAAATTACTAATAACATTGGGTTGAACTGATATTAAAGTCATGATCTACACACTGGAAGATATTTCTGTATCTCCTGTTCTTGGCTCGGCAGCCCGATACGGGCCATTGGAGACCAGCGATTGGCGACCATGGGAAAAGGAGTTCATGTGGTTGGCATGAAGACACCCCTCCACCGTATAAACTGGTCTTCTTAATCTTAGGGTGGGATTTCTCATTGTCACACAGCAATAGATACTGGGACATTTGTAAAGAAAGCGCACAGTTATAATTTTGCCTCGACCGGGGGCCGAACACGGAGTTGCGCCATGGAAAGCGAGCACGCTCACCAACGAGCCACCGAGGGCTTATTTCCGTATGTAGTACATGGAATTGGGTTTCCAATAAATAGCTCTGTAGATGTTCACAAGGCAGTTCAGCTTTTGTTTACAACAATTCATACACAAACTCCAAACTTTACTCACCATTCTTCAATTTTCTTCTCTTCATCAATTCCAAGTATACACCCATAAATATTTAGAAACTGCCTCCCTACCCGTTTAATACGCTCATCGCGAACTCTGGAGCCCACCAAATGCTATCAACATGCACGTTCATTGATTAAATGCAAATTTTGCAACAAATTGGACCACACAGGATATAACTTTGCCATGAGTTGTAAATATTGTAATTGAATGATAGCAACTCCAGTATTTCATGATTCATCAATTTAAATGATATTCTTTTAAACGCTTCTATATTTAAAAAGTTGCATGTCAAGTAACCGCAAATAAACGCTCAAAAATGAAATGCTTTTGTCCATTTCTCCTTAGTTGGACATCAATTCTATGATTATACATAATTCGTGATTATTTCAGTTCATAAACGCGGGATAGTATAACACTGCAATAACCTGCAGAAGCATATAATAAAACTGCTTCCACTGATTGTTTTGATAAAAATACAATTGAGAGAAAATATCATTAAAGCAGGGATTTAATAAGAAATATTTAATGGAAATTAAAAACAAATTAGTAACGAAGTCCCCACCAAAATGTAGGTTGCTCAAATTGGTTTTGTTAATTGATGTGTGGTTTTATTATGGTGGAAGCAATTTTGAAACCAAGTTATTTGTAAAATGATAATTCAGTAATATTCAAAACCATAAAATGAGACAAATTCTATCAAGCAAATAACATTGAATAATTAATATCAATACTTTGGGTATATGGAACGTTTACTTTAAATAATAAAATAAAAATGCCTTTGAATGAAGTATACGCAAAAGTGTAAGTATATTTACGTTTGCAATTACCATTTTGATTTTTATCTTCCGTTCTTTTACTCCATTTCTGACGTTTCATCTGTAAACGCACTCTCTTACTAAAATAAAACTGATAAATAACAGTAAATAGTAATAAATAAAATAATAGTCGATTTGCAGAAATTGAATCATTATTATAAATTATATTTAAGTATACGTAAAGAATTGTACACCAAAAAACTTTCCAGTTTATTAAATATATTAATTGCTTTGGTTCGACAATAGAAAAAACTTATCCGATAAAATAATGACGTTTTACAATTTATTAATAATTTCTTATTAATAAACAACACATTGGATATAATCACTCCATAACTTAACTTAGCTATGAAGTTTTATATTTATATGAGATTATACATTTTACTTGTGGGATCGGATAAACATGGAGTGATTTGTTATCTCAAGATCTTCCACGGCTTTTGTAATACAACTGACCGAAGTACAGACCAGTATCTAACATTTTCTGCATAGTGGCGTAGTTCATTGTCCTTTTTCAGCAGATTTACGTTTCCTCTTACAGTAAGCGTTACAGCAAGAATACTACAACAATGACAGAAAGAAAGGTGGTGTTACATATCATAAATTAATCATATTATACAGTACAATTAAACTTTATCAACGCTTTCCTATAATGTATACACGTAGCTTAAAATATTACCCCCTCACAATTCAAAGTGAGCCTGGAGCTACATCTTGCTCAGCATCCTCCTCATCCTGCGGTACTTGAAGGTTAAAATTTAAATTGACATTGTTTGGCAGAATCAAGTCATTACCCTCCTCGTCTTCTTCTTCTTCGTTGACGCCCGCCGCCGCCGCCACCACGTGCGCGCTCTGCTGGGTGCGCGCCGTCTCCAGCGCCAGCAGCTTGAGGCGCTTCTCTTCCATGAGGCGCTCGCGGTGCTTGTGGATGTAGTCGTACACGTTGGGCAGCCCCATGATGACGCACGCCGACAGCGCCGAGCGGTAGATGTTCATGTCCGTCGCCTCGTACCACTCGTTGGAGCGGTCGTCGTAGCACTCCACGTGGTAGATGGTGGTGACGCCGTTGAAGCCGCCGATCGTGAACAGCATGTCGTCGATCACCTCGATGGCGAAGTTGCTGCGCGGGTTGTACATGTCCGGGATGGGCTGCCACGTGTCCGTGGCCGGGTCGTACTTTTCCCCGCTGCACATTCTCGAAATGCCGTTGAACCCCCCGACGACGTACACGAAGCCGTGGTACGCTATGCAGGACACGCCGCTCCGTCGCGAGCGCATGTTGGCGATCAGCGTCCACTGGTTGGTGTCTGGGTCGTAGTACTCGGCCGTATTCATACACTCCTGCCCGTTGAAGCCACCGGTGATGTAAATCTTCTTGTTGAGGGTCGTCGCGCTCGCGTCGGACCTTTGGGCGTTCATGGGCGCAATGAGCGTCCACTGGTTTGTTCTGTAGCAGTATTTTTCCGCCGTGTTCTGCCTATGATGACCGTCGTACCCTCCCATTGCATATACTGTGTCACCTATGACTGCTACACTCACGTAACACCTGCGAGCATTCATTGGAGCCACTTCCTTCCACGTCTTTGAGACGGCGTTGAAGCATCTAACAGAGTTGAAATAGTCCATTCCGTCAAACCCACCGATGACGTAGATGTTGAAGCCGACGACAGCCGTCCCGTGATAAGCTCGAGGACCCGTAGGATCCACTTCATCAACCTTTACCCATCGGTCTGCTCTAGTGTCATAGGTTTCCATGAAGTTAGTTGGAGTCCCCCCGCTCCAGCCTCCGATAGCAAACAATACCTCGTGGGGGAGTCTAGGGCGCGCTATTTCAGGAGTTGGTATTTCGCCGTCTTTTTGTGTAATCATCTCAAGATCGTATAAAAATTTTAAGGTGTCGATTATCAGCGGACGGCAGCAATCGTTACCTGAGACGTACGGATGGTCTTTCACGTTTTCCAAGAAGAACTGCGTGTCGAGGAGCCCCAGACGAACGTTTTTCATCAGTGGAACCACGTGGCATCGCCTGTTTTCAGGGTCGAAATCGATCCATCGAAGGACGCATTCCCACGCTACTTCTTCAGTTTTCACGTTCAGCTCGTCCGCCCCCAGAATGTCTGTTAACTCGTTCGCTGGAAGATGTAAAATCTCCTCGCTGTATCGACTCACGTCCACAAATCGGCGCATGATGAAAATACGTGCGTCAGCTTCCAGTTTCTGGCAAAAGTACTCTCTTGCAAACAACATTATACCGATGCAATTGTATGGTGAGAGTATTTTGACTAAATATTCGCAACATGCTCTTAAAACACCTACCACACAAAGATAATCAGCTGTCACGAGAAGTTGACACACAGTGTCGTCCGTTATTTTCACTTTTCGTAAATAAGCGTAATCTAATATTAAACTAAATAGGGCGGAGTGAACCCCCGGCAATGCAATATCAGTCTCTGGGCTGTCATGAATCTTCGTTGTAAATATAGCCCGGAAGAATGAACTGCACGCAGATAAAATGGGTCGATGCACTGGGAAAATCTCGCCATCTTCCGTCCGTATAAGCGCATCACAAAGTAAATGATTCTGTCGTAGCTCATATAAGGCATGCATAGCCTCTATACTCATCCGCCGTCCATTGTCCCGTAGATTTGTAAGGCATGTTTCCGACAGTTCTTCGATCTGCCTTTCTGTGTCCATCAGGCGGTGGTGTGGCCTGATGTGTTTTTCTTTCAAAAGTGCCGTTGTGTTGTGCTGTTCAGCCACTTAATATTGATCCTTTTTTAACATTTCTGCGTCCAGATGCCATTGATTTTGTTGGTTGTTATGTTGAAGGCTATAACATTGGTTAAATGTTATAAATTTTGATATTTTTTTGAGGAATGTTGGGGTTAGGTGTGTCCCCATTGTCAAGACATACTTCCGGCAGAGCCATCGGTTTTGTTTCCATGGACACCGATGTTTAAACCCATTTCTATCTGACTATCGTTTAGAAATATCCTTCATATTGCTGAGAATAACACAAAATAACGGTAGATATCGAGATATAAGTAGAATAATTGAAAGAAAATATTGCATATTATGTTTAATTGTACACCACCACTTCATCAAAACTTAGTTTTAACAATTTTTGCGATGTCAACGAAGGTAAGTATTTTTGTTTTGTTTACGTATTCATAAACATATGGTTTTGAGAAATAGCTCTTAAATTGAAAGAAAGAGTTAAATTATGTTTAACTTTAAGATTTTGTTTATTGGTGATTTAAGCTACTGCATAAATATTGTAGCTTATTGTGCAGTAATCAAAATTCAAAAGTTCATTAAAATTCAAACGATATAATACTGCTTTGAATAGAAACTACTACCGCCATAAATCTACAGCATAATATTTCAAGACATATATTTTTGAGAAATTCATTTACAAAAAATATATTATACGTATTTTCAAAATACTACAATATATGTGGTTAATATTCTTTTTAACTTTTAGGTATTACTGAACGACGTACAATGATACTTATGAATGTTTGTGTAATAATTAATTCGTATTAAAAAAACACTTTAGTATAGTTTTCACGTATCGTCCCTGGGAAAAATAGTTTCCCGAAGTATTTTTACTTCAAAAATTCTCAAAAAGTGGTTTATATGTAAAATTGCGATAGAAGAAATCATTTGCAACGATTTTAAACGTGTTTTTCAGCCGATTGGCGAACGAAACGTAAGTATTACATTTTGTAAGAATTACATTTTGTAAGTATTAGATTTTGTTTATGATTTCAGATGTATAGACGCGAAGGTAAAAGGTTGCGTGTGCATATATTTATATAGTTAATGCTATCAAATATCTAATTAAATTCTAGTTCAATTAAATATATTGCAACTAGACAGTCTACATTTTATGTATATTTTCTTCGTAGAAAGCGAAAAATGCAGTAACTGAATATCAAAAATTAATTTTGTAAAATTTGAAATGTTTATGGTTCTAAATTAAATAAAAAGTTCAAAAAAAATAATGTTATCAAAATTTCCGATTAATCCAGAAGATCTCAATTACAATAATAAGAAATCGAGTATTCCTGCAGCATTGCTCTTTTGGGATGTTTAAACGAGAAGTCCAGGCTCACATTAACCGAAAAACATCTAGTATTCTGCAAAGTATTTAAGATATAATTTGAAAAGCAGTTCACGAACGTAAGAAAATGAAAGGAATTCTAATAAAACATTAATTGCACTTATGCTCTGGACTTTTTCTGCAGTTACCAGCAGCATTCAAAATTTCCCTGACATTCCTGAGCTTTAATGCATCGAATGAAAGTTGATGTGGGATGAAATTAGGATAATGTTTCTTCGGTGTTTGCAATTGGCCATCTTAAGAACATACTCATTTAATAAGAATTAACAAAGAAGAATTTGAAGAACATTATTCTTTTTTAATTCCGTTAACACATTCAAAACCGTAGCATATTTTGCTTTTTGCATAGTCGTTGATGTGATACATTTTCTGAAAACATCACTAATTTCTTGAATTGATAAAGCAGAATAAAATTATGAGTGCCAATGGTGAAATATATTGCAAAGGCAATGAAACAAATTGAATGGACGGTCGTGGAAAATGTTCTACTTGCTTCGTGTAAACGTGTAATCTAAAGGTTTAACTGTCATATGCCATTACTTATATAATTCGACCTGCGTAAATATTTTCTTTTTTATGATATTGCAAAATAATATATGAGAAATGATCTCTTTGTTATTTTCATCAACATATATTGATGGTGTTTTCAAGGAGATCCCTCTGGAATGCGTAAGATGGAAAGAAAATCCCACGAAAATATTCAGATTCCTTTGCCCCGCAGCTTCTCTTACAGATTTCCTTTCCCACAACAAACAGCGCGTCTCCACGCGACCGCGAAATAACTTCGGAAACCCTCGCTTCGGAGGAAGAGGGGGGAGGGAGGGGAAGTTGGTGGCGATGGAGGGGGGTGCGAGGGGCCCGAAAGCGGGGGAGGGAGCGTCTAACGGGGAGGAGGCGTCGGAAGCGAGTGTGAGGGCGTGGGCGGAGAGGCGTGGGCGGAGAGGCGTGGGCGGAGAGGCGGGGCGGAGAGGCGGGGGCGGAGAGGCGGGGGCGGAGAGGCGGAGAGGCGTGGGCGGAGAGGCAGGGCGGAGAGGCGGGGCGGAGAGGCGGGGGCGGAGAGGCGGGGGCGGAAACCGCCCCACGAGGAGTGCGCTGAGAGCGATACCGCCGGTGGTGCCTGGGGGGGGGCGGGGGCGGAGGCGGGGGCGGCCATTGATTTCCGTTGAGCGAGCGCCGCCCGAGACGCCGCCGCCGCCGCGGAGCGGGATTTCGGGCGTCGAACAAACAAGGCAGACACACGTGCAAACAGGGGCGCGGCTAACGCGCGTTTGAGCGGCCACCTGCGGCCGCCTGCAACGCACTGCGGAGGGGGAGGGGAGGGGAGGGGAGGGGGATGGCGGTTTTGCGAGAGGCACTTGTGCGTCCCGCAGGTGTGTGCTTCCTAGGTACCTCTGGCTGGAGCACTTCCTAATCCGGACTGCACGGCTCTCTGTGCTACTGCGAAGAACTACCTTTGAAGCACTTTTTTAATTGATTCTGAACATAGTAAATTTACAATCTATTTTACATTAAAATAATCACTAAACATGTTAATATGTCAATGACAAAGACAATTTGTGGGTGAAAGTATTTGAGTGGTACATTTCACCGCCTTCTTACCTTTACAACAAAAATCCATTTTATTACTTTTGGTTGCGACTCAAAGTTGAGGAACATACGTGACTATATACGAAATTGTTACGACGGACGTATTCCGATTGTTAGACTAAAGCATGTCTTTCCTAAGTTCCATGATATAATTGGAGAGAAACGCAGTTAAAGGTCCTGGCAGATTGCACATTGTCGAAGGGACAACGAGGCAACAATGAAAACACAGAGATACAAAGAAAACCTTGAAAAGGGACTTTCCCGAATAAGAGCGATCTCCTAATGAAGGTGGCCTTGTTATGCATGATGAAGCACAGTGCCACAAAGACAAAGTGTCTTCAAGAATTTGGAAGAAAAGTAATTGAAAGTGTTACCAAGGCCACGGAATAACTCTCTTGACCTCCATAGATAATGAATGGGGTATTACTAAGAGAAGAATAAAAAAGAAGTCGTGGACAAACTAGAGAAGATTTGGTACCTCGACGATGAAATTAAAAACTCAGGTGAAACGTTAGTAAACACTATGCCAAACAGGATAAGGTTGTTGACTAAGAACAAAGGGACGCACACTAACAATAAATATTAAATGTATGTCTGTAACATGTACACGAATGTAAACGTATAATAAATTCAAATATTTTCCGAAATATGTCTTATACTTTGAACACGTCTGTCATTTGGAAATCTATAATGTAGTTTTAAGGAATGAAGTCTACTCATCGGTTGACTTCTTCACTATTATATAATGGTTCACGGCTGAAGGATTTGGCTGGTTTTCCAGACTCCAGTCGTTGAAGAGAGCTTGAGCTACTTGATTGCATTCCATTAAGGCGTCGGTGCTTCTAAATCTCTGTGTAGCATTGCGATTGAAGGAAATGGTGAAATAACAAAATGAATGTCCCCTGTTTGTAATAAGCTAAAGTCAATGGTTTTGTACAAATTAAATGAAACCAGCGACATGAAGTTATGCTCCGCAGTGCTTACCTTGTTCGTGTCGCTACGCACAGAAGATAAGGGAACTCAGAGTGAACGAAGTGTATTAGCGTACTAGTTAGTCACTTTATCCAGTGTGCGTGGGAAGAATTTCAGTGTAGGCTTCAGAAAGTGCACGAAAATTAAACCTATTTATTTCAAATTTGTGAATGAGTGCAGTGTTCTGTAAAACATCAGTGAAAGTCAAATAACATGCTCTGACCTCGGACAGAGCATAGCAGCAGCAATGTAAGTAGTGAACGGAACCTTGCCTATACCAAACAGTTTATGTGAATATCAACAAAATGTTATTGCACAACAACAGCAACAGTTGCAAGAACAGCAACAACTGCAGTCACAACAGCTACAACTAGATCAACTACAGCAACTCCTCACGCAGCAATCACAGTTTCCGCTATCAAGAAGCAGTACTTTGCCATTATTCCCTTCTGAAGTACAGTCGTCAAGTTCAAGTTCAAACGAGGTAATAAATCCAGAACTTAATCGATCTGACAGTAATTTAAGTAGTGATAACGCAAGAGAAGTATATCAAACAGCCCTGAAAATCAAAAACAACCGAAACATCAAAGTGCAAACCTAACTAACATACCAACAGATAATAGATTTTCAGATCTCGAACTAATTAATGACGATGAACCCAATAACAAAACATCCAATGACAATCACAAATCTAACAACATTCAAAAGGTGCAAAAGCCACCACCAATATTTCTCCCTGAAGTAAATGACTTCCACGCAATGACAGAAACTTTACAAAATGCCGTGAATAAAGAAGAGTATTGCTGCAAGCTTGTGGGACAAAATACTTTTAAAATTTTACCGGCAACACCAGAAGCTTATCGATCACTTACTAAATACCTTATTAAAGAGGAAATTGAGTTTCACAGTTATCAGCTAAAACAAGAAAGGGCATTTATAATAGTATTAAAAATATCCACCCTACAGTAAATATTGATGAATTGAAAACAGAAATAGAAGAAAACGGTCATACTGTAAGAAATATCCACAACTGCAAACATCGTGTAACAAAAATTCCCCTACCGGTATTTTTTTATTGATTTAGAACCAAAAGATAATAACAAAGACGTTTATAAATTGCAGTACCTTCAAAATACCAAAATAATAATTGAAGCTCCAAGAGTAAAGCGACATCTTGTGCAGTGCCATCGCTGCCAAAGCTGGGAGCACACGAAGCACTACTGCAATCATCCTTATCGGTGTGTAGTGTGCGGTGAGAATCACGATAGCAAAAACTGTGATGAAAAGAAAAACAAGACGATTCTCCCAAAATGTGCTCTTTGTGATGGTCCACATACAGCGAGTTATAAAGGATATGGAATTTATCAAAAAATACGTAATAAAAAATATCCACAGGCAAAAAAAAACTCTTCAACATTCAAACTATATTGCTTTACAAACTAAAGTGAATACAGATCAAGAAAACGTCTCACAACTGAGAGCTACTTCAACAAATAATTTACATCAGCGTGGTACTTATGCACAAACACTGAACAGCTCACAACAGAAGAATAGCTTAAACGATAATGCATTAAACATGGAGTCTAATAATCAATTATTCTCAATAATACAGCCGTCTTTCGAAAGATTTGAAACTTTACTAAGCAGACAAGCAGAACAGATAAATGCACTTTTATATCTTGTGTCAAAACTGCTAACTAAATTATGAACAAATCATATAAAATAGCAGCATGGAACGCCAATGGCTTGTTACAACACACAGATGAAGTTAAGTGTTTTCTTCAGTTAACAAGTACAGACATAATGCTCATTTCAGAAACTCATTTCACTAATAAGAGCTTTTTCTCGCTTCAAGGATACACCATATATTACACAAACCATCCAGATGGTACAGCACATGGAGGAACAGCCATAATTGTTTGGGAAAAAATTAAACATCATGTACATTCTCAATATAGCACCATGTATTTGCAGGCAACATCCATTCAAGTAAGCGATTCATTCAGAACATTGAATATTGCAGCTATATACTGCCCTCCAAAACATAAAATTCAGAATTCACAGTTCACAAGTTTCTTCAAAACACTTGGACCAAGATTTATTTCTGGCGGTGACTACAATTCTAAGCATCCTTTGTGGGGCTCCAGACTAACATCTCCAAAAGGGAAATCTCTCTATGAATCTATAATAAACGAAAGATTATCCACTTACTCTTCTGGACAACTCACTTATTGGCCGTCTGACATTAACAAAATTCCTGATGTTTTGGATTTCTTTATTGTAAAGGGAGTAAACCAAAGTTACATTCGCACCTACTGGTCACAAGATCTATCATCTGACCATTCACCAGTTCTACTAATCATCAGCTCATTCATTATTGAAGACAACAAGCAAAGCTTAATTCATAACAATAAAACAGATTGGAAATACTTCTCAGAATGGCTAATTAATAACAGCACCGCTAATCTACCATTGAAAAGTGCTCTCGATGTAAATGAAGCAATAGAATACGTAACAAGACAACTTCATCAAGATGCGTGGTATTCTACACCAGAAATTAATCAATATAAAACACCAAATATCCCACAATTAATAAGGGAAAGGTGATAGCAAAACGCAAATTAAAAAAAATGGCAAATCACTAAAGATTCAGCAACTAAAAGAAGACTAAATTCTGCTTCACAAAACCTGAAAAGATTACTTCGAGAACACCGAAACAACGCTCTACAAGATAAACTTATAAGACTGACTCCAAATTCAAATTCAGAGTACTCTCTTTGGAAAACCACCAAATGCTTGAAGAGATAAATACAACCTATTCCTCCGATCAGAAAAACTGATAGTACATGGGCTAAAAGTGACGAAGAGAAAACGGAATGCTTTGCCTCCCATTTCTCTAACGTCTTTCAACCATTTCCTCCACAAATATCTGCAGCAGAAGAGGAAGAAATTTACAACTTCCTAGATTCACCGTTGCAACTAGCTCCCCAAATCAAGCCCGTAAGTGCTCGAGAAGTTGAAACATTAATCAAAATTTTACCAACAAGAAATGCTCCCGGATATGATATGATTTCTGTAACAATTCTACGCCATCTACCAAGAAAATTGATAGCCTTAATTACTTCCATTTTCAATGCCATTCTAAGATTAGGACACTTCCCCGAGCAATGGAAAATAGCCCAAGTAATAGTCATCCATAAACCGGCCAAACCAATGCATGACGTAGTATCATACAGACCTATTAGTCTTCTACCAACACTATCCAAAGTTTTTGAGAAACTACTTCTGTCACGTTTGAATCCACTTCTACAAGAAAAAGAAATAATACCCCATCATCAATTTGGGTTCAGACAAAGCCATTCGACTATAGAACAAATCCATCGAATAGTAAACGAAATTAGTGAATCGCTAGAAAATAAAGAATATTGCTCTGTTGTGTTTCTCGACATAAGCCAGACTTTCGATAAGGTCTGGCACCCAGGTTTATTGTATAAAATTAAGCAAAACTTACCATATCCTTACTATCTCTTACTAAAATCGTACCTCACGGAGAGATATTTTCAAATAAAATTTAACGGTGTAACTTCAGAACTTATCCCTATAAATTCGGGGGTGCCTAAAGGAAGTGTGCTTGCACCTTTTCTTTACTCATTATACACTGCCGACATTCCAACATCAGAAAACGCATTGACAGCAACCTACGCAGATGACACAGCCATCTTAGCTCGACACAAAGATCCAGCTGAAGCATCACGTCTCGTAGAAGAACATCTGCAATCCATTCACAAGTGGCAGAAACGCTGGCGCCTCAAGACAAATGACAAAAAGTCTGCCCACGTTACCTTCACTTTGAAGCACGAAACATGCCCTCCTATAAAAATTGGATCACAACCTATTCCTCAAAACGACTCAGCAAAATATCTTGGAATTACACTGGACAGAAGACTTACATGGAAAACACACATAAAGAATAAAAGAAAAGAATTAGATCTCAAAATTATCAGATTAAACTGGCTATTACGAAAAAACTCATCCTTAAGCATTCGCAAACAAAATTCTTCTGTATAAAGAATTACTAAAACCTGTCTGGACAAATGGAATACAACTTTGGGGAGCAGATCAAAATTCAAATATTGAAATATTACAACGTTTCCAATCTAAAAGCTTAAGAAAATTTGTAAATGCTCCTTGGTACGTAACGAACGCCACAATACGCCGAGACTTACAAATGACAACAATAAAAGAAGAGATTAACAAGACCAGCCCAAAATATTTACAACGACTACATAACCATCAAAATATTCTTGCCATTAACTTACTAGACAATAGTGACACTACCAGACGACTTAAACGATATCATACTTTAGACCTGACATATCGACTATAAATTGTTATATTATTTTTTGTTTTATTATTATATATGCTTATCATCTTATATTTTTAGTATGTTAGTTTAGTTATCAAATATGTTTAGTGTGTGTTAATCTGAAAAAATGTAATATTAGGAGTACGGTCAATGGACCTTACTCCTCTCATGTTATTAAAAATTGTATGTAATTTTGCGAAATGTTTGTACCCAAACAAATTGCAAAATAAAATATTATTATAAAAAAATCTAGTGTTGGAAATGAAATCACCTCCCAGTCTTGAAGCATTAAAGACGAAACAAATTATAATTCTTTGAAACGGTTTAGGGGAAAGTAGAGAACATGCAACTCTCAATCTACTTCCCCATCGGGAGTCACACGCGCACGCTGCCTCGAGGCTCTTGAAGCCGAGCTGCGTGAGCCCGATGGCGCTCGCGGTTCGGTTCTGAAGTTGTGTTCTACAAAATGAGATCTAATTGAAGCTTATATCACTTGCCTGGATTTCCAGCTCAACTGGAAACACGCACCGTCTAATGTGCGTTTTCAAAAATGAGAAGCAATTAGAAATCTATGCAATATTAAATTCCAGAAATATATACAATTTTTTCCGCGCAGTTCAAGCACGCACATTTCAGGATATCTCCGTTCCAAGTTCTGGTCGAGTATGATGCAACTTTCATTTTAAAAAGTGTATATAAAAAGTGCGTAATCTTACCACGGGTCCGCCTAGTAAATAATGAGAAATTTTCACTGATACTACCGACTTTCATATTTGATGCTCCATAAATTAGTAGTAGAACGTAAAGAAGCGGAAGGAGAAAAGAAAATGACTTATCAAGATTTGACATCAGAGAGAAAGAAAGAAGCATGAAAGTGTCTACACTGAAAGCTGCAGATAAGAGATATTAAAATTATGCCTTCTTCCAGAAAATTCAGATCCTTTTATTTCACCACCAAGCCATAATTGGCAGTCAGATCATGTTCTTATGGATTTCTTCCCACACGGGAATTCAGGGCAAAATATGCAACATCAATCTTCAATGTTGAAGAGAGTGTATATGGTTTGCTACAATCCATTACAAAATTTTAACACCAGTATTAGGAACTATTTGAAATTATTATGGAAATCCTGGAGTTATATTCTACTTCCATCCCATAATTTACATTCTTCTTCTTGCCACGTGAGTATTTAATCGACCCTGTAGTCCTGCAATGCAAATATTGGAGGGAGGTATTATTGTTGTTTGTTCCGTTTAAAAATGTAACGGTAGTTACGCATCTAACAATTAAATATCTACATGAAGTTCATGTTAATGTTCGTGAACGCTCTTTCTACCATGTGACGCGGCCTTCGGAAACATCAAACGAGTCAGAATAACACTTGATCGAATTTACCAGATCTATCAACTACACCAGAAGATTATGATCATATGATTACATACAGTCGCAAATTAAAAACATTTACAGTATCAGTAATTAAATATAGAGATACAAGGGTCTTAAAAAACTGGTAGTCAATTATAAAAATTTCCAGTTCAACTGTTCAAGGAAATAATAAATCCTTCTCAGTTTCGAAATATAATAGGTTAATTTATAACAGTTCTACACCAGGTTATATTTCAATTAGTAATTCTCAATCAGAAGACTGGTGACAAGCACATTTAACAATAGAACGCTCAGAGGCGTCATTTCGAATCTTAACGAAATTTATGTCCTTATAACTTTCATCATTTTCATTTATTTACACAATGTTAAAACTTGAAACGTGTAAAAATATATTTAATTAAAAATAATCGAATGTACTAGTATAACCTTACGATGGGCACCTTACATATACAAGTATATATATATATATATATATATATATATATATATATATATATATATATATATATATATATGTGTGTGTGTGTGTGTGTGTGTGTGTGTGTGTGTGTGTGTGTGTGTGTGTGTGTGTGTGTGTAAGAAAACTCCAATATTGTAACATTTTGATGCTGATGAGCACAATTGGATTTTTATTTGGGAGTTTGTAGCAAACCCAAACACGTTTCTGGAGCGAGTGTGGCGTTTTTCGTCCCCTTTGACAGCGGTTCTGAGGCACAGAGCCTCCGGCGTGAGGCCTCGTTGACTTCACGGTTTTGCAAAGAGACGAACGAAAGAGACATCGCTTCCAGGACAAGGCGGTTGCTTCCAATCTTATTAATTTATGAAGGAACTAGAATAGAATTACATTCTTAAAAGCCATGTAAAGTTGATAGATTTAAATGAGTTGCTATTGAGCTACTAGTCTTGGGAGAAAAATTCACATATTAGCCTCAACATCTCAGGTTTATAGTGCGATTTTATGAAAACCTTATGCAAAGGTAAAGATAATTCATTGAATTCCAGTAAAGTATTAGATTTGTGATTTCTTGCAGAAATAGGAATTTAACTCAGTTTTTTGGATGAATATAATTATGGAACAATTTAACTATTCTAATGAATCTGGAAGACTCAATATTGTAATTAAACAAAATGTCACATTATCTTTCTTATTGTGGTTCTGTGTATGATTTACAAAGTTTGTGTGTTATTTCAGGGCTTATTGTATTTATATGTATTTTGATGTTTTTGAATATGTGTCGTTTTGAATTTGTTCAATTTCCAATTATTCGAGTACGTCCCACCTAACCCTGAGATCCCTACAGTGGAGAAATTAGTGAGTAAAGGTTCTATTAAATAACCAATGGGGGCAGATACATAGCAAATTGCCCGTCTAACCAATTCTTTTAGAATTACCTACCCTCAATCAGGGGATGGTCGTTGATGCACCTCACGCCACGGGCCAGCTGGGGCGTTTGAGATTTTCCAAAACGTATGAGGGGGTGGCGGTCGCATAACGGAGTGTCGATACTCGGTGTCGAAACGTCTCTGTGATTGGTCAAGAACCTGTACTGTAGTGAAATCTGTATCGTAATGAGTTGCAACCATCAAAGGAGAGAATTGTCCAATGGGAGTAGAAAAGGAATGTTCACGTTGGCGCATTCCAGGAAGCCCTGCGCAGTGGGGAAAAAGCGAAGGGCGGCGAGCGACAGGGGGTGCAATTCGTCCTGTCCTCGAGGGGGGAGGGCCAAAGGGTCCCCTGAGTAACCAGCGGGAGACGTGAGGCCGCGCCCCCTTGCCTCCTCCCTCCAACAGCTGCACAGGCGCTACGCACTCGGCAAAAAACCTAAACTTCAACTGAAGGATTTGCATCATGCCTGAACACGATATTTCACACTTCGACTCTCTTCTCCTGATAATAAAATATAACTCTGATAATAAAAAATACGTTAATTTTTTTTGCTTTGGTATTTCTATTTCCGAATCAGACCAATATTCACTAATGTCGAAAAGATACAACAAGTGTGCTTCAATTGTTCTTGTCGAAAACAGTGTCGCCACTTATAAGTAAAAAATATAAATACTAAATAAAGATGTAGGACAAAATTTCTCATTAAATATACCAAATGTTTTCAAAGTCGATAAAACGTTATACGATATTCGTGTCGTAACATCAGATTACAATACTCAATTGGTTACCTAACTCGATCTAACGGCCTCGATTAGTGATTTTCCAATATCGTACTGTAAACAGATGCTCTATGATACATACTGTCTGGAAGAGAATTGTAGCAGCTGGTTGCTCTGATCTGTAGTTTTCCGTGGGTTCGAGGCGAATGCCGGAGTAGTACCGTAACAAACGGGCCACGGAGCGCGCGCCATCTATCCTTACCCTATTCTTGGTTATCCTATTCTCTCACCTCTTACACTGGCGGGGAGGCCCACTGGCCGGCGGCGGGTGAGCGCCGGATGGCGCCACCCAGCGGGGGAAGACCACCTCCACCTCCCGAGGGAAGACATGCACCACACATTCGGGAGAAGCAAACGGTTGGCCAACCGGTTTCGACGCCCGTCGCGAAGTGACGGCGCCACGTGATTTCTTTTCCCGGGCGGGGGGCGCGGGGGCTGCGTGAGGAGGGGGGAGGGCGGGCGGCTGTCAGGAGAAGGATCTGCGCAGGGATTGGCAGCGGCGGGCTTCGAAGCCGCGCCCGTCCGCGCGCCAGCCGAGCGAAGCGGCGCCGGCGAATCAGACTTGCAAAGGAGGCCCCGGCCGCGCCCCGACAGCCAGCCAGCCAGACAGACAGGCGCGGCCGGCGGGGGCAGGCTTAGCGGATCAGCCCGCGAGAGCGAAAGCCCAGGCAGGGAAAAGGAAATGAAAATGAGAAGGGAACGAGAAAGGGGAAGGAGGTGCAAGGGGGGAGAAGGGGAGAGAAGAAAGAGCGAGAAGGGGAGAAGGGGAACGGCGGTGAGGAGGAAGAGGGGGTAGGGGAGAGGGTGGAGAAAGAAGAGCTGGGAGAGTAGTGGCGAGATGGGGAAGGGGAAAAGTTGAGATGGAGAGATTTAGAGAGGCTGGAAGATGGGAGAGGACAAGGAAAGAGAGGGGATGAAGAGGAGGGGGAAGAGGGAGGAAGTTATAGAGGGAAGGGGAAGGAGGAGAGATGGTAAAGACAGGGGGAAGGAGAGGGGAGAAGAGGAGATTGGGTGAGAAGGGGAAAGTGGGTGGAGAATGCGAGAGGAGGGGGGAAGAGGAGGGGAAAGGGAGAGAAGGGAGAGAGAGAGACATGTTTAGCGAATATATATATATATATATATATATATATATATATATATATATATATATAATGTTTTTCTCATTATTGACTTACATGATAGGGTGATAAATAGATTCCATGACTGTGTAATTATGTCCGTTACTTCAGTGCATAGCTAAGTGAAATTTCTTATGGCATTCGGTTGGAACTGGATGCTGTGTATATTAGTGTGTTAGTGAATATTTGGTCAATTTTTCCTGTTGTTGCATATTCGTGTAATTATAGAGCATATTTTGTTAAAATATACGTATGTGTGAAACGTGTCATCTTTTCATATAATCTATTTATTTGTGAGCGTTCATTGATTAGAATGAGCTCATTTGGTTTTTTTTTCTTTTCAATAGATGATAAAATACTTGTGCAAATGTAGAATATTTCTTGGTATATTTTTTAAACTAGATGGAAAAAATGAAACATATTTTTCAATTATTTCTCCCGCTGGGTAAGCTATTTTATTTTATGTTTGCACAAAAATATATCTTTTCATTCCAAGCATGCTTCTTCTGAATTTTATCAGAAAGGCTTAAAGTGAAAATGAAATAATTTTAATATTAATTGCATATTGGTATGCATATTTCACACCTTTTAGGTCACAATTCATATTTTTAAAAGTCTATTTCAACGCTTTTAAGGGCATAAAACCCTCCTCCTCGTGATGAGGGAAGAGGTGGAAATAAGCACTGCGGATTAGGAGCAATGGCGCTCAGAGAGCTGCAAGGAAGGATCCACCCACGACGAATGACGCGCATAGAATTTCTACCGCTGAGGTCAACGTAGATGTACTCGATGATGGACATCGGCCGCTCCTCCCGCTCTGGAACGAGAGATCCCATACCGACCTACACGACGACTTCCGGAAGATTTCGCCTGGCAGGTACCAGCGCCTTAGCGGCACTGCCCCAGCTAGAACAGACACTTAGTTTCCAACGAATTCTGACATGTATCGCAAAGCGTTGCATATACTGTATGTGTGGGCAAGAGAAGGAATGGAAGATCGCGGGTGACCGATTTCTTAACCTCCTCGGCATTCGCCTGGTGCTGATAAAAGAAGCGGAGGATTTGGATCTAGAATACTCCTGCAGAGAGCAACCGAATTCAACACGGCTATCTGGAAGAAGCATTCCAAAGCAGCCACCCGGAGGCATTAGCGCCAAAATCAGTAGTAGAGGGTGACCGACCAACTCCTACTTGAATTTTGGACTTGAACTTTGGAGAGAGTGGCGTGATTTTGTTGACCATATGAGGCTCGAAATGTCACTCTACTCCACGAAAATTCAAGGCCTCATACTGCCAACGTAATTACATCACTCTCGCAAAACTTGAAGTGGAGAGTTTGTCGTTCACCCTCCACTCGCTCCAGCCCCCTGCCCTTGCGATTACGCCATTTGTGATCCTCTAAGAAAGAGGAAAATTCACATCGGACGACGACCTCAAGCAGTACGTGCTGAAGCGGTTCTCAGCGCAGTCGAGGAAATTGTAGGAGAGAGAAAGCGCCCGCCTCGAGTAGCAGTGAGCCAAGTGCCTCAACAGCCAGAGCCAAAACAGAGGTCCTGCTCTTGGCGCTTGTCCTCCGGTCGCTTCTTTGGAACGCTCCTCGCAGAGGGGGCAGACGTCCACCACCGACGAGCTCCAACTTTAGAACCTCCCGGCCCTGCTGACATCGCGGCAGCAACAGCGCGGGCGCTGAGCTACCTCCACGACGTAATGCGAGGGGCAAGGGTGGGCGCGGCCTGCGACGAGAAGGGCGGGGTCTTGCGGCTGCACGCAGAGGAAACACGCGGGCACCGAGAACCTCGACAGCAAAACCTCGCCGCATCTTCGCAAAGGAGGCTTCGCTGTGGGGGAGCAGGGGACTCAGATCAAGGGACACGACGCACGGCAGAGGAAGGAGCAGAGCAGGCGGTAGAGATGCGTGGAGGATGTCAGGAGAGAACGGAGGGCAAAGGAACGGGAGACGAGAGAGAATGAAAAAATATAACTTGTGGGACGTGTGGGAAGCACGAAGTTTGTGTATGAGGCGAAGGGCGAGGGGGTAGAGGCAAGGCGGTTCAGTGGTTGGAAAGACAAACTTGAGGGACAGGGGGACGTAGAGGCGGGGAGGTGTGGAGGTGGAAGAGACGAAGTTGAAGGCACGGGTGAGAAGCATGGAGACGTGGAGACCGGAGGTATGGTGGGGGGAGACAAAAATGAGATCACGCGTGAGGGGCGAGGTGTAGAGGCGGGGTATGGTGGTGGAGGGACGAAGTGAAGGGTACACGTGAGGGGCGGGGTGGCGTAGAGGCGGGGCGGAATGGTGGTGGAGGGGGAAGTGGAGGGTACGCGTGAGGGGCGGGGAGGCGTAGAGGCGGGGGGAATGGTGGTGGAGGGGCGAAGTTGGGGGTACGCGTGAGGGGCGGGGAGGCGTAGGGGCCGGGCGTTAGAGCTGTGTGTGGGAGGAATGCAGGGTGACGCGCCAGGGGCAGGAGGCGTGGTGGCTGGTTAGCTTGCTGGTGCTGATGGAGTCGTGATGTGGGATGTGGGGAAGGGACTGCTCCCGCGTTGTTTCTTTTCCTGCTGCAGGGAGGGCAAGGAAGTTTGCTCTGCCTTGTTTTGGTCCGTGGCGTTTATTTGTGGATAGTTTTTCGCTGGGAGCGCCGTTTTTCCTTTTTTGGTGCAGGCTCTGAGTCGAATACTTCGTGAACAAAGAAGGCTGCTGGATTTCGCAGCAACTTCGTCTGCCTTATAAGTCTGCTTTACAAGCACGCACAATTACATATTAGACCATTGAAATTAATTCCTTCTCCTGAGAAAAGTAAGGGAAAGCGTAGTGAAGTGTTAGTACTTACGTTAATAGAAATGGTAGAATCTGATGAATAGTTTTATTTCGAGTTTGCTTTCGCAATCGGACCCTCAATGTACAGAAAATAAATTATAAAATACATTACAATAAATTATTATAGTACTTCACATTATGCCATTCCATGTTTTCATGCTTTTGTACGCAGCGTATGCTGCATTTCGCACAGCACTGCTGCGCCTCTGTCGGGGAGGTCTTGGGGTTCGATTCCTGACGGTAGGAAATATTTGTGACCCCTGCTGAATGGGTAGGTCGAATTCATCATCTGTGTGGAGGAGAAATCTACTAGCTGCTCTACCCGGTCGTTTTGCGTGGTTTCTCTGATTAATATCAATCGAATGCAGGAGTATTTTCCTACCAAACGGCCACTGAGCACAGGCAATCATTCCTTCCTTTTCTTTGTCTTATCCTCACCCCATACTTACAAACACACATCTTGGGGAATCAGTCGGGAGCTTAGATATTGTACTCCCTTAAAGGCGGCGATATAAAGGCGGATGAGATTTCTTGTTTTTGATGTTTTCATTCGTTTCCGAAGAGAAAGGGCGTCATGGACGTGTATTGTCTTCGATATCTCCTCGTTCTGCTTTGAATCGTCCTTCATCGCCTCTTAAAAGCCGTATGGGTCACGTACCCATAGGTCTCAGTTGCGTACTTGCCGTGTTTCACTAAAGCGTTCGCGTTAACATGTTCCTCTGTTGACGCGCATACCACATTTGCGACGAGTAGCAGATATGCGACTCCATACGAAGGCCGTAGCCCGTCTGGGCACCCGCTAGAACGCGAAGCGGAGCCACTCGACGTGTGATGTTTAATCTTGAGGCTCGCTCTCTTTGTCTTACGAAGTATCAGTCCTCTCTCTTGCCATACTTCGTACATGACATTGTATTAAAGCAGTTTCAGTGCAAACTACGTTCACAGTGAAAGGCGAACCTTTTGAACTGGCCGATAATAACATATCCAGTCACCTTCATCTTCACAGTATGTTTGACATTTAGATAGATAGATAGATTTATTATTTTTGAAGGTAGGTATAGAACCTGGTGGCAGAACACTACAATTTACATATTACAACTAAGAATACTAATACACTGTAATTTTAAAGCATTTTAAGACAATAATAAAAATAATATAACAATAACAGCATTACCTATAAACTTTATGACTGTTCTGCACGGAATTTTTAAGTAATAAATACACTGCACTTCACTTCACTTCACTTCACTTTACTACACTTGCATTTCATTTCGCTACACTACACTTGCACTTGACTTCTCTATTGCACTACACTTCACAACACGTCACGACACTCCAATTCAACTACTACTTTAGATATCATTGTATATTTAACAAACCAATGCATATAATAGTGATTATTACAATACTAATAATAATAATAAAAAATAACAATTATAATAAAATTATAACTAAAATAATAACTACTTTAACAAGCCTGACTTATATAAATGTCCTTAGTTAATATACTTTTAAAACTTTGTATACCTAGAGGAAAGGGATCCATGGCTATCGCAGGTAACTTATTCCAGTCCGTTATTGTTCTATTTGGGAATGAAAATTTTCCAACATCTGTTCTCTGTGGCCTGAACTGAATTTTGTGCTTGTGATCCGCTCTACTAAAGTAAGTGGGTCTATCGAGTCGAATGAAAATATCTTTCCAAGCTGGATAACCGGCGTACGCTTTGTACATAGCACAGAGTCTTGCCTTAACCCTCCTGATTTCTAGAGACTCCCATTCTACTTTCTTCCTATTGCTGCGGAAAGTAAGTTTACACGCTCTTCTCTGTACTCTATTCAAATATTCCTTTTGTGAATTTCTATAAGGGTCCCAACAAATTGCCCCGTATTCCATTAATGGACGAACTAAAGATAGGTAAGCTAATTCTCTCGCTTTCGCAGTACTCGTTTTTAGTACTCGCATGGTAAAATGCAAAGACCTCCAGGATTTCCCTACGACAAAGTTAACCTGATTTTCCCAATTTAATTTGCTATCAAATATTATTCTTAGGTACTTACAAGCCAGAACTCTTGGAATATTTTCGTTGCCTAAACGGTATTAACTTTCACTATATTTGCGGCCTCTACAAAACGTGATGGTTTTATTTTTTGAACTATTTATTATCATGCTATTTTTTTCTGCCCAGAAATGTAATCTATCTAGATCATCCTGAAAAATATCCTCGTCTACTTTTGATTGAATAACTCGATATATTATACAGTCATCTGCAAATAGTCTTACCTTGGAACATAAATTGTCTGGCAGGTCGTTTACAAACGCGAGAAACAGGAGGGGTCCAATAACGCTTCCTTGAGGGATCCCTGAAGTAACCTCTGCCAGAGTTGAAAATTGTTGTACAACTCTGACTTTCTGTTTTCTATATCGAAGGAACTCATCAACCCACGCCACAACTGTGGTGTCAATACTCGAATGCATTAATTTATGAACTAGTTTATCGTGTGGGACAACATAAAATGCCTTCACAAAATCTATTATTATGGCATCCACCCTCCCACTATCATCAACTTAACCTGCTATATCCTGAAAGAATGATACTATCTGACTCTCGCAAGAGAAACCATTCCTAAAACCATGCTGTCCCTGAAATAGCCATTCTTTTTGTTCCCATTCACGTCTAATATAGCTAGTTATCAGTTGTTCCATTATCTTACATACAACTGACGTAAGACTTACCTGTCTATAATTTGTTAAAACAGTTCTTTCACCATTCTTAAAAATCGGAACAATAGTAGATAGCTTTCATTCTTTTGGAACGCTTGAATTGTTGATCGAAATATGAAATAATCTTATTAGATATGGTAATATTGCCTCTCCACTGTTTAATTATGTCCGTTGAAATGACATCTGGACCCCGCGAATTTCCATTTTTCATCGATTTAATTCGCTTTCGCAATGCATTTACGTCTATTTTAAACTGATTGGGTACAGCCTCCCTCGATATCTGAGTATGGTGAGATTTTATTTTAAAAACGGAACTGAAGTAGGCATTAAATGCGTTTGCTTTTTCTCGATCATCTATTAGTAACCCGTTAGTATCCCTAACGATAGGAATTTCTTCTTTATTTCCTCTCCTTCTACGAACATATTTGTAAAACCCTGACCAATTATTTCTCTCACTATCAAGAATGTGTTTTAAAAATGACTCCTGCGCAATTTTCTTTTTCCGCTCTAATTCTTTTGAAGAATTATGAAAAAGCATCCTATGATTTTTACTGCGATGTCTATTATTGAAAGCTTTTCTGACTTTTCTCTTCATACGTCGAATTTTCGCATTATAATATTCTGGATCTGAATTTCTTTTTAAGTATTTGTACGGCAGGAACATTTGCAATGCATTATCCAGAATGATCTTAAACGCGGTCCAAGTTTCCTCCATATCCCCTTCTATCCTCAGAAAACGATCGCACTGGTCTCACAGGTAGTGACGAAGCCCTTTTGTGTTTGCCTTCTTGAACTGCCAGATTTTTGTACCGTTGGGAATTCTTTTATGTGAAAAATTTATGTCTAAGTCAACTAACACCACTTTGTGGTCGCTTATGCCATCAATGACATCGGAAGACAAGAAGAGCTCTTGCAGCCTAATTAGGTAAACATCTAGAAGCTCCTCCTGTCGGGTCGGTCTATCTACTACCTGCGCTATCCCCCTTCCCAGACGAGTCTGTTCCCGGACTACTTTCGCTCACAGCGCCTGTCCAATTTGCGACCGGAATATTTAAATCACCAGCGATTACTATAGGATGTATATCGGTGTTTTCTATTTTTTCAGAAATTGATTCCAAAATCGCGTAATTTTCATTTGGTGGCCTATAGCAATCAATACTTTCTAACATATTCCCTGAATTACTAATTTCTATCTCCATTATCTCAATTTCTTCACTGACCCAATTTCTCCTCACATCTATTGTAACCTTAACACAAATGAATACCCCCCCCACCTCTAGTATTTGTATCTCTCCTAAACGACCTGTAATTTGGACGAAAAACTTCGGAGTTAGCTATCTCTTCCGTTAGCCAAGATTCAGTTCCTATTACTACATCTGGATCACAAGCATCGACTAAATTCCAAAATTCGTTTTCTTTATTTTTTACACTGCGACAGTTTACCTGCAACAGCCTTGTGAAGCCTGCAACAGCCTTGTGAATCCTCGATGTTTTAAACTTTAATTCTTGAATTTTCATATTGAAAACAATAATTTTTTAAAATGTTTTTAAATACATAAATGTAATCTATAGAGAAGTATTCACGGTTATTGAATATCCCTCGAAATACATATTAAATGACACACTGAAGCAACAATGTTTCAATCACTTTCGACAAAAGAAAATTCACATAAAGGCATCTGCTACCCGCAATATATTTCCATAATAAAAGAACATTTTCGCTCCCAGACGCTGTCTGTTGCGGCGCATCCCGAAACAATTCAGTTCGTCAGAGCCAATAACATTCTTTTAACTCTGCGAGATGCAAAACGATTAAATAGCATTGAAGTTAACAAATCGGCTTCAGATACGTTCTCTCTATAACCGGGACATTTGCATGTGCATTTCGCTTTCATGGTGCACACTTGGGCGTTATCGAGTTTGCACGGAAAATCCTATTACATGAAATTTCATGAAGGCCCTTCGGGCGGCGCGACGGGCTGCCGCCGCCGGATGGACGAGCGAGGGGACGGCAGGTTGCAGGCCCTGGCGGACGGGTCGGAAAACATTTGAAAGCGGGCGGGAAAGTATTGGGGACTCGACGTACGGAAACTAAAGAATCACTTCAATTTTAATGCACTTGGGTGAGCGCCACAGAGAAAGGAAAACTGGTAGTGTTAAAACAGCACATAGTACTTCCGCGCCCGTAGTTTCACGCAAAATTACGCTAAAGGAACACAAATTTTCGAAAAATTGTACATGATATTTTTCAAAATATATTTTTAAGGAACTGAAGTCATTAAGGGAAAAAATCTATCTTTCAAATTATAATTGTAGGAAGACTCAAACAAACTTTTGCAATTTTCGAAAAATAAGTATTTTAAACAATCATGAGACCTGCACCATTCTCTTAACAATAGAACGCCCAGAGACATTATTTCGACTCCTGTCTTCCTTTATGTCCTTGTAACTTCCTCGTTTTCGAAGATAGAATTTAGTGAATTCGTGAAGTTTCATAATTTTTACATATTTATGTTAAAAATGGAATCGTGTAAAAATAGATCTTATGAAAAATTTTCGAATTTACCTAGAGCGTCCATGAGGCGTCAATTCGACTCCTGGACACTGATTCAATCTTAAAGCTTCTGTTTCACATATTTCCACGTTTAAAAGTTTAAATGTGTCTCTTAGTATTCCTGATATCTTCTGAACAAATATACGAGCATTCCTTTTGGTTTGCATTATTCTATGGTATTTTTGTTCAATACATGCAAAGTCATAATCATGCGCTTCTTCATCACGAAACAGCGAATATTTCACTGACTTCCGATACTCAAATTACTACCACAAGAAAGAGCAGTAATGTGATATCTTCAGATCATTTAGATGAGGATCAATGTTCAAGTTTGGATCAAAATTTTCACGAACAGCAGGGCATTTTGGACTCCAGATGGTGATGAAGTGGTCAGATATATTTAGTCCCTGTCTTGTTAAATAATTTTCAAATAATTAAGCAAAAAATAACGGCTCATTTCTCTAATTTCATGTGATGTGTTCATGTTCATTTTGTATGAAGCTATTTATTTACAAACCCACCCGTATTTTCCTTCCAAACTTGATATATTTGCAGAGTTCGTGGCATAAAGCTGAAGAATTGTGACATGTGGGGGATCATCGTTAAAGACATTCGTGCCGATGTTGTTTTTTCACACACTGGAAATATTCGGGTAGTGTTGTGAAAAAGTAGAGTAAAACCTGGAAAATAAGCCTAGCCATAAAGCATGCAACACGATAAGAGGCAAATGTCTGGTTAGTTTTCTATATTATCATACATCTGGATTATATTCAACAAAATTTTCCTGAACATTATGGCTAGCACAAGGCTTTAACAGTTTGAATCTTTGAACTCTACGTGTTTTATGCTGCACGCACAGGGATGTAGTCAGTACTGTAGAAAATAAATACAGTGAAATCCTGAACAATAACTGAGATGCATTTAGAACATGGGATTAAATTTATCTTAGAATTGTCATGTAATACAAAGTTCCTGTCGGTGTGAAAACAACATAAATTAGTAACATGTATTTGTTTCTAATGAATATAATACAATAAGTAACAATTATAAATCAATTTGACATATTGCGAGGTGGTATAGGAAGTGAAGTGCAAAGAAAATTCGTCTTTATCCCACATACCCAAATATCACACCGGTCTCATAAGGGAATGACATCAAGCATACATGTTCCACGGAATTTTGAAGCATTGAGGAAGTTAGAATCCAGGGAATACGCGCAGCATAGCAGCAGACTAATAAACATATAGACTTGCCGAGCTGGATGCTAGAAATGCGAATTGTATTGTCGAGGGACGGCGCGGCCTAGTGGTATTAACATGGAATTTGATGAGGAGATGGCGTTGAAACTCTAGGACAGGCGAGCAAAACGCTTTCTCACTTTCACGAAAGCAGCAGAACCGATCAGATGGTAATGCACATTGTAACATAGTATTGCCGTAGTAACTTGTGTTGTGGGTAAATGTTTGATTATATATTTCATAAAAGTACAGGCTAAGCAGTATTGTGTATTTGGTTTAAGTGGGTACATATTTGCATTTTTAATGGCAGTTAACATTTGTTGGAGTGTGGGAATTTTTGCATTTTAAATATTGATACTTCGTGTTCGTGGATGTACATGAGGATAATCCTGTTTTGGGGGAATTATAAATTATTAATGTGAAAGAAATAGTAGTCGCGAATAGGGGTTCCACCCGAAATCCAGTAAGGGAAAGTTGAGCCACGATAATATTGAAGCAGATTTAATAACTTCTGAATAGAGAAGAACATTCCGAATGATTGCGAACTTTTTATCGAAGCCGTACGGTTTAGTACTATTTCACGGCCCTAGAACCCTCATTAATAATAAGCTCAAGGTAGGCCATAAGAACTCTGTAATACATGCTATTTGTTGTTTGAAAATAAAAGGGCTAATACTTCGTTGAATTGTCATTTATTTAGTATTTAGTAAATTCCACTGAATTCCCAGGAATCATGATTTCTGCATAGAGTCACAAAGCCACGTGCAGCGGATAAGGTGTCGTATGTTGTACGCCAGACTCATGCAAGACCTTTAAAATATTAAAAAAAGAAACAGCTAGACAAATTATAAATCACTTGAGTAGTAATTTACTAGCATAGCAGGGCATTGATGTAAATAATATTATTGAAATAAATCGTGACTAGGAACGAATTGCTATTACGAATGGCTGCCCAGCGTGGGGACTGATATATCAGAAAAGTCAAAAACGTTACATTTGCGACATTTGTGTAACTGGTATTGCTTAGAATTTAATGTGTATAGAATGTTTATGTTGTTATTCTTACAAAAATATTACTCGTGTAAAAAAGTACACTTTTCAACATATTATTTTATATGTTTACTTGCGCATTCGGTAAAAGATTCTTCGGTAAAAGGAACTTCTATTCCGCTGAACAATAATGACATAAGATATATAAAATATATTTAAATTGAGGTGTAATACTACTCTTAGACACTAAAAAATATATTATTAATGTTTTAAAACATAGATAAATATGTTTGCAAAATTTCCGTTTAATAAGTATCATTGAAGGCTCGGAGTCGGAATGACTCGGCTGGGCGATCTAAGGGCTATTGGTAAGCTGGGCGTTCTATGGGCTATTAATAAGCGGAGCGTTGTAGTGATAAACATTCTGCACACTGCCCAAAAACGAAATTCGATTAAAAACGTTGAAGCCATTCTTTTGAACATTTGGAAAATGGTCCAGAAGCTTCATGTAAAGTACACCCCAAATTAAAATATCCGTTTCAAATTCAAGGGGCCGTTACATGAGCTACATTGATTGGGGAATATCAATTTTAAAGAAAATCGACTGAATGCTTTAGCCGCTAGCGTTGTTCACAGGCAAACGAATGGACAGAAGTTTGACCGTCATTCGATTTTTCGGTACCAAGGAACGACAAAACATGGATTCTAGCTACACCACGTGTTACAAGCTTTTTACGTTTAGCAACTGCGTATGCACCGTATATCTCAAAGTCCTTTTGCAACCAATTGTGAAGGACAGAATCAAATGACGTCTGGTAATTTATGTAGCATATGTGCAGATTGTGCCGACTTTTGTGAACTTGTTCCAAGGTATCTGCGTCAATTCTCAGCTGATGATTGCAACCCATCGATCCTTTGATGCAACCCTTTTGCTCCCCCTTAATAGTTCTCGCAGTGTTCATATTTCTTGTTGCTGATTTGCGATGTGAAGAGCTTGTACACAGTCGATAGGCAGGTGATTGGTCAATGGTTTTATGGTTGTAATATGTCCCCCTTTTTCTTTTGCAGATAGGTGTTCCCTCCCATAAGAAAATCAGGAATTGATGTAGGATTTTCAAGGGCTTTGGTGTAGCATTCGGCCGGTGGCTTGTGGATAGCGGGGAAGTAATTGAGCCAGAAATTATCAATTTTGTCAGGCCAAGGGATTTTCCAGTTGCTGGCTTTACTGATGGCTCTGGTGATGTCGTCGGTAGGCAGGTGATTGGTCAATGGTTTTATGGTTGTAATATGTCCCCCTTTTTCTTTGGCAGATTGGTGTTCCCTCCCATAAGAAAATCAGGAATTGATGTTGAATTTTCCAGGGCTTTGGTGTAGCATTCGGCCGGTGGCTTGTGGATAGCGGGGAAGTAATTGAGCCAGAAATTATTAACTTTGTCAGGCCAAGGGGTTTTCCAGTTGCTGGCTTTACTGATGGCTCTGGTGATGTCGTCGGTAGTGAACTCTGTAGGGAGCTTTGATGCTGCCATTTCTATTTCTGGCAGCCATAATGCCATAATTTATTGAAATCCTTTGGGGCAGACCATAACGTATTCGTTAAATTTAGTGTTTTCGTCTGTTGTTAGGGTTGTACTTTGGTTGTCCTTATTTTCCTCCAGGCGCCTTAAGAAGCTCCTTCGGTTTCTGTGAAATTCGGAATTTTCCTTCTTCCTCTTCGTGCATTCATTGTATCGGCGGAGTCTACTTTTCCTTTCGCTTTTGTCTTTAGCCGAAAAGTGTATAATAAAGATTCAAGACCCCGGGTAATGTGTGTACAATTCAGTTTTATGCCTGCCTTTGTCGCGAGGGTTGTTATTTACCTAACTACCTCTCTTGATTTGGTTTCTGTTAAGGTTTATTATTATTATTATTATTATTATTATTATTATTATTATAATTCACAGTTTTTACTAGTCTGTATGTCAACCACTCACAGCAATGATGACCGAGTGTGCGGTTGCTTTATTGAAAATTCAGGTGGCTTCTAACAATACGGCATGTATTCAAGATGACTGATTGCGTATTGTATATATTCCTGGTATCTAAGTGAAGACACTAGTGCTTGAAGTATCATTTTCGAGATCACTCCTGTAGCTGATATTATTACGGGCACAGTTGTCACTTTGCTGAACTTCTCTGAGCTGCGACTTCTTGAGGGAGATCGGTGTACTTCTGGATCTTCTCATGATGTTTGCCGATATGTTGTGGGTGTTGGGTATTTAATATTGATAAGGAAAACTGCTGATGGTTTCTCTCGATGTAAGTTATATCGGGTCTATTGCCGCCGACTTGTCTTTCAGTGATATTGGACCGATCCCAATAGAGATTGTGCTCACTACTTTCAAGCACGTACTGAGGCACATATTTATATTATGGCACGGAAGGGGCGAGTAAACCCGTTTTCATTGTCAAAAATTGGTGGACCTGCTTCGCCATTTCATTTGTATTCCAAATTTGCGTGGCCGCTACGTCCACTTTTCACTTGTATTGCGGCCTCATATCTTCTACATGAGACGGAATGGAGGGTCGAATCTCTCAGAATGTGTTTTCTGTAGTTCAATGTTGGTACCACTTGGTCCTGGATAGCAATCATGAAGGCTTCTGTCTCCGGGAAGAGATCCCCGTGCTGGAGCCATGCGCGCGACGCAGAGATGTCGACTTCTGGTTTACTCAGCTCATGGGGGTACCTTCCATGCAGTGCCTTCGCTTTCCATGAGGTTATCTTCTCTTCCGTTTCAGTGATTGGCTAAACAGGCGGATCAAGCTCTTTCAAGTTCATAGTTATTATCAACTTCCAGTTATGTGCTTTGTTCAAAGCTAGTTCGACAAATCCCACAGTGATGATTGGTTCATCCCTTAGAATGGTATTTCGGCGTCTGTCATAGTCCATTTCAATCCACGTCATATCTGGGTTGGGAAACACGGCAGATTACCAGATAGGCTTCCTAAAGTCCTCTATCTGTGCCTTTGACGGAAGCTTTGACCCTTTCTTATCACTTACAAGCCGTTTGCTTTTTGAAACATTCCTTTAGAATGCTTTCTGGAGGCGTCATTATGTTATGTTATTGTTGAATTCAAGGAATAGTGATTTGTATGTATTTTTATTAATAAGGATGTTATTTGCCTTTCTTCTCAGTTTTTCTTCGTTTTTGAAATTTTGTGAGTCTCTCAATATCTCTCCTGATGCGTTCTATTCGATTCCCCAGCCATTTTTCCCGAGGTAGCATTCTTTTTTCGCTTCGATCATTGAGGGGAGTTACTACGCGGCTGACAGGTTGGAAACGTTACATCTTGAAGCCACAGCCGCAGCACGATGAAGTGCTAGGTGGACTTCTTTGAGCAATTTTGTCTAGGAATGAGATAGCGGTTCAGTGGGTCAGTTCCTTCAAATTCCGAAGGTGCGATCGCAAATTCATTGCGAATCCTCACCTCTTCACTACTGTCATCATCTGCATTACAGTTGCCTCGTGGATTAAATGTTAAAATGAATTATATTAAAACTTCGCAAGTTATTAATTATTAATAAAAAAGAAAATGAAAATATAAGCTTCAGAATGCCTCTCCGGGGTGTTTCGACATGATTCCTTCCATCGCACCACGACTTCGGCAGCAGTCGCGAGTTACCAAGTAGTACGTACTTTCTGCTATTTTGAAGGAAATAGTGGAACGGATGGCATTACAAGTATCTCCGGATGAGCTCAAACAGAGACTTACAAAATTCACGAAAACAACAATTCGATAGGAAACCTACTTGATACAAATTTTAAATTATTAATAATACGCTTTTTGCCACTATTCCGTCAAAATGCATTCTACAAAATAATTTGGTTATAATTGATTTTCTCTCTAGAAGATTAAGATATTGGAATGCAGTTTGCACCACTGAATAGAATGTAGACAAACACGAAATAAAATATTACGTTTACATTTGCAGGGCAACAGTTTTCACAACTTGATAACTTATTTATAACCTAGGCAGATTAATATGGCAAATCGTCCAGTAGCAACAATTGTCCATACAAACATCTATTAGCAACAATGTCCAACGATTTATCGTAAGTCATAAAACGTTAATACAATATAATCGGCAAAAAGCGAGACATTGCAAACCGATCTGAACAGTATAACTGACTGCAAAGAAAGAAAAAATTGTCTCTAAAATGAATGAGGGTCGTCATAAGATGCTAATTTCTTATTCTTATTTCTTATTCTTAAACTTTTGCCTATCTAATAATAAATAAAGCGATGATCGGATGGCGGAATTTCACAACTTGTTGAAAGATAATTGTGATGAGAGAGTAAAAACGAATTTCAAAATTTGTTAAATTATAAACAATTTCCAATTTTTGCAATTTTAAAGTGGGAAGGGTTATGTAATGTCTTAGAGCCACAACTTTTGAATTTACGATTTTGCAATAATTAACAATTTCATAAACAATTTCGAAATGTGCGCTATTTTTGCCAAGACTGTCCCATATTTGTCCCCGAGTTGAACATTTCAAAATAACAAACAATTTTGACAAGAAATGCAAAGTGATAGCTTAATATCTACTTTAACTGTTACTATAAAGATAAATATATACTTAGTTATTGAAATGGTACCCTAGAAGTCGTCTATCGATTCGAGAAATACACTTTTATACAAGTTTTGAAAATTTTATAACCTCACAATTGTAAATCTGCCATTATGATATTTTTTCTTAATAAAAAAATCTATAGTAAACTGGATAATTAATTAAGTTCATGGACTCTGTATTAAAAATAATATTGAAATTAAAATGTCTATGAGAAAGTAATTGGTCTAAAATTAGTGTTATTTTATTTCATATCAACGTATTTTCGTCAAAAAGAAATGTGTTAAAACTGGTGAAGTGAATGCGTTTATACATATATTTAAATGAAATTACCTTCATGTGCATAAAATAGTTTCTTTCCACGTATTTTTATTCGAAAATATTTCCACTTCTGAACTAGGGACGTCTGCCATTTTGTACTTCAAACTTTCGTGAGGCCACATTCCCCTCCGTCAAGTTGGCTGCAGGAGTTTGTGACGTTTCGCGCCTACGACGTTTCGTCGTGATGAGGGCTACCTAAGCCGTGCAAAAGCTGAACATAGCCGCAGACGGCAGAGATCATTTTTTGCTTCCAGAACTGTACCAAGTAAAGACTCGTTTACATAAAGAATTCCGGAAGCTCATCTGTCATAAAAAATTGAAATATTTCAGTTGGGGTCATAAGCAGATAAATATAGTGAGGAGAACGAGAAATAGGCTCCTTCTGCAAGACGTTTTTTGCAACAGTTAATTTTCTGATGACATGTCCTGTTTCTCCCATTTTCGAGTTTTATTTATTTTTGGCTTTTTAGCTTATTTGGAATTTCCTCTCTCTAGTTACTTTTAATCCACAACCGTTTCTTACTGAAATAAGAACTCTCTCCCCTTCATCTTCCAAAAACACTTCTGTGTTTGCAGAAAGTTGTCTTCCTGATTAATTATCATATTCCCTCTCCCGAATCCTAACAATCACTATCCTCGTGTCCTCTATAAAGTCACGAGGAGCAAAAAATGTTTCAACAGTCTATGGAATTTAAAGAGACCGAATAGTCTTCTAATATTCCCAAAATTTTCTTGGTGGTTAAACTCCTGCAACTAATAAATCATTCGCGATAGATGTAACGTAAATTCTCGGTATTGGTTAAATAACGAATTTCATATGATTAATTATTCGGTGTCATTGTGTGTGCATGGTTCTTAGTTATTCTAGAATAAACCTAAAGCAATTTTCGTTGTTATTGTAATAATATTTAATTTACAATTACCTTTAACTTTCTATGTCACGTAGCTTCAACGTGCTCTAAAAAGTTTCCCGAATTAGTTCCTTCACAATTGTGATAAGTGAAGTGGCCGAGACATGTGACTGCATATGCAATGAAAACTGACGTGTTATCAACAATACATTTGTTTAGTTTCAAATAAATTATTTGTAATAATAGGAAATATAAACAGTTGCACATTGATGTAAAACGCAACACTGAGTTTAAATGTGGGGATACTTTTCATGAAGACTGTGGAACAGTTTCAAAATTTTCTCAAAAAAGGGTCCAAGTGTTGTTCCGAAAACCATTGACGCTGTGCGGAAACTGATATTTCAAGATTGTCATGTGACCTATCGTAAGATTGAGACAACCTTAGGCATTAGTGGGACCAGCATACATTCAATATTGCATGAACATTTGACTGTCAAAAAAATTTGTTCGCGTTGGATCCCACACAATTTGTCAATCGCTCAAAAAAAGGCTCGTGTCGATTGGTCGAAAGAAATTCTCAAAAAATACGATCGCGGTGCTTCGAAGCACGTGTATGACATCGTGACAGGTGAAGGATTTACGCGTATGAGCCCGAAAGTAAACAGCAGTCGACTGTATGGGTGTTTCACGATGAGCATAATCCAACAAAAGTTGTTCGCGCACGAAGCACTTCCAAACAGATGGTCGCCTGTTTTTTCGGAAAACCTGGACATGTCGCAACCGTACCAATAGAACAACGCAGAACAGTCAATTCTGAGTGGTACACGATTTGTTTGCCAGCTGTCTTCCAAGAAATCAGGAAAACCCACCGCCGAAGACGGATCACTCTTCACCACGACAATGCGAGCTCCCACACATCGGCTCAAACAACTGCATTTTTGAGCACCCAAAACATCGATTTGATGAGTCATCCGCCGTATAGTCCTGACTTGGCACGGAATGACTTCTTTTTACTCCCGTACGTAAAAAAACAAACTGAGAGGTCAACGTTTTTCGACACCTGAAGAAGCGGTTGCTGCATTCAGAATGCATGTTTTGGAGATACCTCAATCAGAGTGGCAAAAGTGCTTCGACAATTGGTTCAAACGCATGCAAAAGTGTATAGATCTTTATCGGGAATATTTTGATAAACGATAAAGTGATTTTCTATGATTATTATTTGTTTTTGTTCTCTAATCCTGAAATATAAAAGGCAACCCTCGTATTTTGTTCGCCACTGCAACTGTTATCGCCGCAGGTGTCAAATAACATCAGAGAGCGTTATGCCATTTGACCTACCCTCGCAGAAGGCATTCAGCTGCATCCCACTCGATACTCAGTTGCGTAAGGTTTACTGCACCGGGGAGACAATTGTATTTCCGTTGGAAAGTGTTCCTTGGCGTACTTTTTGCACCGCGCTGTTACCAATGTGAGTTTTCATTTCCTTTTAATTTTCACAGGATTTTTTTATTTATTGACGAAATTAAACTAATTTGTTTTGTTCTATAGTAGGAACAATTCATTGATTAATAATATATCGGGAAATCGTAAATGTGAAATAATACATGAATTAATACAATCGTCAGAAGACGAAATGTGCGATGCTGCAAGTTATTCTGAAGAAGTTGTAGTGACCAAGAGTAAACATAACACTTATTCGGACTTTGCTTCTGTTAGTGATTATTCTGTTAGTGATTATGCGAGCAGCGATATAGGGTAGAGGTGTTTTCATTGGCGAAAACAGGGTTACATAGTGGAATAAAACACTGCAAATTTACATAAACTGGAAGTCGCAATGATCAAGAATAACCACCAACAAAATAAAGTATTCACTCAGACATTTGCAGAAGAGCAAAAAACCGAACTACTACAATTATTACTACGTTTATTACTAACTAGTGCAACGAACATAATGTTAGAGTCATCAAATGCAAAAATTGTGCCGAGGGTTATTATGCAAAATTGATTATCTTTATTAATTAATTGAAAGTGTAATAAATATACATTGTAAATAAAAATAAATAAACATTATATCCAAATATTATCCAGGCCTTGCAAAGTTCATCTTTCTGAGAAAATAGGGTTGGGGCACAAAGTCCGTCGCGCGGCTACTTGTGAGACAAAACATAGCGCGAGAAACTAAGGGTTAAGCTCCTTTTTTAATTTCAATAGTTTTCGCGCAATCTTGCCTGAAATATGTAGATATAAATGTGTATAACATAATATATGACGTTGAATAAATATGTATGTAATATATACAACTAAGCAAATATAACTATACACTGGAATACTTTTCGACTAGTTCATTGTGGAGATTTCAACGAAATGATATTAACGTGCAAGCTGACTTTCAGATCGCCTTAACAAGCAAAGTTCTCTGGCATGAGCAATGGCTTGTGCTGTGACATCCTTATGTGCTTATTGAGGAATTAAAGTCCATTTTGTACCAGCACTATAAAAATGAATTCCTATTGTAATTCTGGGTGAACGTTCGCTGCAGTCGCTAGTGATACGAGGGCTTCGCGGAAAGAAGCGACAGTCGCAAAGCAAGGTTCACAGTCGGCTGGCTGCCAGGAACGGCGGCGCCATCACAGAACAAGTGAGCGCGCGGAATCGACTAGCTGTGCGAGGAAGCGCCGTGGCGACGTCCAAGCGCCCGAGGCGGGGAATGACGGTGAAGAGCAGGTCCAAGCTCACACAGGTGCTCAGTCAATGGAAGTAAAGGGAGAGGGTGCCTCGGGAGAGGCCAAATGATCCATTTCCGTTTTTTAGCTCAAACTTCGGTGCCGGCACATAGGTGGCCAAATTAATTCAAATTTACCGCCACGCTTAGCGCTCATTCAGTTTGGCTACTCTCTAAGAAGATTTTTATTTGGGTATTTAAGAAGAAAGTATGATACATTTCAAACTTGGCGCTTAAGAGATTAATCTTGGCTTTCGACTTTAATCTTGGCCAAACATAACGCGAATTTCTCTCACAAATAACAGAAAAAATCATTTAAATGGAGCTCTTTGGAATGGACCTGCAACTGATTCCAATAGTGACCAGTAGATCACACCACCGCGACGAAAAGCCTGCACATTGTAAGAATTTATCGGAATCCAATTTTTTCACGTAAGACGCAGCAAGACTGTTGAGAATACGCATTGTTGAGAATCTGGAGCCACGACCAGTTTCCTACCAAGTAGTAGACAAGCTAAGCAATACGCGTATTGGTCGCATTGAAAGTTGGTGATACTGGCAAGCATCATCATGTAGGCTCTGATTGGAAACGCAGCAAGCATTAAAATGCAGTCTCCCTGAGCGCTCTGAGACGCTAAGAAACCGAAATCATGAATGACGTAGCATTCGTAAGGAGAACATTTTATTCTCGTCCAGAAAGTGGTAACAATGACAAAATCTTCAATACTTAATGATTTTTTCCGTAAAGTGTTAATCTTTGTCGTCTTTTCAGAACTTTCTCGTCTGACGAGAACACAGCAAAGTGATGCACAGCACTTTTGTCGTCGCAGTTTTTGCTTATGCTCTCTCAATTATCTAAGCAATATTTCGCAGCATCAACACTTGCTCTTTCCAAATATATGAATATTTGTCTCGTAGGACTCCTCGAATACCGGAATACCGAATACTATTATTGAAATGTCCTAGAGTGCGTCAGCCTCACCCTCATTATTCACGTTGCATACAAGGATGGCTATTTTTGCGTGTTGGGTTGTTAATGAGATACTGAAACATGTTTTTATTTACTTGGCTGATTTTGGTCGCCATTCTGTGGCCTTCCTCAGGGCGTAATGCGCGGAGATGTACTGCGCGCGAGTTAAAACATGGCTAAGTTTCTCCTCTACCATTGTGCCAGTTGGCCGGGTGGTCGGCCAATACGAAAAGAGTGCACCGGCCAATCAGGGGCGGGTTCCCCGCGGGGTGAGAGAAGGAGAGATTCCCTTCTACATATTGCTGCAGCTCTTCTGAGGGAATTCATTTCCAAAGCTCTCAATTTTCTTTTCTGTTGATCTGAAAGCTGCCATATTTCTGCTCCATACAATATAACACTTTCAATCATACATTTATATTTTCTAATTTTCGTTTTCCTTCTTATATTTGGATCCCAGATAACTGCATTCAGGGCTTCTAATTTTTTTTCCTTTAATGTCTCGGTTTTCACATTTCTTTCCATAAAAACCCTGTTTTCGTATTGTTCCCAAGTACTTTATGTCCTCTGTTGCTCTTATTATTTCTTTAGTTTCCATAGTCAATACGACATGTGTACTGTCTAGAGTCCAGTATACTATTTTTTTCTAGGTTGAGGCTTAGTCCCCATTTCTCATAATCTTTTTTTATCTTTCTAGTCATACATTCAATATCGTCTTGTTCTGCGCCATCAGCAAGTTGTAGGGTTGGGGGCGTTGTATTATCAAGTGGTATTCCCATCCCAGCAGATTTTCTTTTCCATACCTGCAACACCACACCTGTAACATACATTTTAAAGAGGGTAGCTTACAAACAGTATCCTTGCGTAGTCCTTTTGATATAAGAAAGTTTTGGGACATCTGTTTTCCAACTTTCACTTTTCCCTTTTGATCTATATACAATTTCTTCATTGCATTTATTAAGATTTTATTTACATTACTTTGATTCATAACTTCCCATAACTTTATTACTGGCACACGCCTTTGCTATATCAAGGAAGACCATGTGAAGTTCTCTCCCTGTTTGCCATTTCGTTTGCATCACCAGGGACAGACAAAACAGGTTATCTAAGGAACATCGACCCGCCCTAAAACCAGTTTGTTCTTCTTCTCGTACTCCTTGTATCCATCTTCTATTATTTCTCATAATATTCTCTTACTAAACGTGTGTGTCACTGCTATCCCTCAATACTTTTCGGATATGTCTTTCTTTCTTTAATTTTGTTATTTATATAAGCCATTTTCCAGTCTTCTGGGATATCGCCTTTATTTATACACATCTTCATTAGCTTCGTCATCATTCGCACTAGCTTTGGTGTCCCGTTCTTCATCAGTTCGCTTCAGATTTCTCCTGGACCCGGAGCTTTACCGCCTTTCATATCTTAGATACATCTCTTAACTCTCCCTTCGGTTACTGTAATTTCCCTTGTCGGGGATATCTTTTCTCTTTCTGTAGTTCCAAGAAAGTGTGATATTCTTCATTTAATAATTTCCTAAAGTAGTCTTCCCATTTGCTTACAGATATTCTTTGTATGCGGACTTTTTCCATTTGGGGAGATTTTACCTCTTTTATGATCTTCCAAATGTTCCATCTATGTTCATTTCTACTTCTTGACATTTACGCTCCCATGATTGCTGTTTTTCTTTCATTATGATGTTTCTAACTCTATTTCGTTCGATTTTATATTCCTATTTTCGTCTTTGTACTCCACCATTTTTCATAGTCTCTTCTTCTCCTTTATTTCCCGCTCCAGGTCTTGAGTATTCCAATAGCACTTCCCTCTCCTTTTCGTATTTAAAGGTATTTCAGCGAGCGCTTCTTTAGCCGCTTGATGTAGACAATCTTTGAGGTGTTCAAATGTCTCCTCATTTGATGCAACTAAGTTTTCATTCAGTAAATTATCCAATCTGTTTTGAAATAAATATCTTATAGACTCGCTATATTTCATTACCGACCTTCGCTATTTTCATTTTTGTCTTCCTTTCGTTCTCTGATCTCCGTTTCTTTTTGTTTAATGGGTGGAAACATAATTTTGGCCTTCAGTAGGTAATGATTGGATCTACATTCTGGGCCTGTGTGCCCTGACGTCTAATGCTTTACCCGTTAAATACTGTCTTGTGATTACGTATTCGATCACTGATCTTCCTCTTTTCCTTACCTTCCCGAGTGAACATATGCTTATCTTTATGCAGGAAGTGGCCGTTTCTAATTATAAGTTCATGCTGTTTACATAGTTGAATCTTCTTCCATTTGAACTTTCCACCTCTTCTCCATGTATTCCAATGACTTTTGAGCTCTCAGATTTTCCCACTCTAGCATTAAAATCGCCCTACAACCTAAGTTCTCTATTTAGCCTACATTCTCTTATTACTCCGTCTATTTTTGTGTAAAATTCCTCTCAATTCCGCTGAGCCAAACGAATACTTTTGAATTTCAATTACTTGCATAAATATTATTGTGCGAAATTTCAGACAACGTTTGAAATGTCTCCAACATATTTAGACAATTACAAATGATGTTGATACATGGCATGTCTTCTATCAAACGGAATCAAAACACGAATCACTGAAATACATATAACATATATAAATACACATTGCTTGCATATAGAGTGTCCACCACCTATGGGCAACCCTCACAACTTCCTAACGGTTCCCGATATCGACTTAAAGTTCTCGCTCATCAATGCGGAATCATGGGGCAAGTGATATGGTGTAGAGATATTGTTTGAAATAATTATATTTTTCGGCAAATTAAATCATCTTTGATATTTTAAATGGAACCATATATTTATCTCACTAGCAATAGATAGATTATAATGAGAGGAATGCAATGATGCAACATATGTTAATATTTTGATAGTAATTTGTGTATAAAATTGTACTTTCTGACATGAGATTTTACATAAACGTACAATTGTTTGTGTAGCTGCATCGCAACTGTCGCTTTTGGCGAACGTGACCTTCGCGGCCTCTCCCCTCTTCCCGTAAAGGTGCTGGCGCAACGAAGGCAACCTTCCCGAAAGGAGACAGTTGGAAGGGTGGCTACAAGAAATCTTGTAGTTTTTAATTAAAATCACATGACGGAAAGTAAAGTTTTATACTCACAATACTATCAAAACATTAACATGTGTTACATCATTGCAGTCGTCAATTTATGATCTATCTATTGCTAGTCAGATAAATACATGGTTTCATTTAAAAAATTAAAGATGATTAAGTTTTTCTTAAAATAAAAATATTTCGAACAATATCCCCACTTCACATTACTTACCCCATGATTTCACATTGTTGAGTGAAAACTACATTTCGATATTGTGAACCGTTTAGAAGTTATGGGAATAATGCATTTTTGTGTATCCCCGACAAAAAAATGGTGTTTTTTATTTAAATTCTAAGTATACTTTTGTTTCACATCAATTAAACTTATCCTGATGAATGGGTAAGTGAACAATTTGGAAATGAATTCGAGTTGCTAGAATTCTTTGTTGATACGTGATTTCCTTCCTGAGGTATCCCCTCCTGTCTTTCTGCTGATGGTGATTTTTTTATTTTACGAGTGTATTTTCTTGGTCGGTTTTGGCGCTCCATGATATAAAAATGATTTAATTTTTGTAAAAGCAAAATCAATAGAGCAATGAATTAAATTTTCTTTCTCTTAGATTTACCTATGCATCGCGTACGCGGGCGGTGTTTGGATCGCTTTCTGCACACTTTTGCCTGAAAAAGCTGTCAATGAGTTTAGCCAGTGAGAGTGACCAGGTATTTCTTAGGTTAGTATTTATTTTTGTTCTCTTTTTTATCTTATATTTCACCGACATTTATACTTTTATTTCCGCAAATGTATTTATAATTATTATTGTTATTTTTATTATCATTTTTTTTCGTTAATCGGCCGACTAGGACCACGCATGCAAGCATCCTGCATTTACCGTGGCTCAGTTTTTATTTATTATCACGGTGGCAGGTGCTTGCGACAATTTTTGGGGGGGGACCAGCATTTTTAGCTGGATTCGATTTTTATCCCCCACGGTTGTTAGCCCTGGGGGTATGGAAGATGAAATGATGATATGATGATAACGGGGGTGAAAGGACAACACATACAGACATACACAAATACACCCATGCCCGAGGCGGGACTCGAACCCGCGCTCTTCTGATCCGAAACCACTCCGGCACTACTGCCTTAGCGATCTCGGCCATCTGATCGGCCATCTAATTATTATCATCATCATCATCATCATCATCATCATCATTATTATTATTATTATTATTATTATTATTATGTGTTCATTTATCTAAGAAGTTTGCTTTGCATTATTGTAGGTCTCAAAGAAGAAAAATACTGAGGCTATCTCATGTTGCTTCACGATGTCATCTATGATACCTGCCACCGAATTGTGTGCGGAAAACATATTCAGATTGTTTCCTTTCCAAGCACTGATAAAAATGACGAATGAATGTAGGCAATGCCAGAGCGTTATCTTCGAATGCATCAAATGTCAATGCTACTGAAATAAATGCAAAATTGTTCAAGCGTTGCGAGAATCGGCGAATAGAGAGGTCTAAATTGAAAAGAGAACATTCTATAGAAAGGTAAGTGGCCAAGCATTGACCAAACTGATAATGGAAATGATTAGTATTGTGGAAGTCAGCATCTAGGGGTTCCTGATTTTCATATTTGATGAAAAATGACACATGAAATATTGAAATTGAAAAGCTAAAAATAACACACAATGAAATCGAAATAATGATTAGCTATTCTCGAATTATCTTATACTATTGTTTTTACTTTCACTAGCCATGGACATTAAACCCAAACATTTAGCAGCAGAATGTTTTAGACAAATTATTTGGCATTTTTTTGTTTTTTTTTTCAAAACCGACTAGAATGGAAAATTACCGTTTTGAAAGTAGACCTCTCAATTCAGTGTTATCTGCCAACATTTATTTTTTCTTATATTGATTGTTCCACGTGAGTTGGGGATTTTTTTGTTTTGATGTTATAGGTACTTCTCATGCCGGCAGAAATATTTTAGAAATGCCCAAAAAGGCATGGGCGGTCCAAACACTGCTGCGCTGGCTGAATCATTATAAAAACTGCACGAGCGGTGGAGGGTTAGCACATATTATTTTTATCTCCACACTACATACTACATATTTTTAATTTCAAATACAAGTGATAAATTATCAAATTTCTTCAAAACTGGAATTTTCGCCTTCATGAAAGCCTTCACTTGTCTTGACCGCTTTATGGATAAAATTGCAGAGACAAATGTAGGATGTAATTTAGTGAATTTTATGGAACTGTAGAATGAAAAAAATATCTACCTAGATTGGGAATCGAACCAGTTTCTTTAAGAGTTCTGAAAGAAAAACCGCTATGACGCAGAGCCAATCTTTCGTTATAAAACATTACTCTTACAACAACACAAGTTACTAACGAAACCTTACATTTACGGAAGAAACATTACACTTACAAAGGGTAATGTCAATTCAGTTTCATGGAGAGGAATCACGGAAGTCTTTTTCCTCTGTACTACTACTACTGCTACTGCTACTGCTGCTACTGCTGCTACTGCTGCTACTGCTACTGCTACTACTGCTACTGCTGCTACTACTGCTACTGATGCTACTACTGCTACTGCTGCTACTACTGCTACTGCTACTACTACTGCTACTGCTACTGCTACTGCTACTACTACTACTACTGCTACTACTGCTACTACTACTACTACTACTACTACTACTACTACTACTACTACTACTACTACTACTACTACTACTACTATTTAGCTCTCAATGGACGTTTAGGTATTTTATACGTTCTCCAATAGGATAAATTTTATCTTCAGAGTTCGATCTACAGAAGGTAGTTTCGAAAATAAGCGTTAGATAGCGCTGTCGGCAAGCAGGGATGTCCAGCGCCATCAACCTCTCGGGCCAAGGCGTTTTCGTCGCGAAACTTAGTGCTTCCAAGAATGTACCTTTCTTCAGAAAAAAGTTTTTCACAATTAATTGAAATTTACAGCATACATTCTTTGTAATTGACAATAAAATGACATTTTTGATAATCATTCTTCAATAATAAAAAATATAAAAATGTAATGACCAAAAATGCTGAAAAATTAGAGCAAAAGTAAAAATTGAAAATAATTTAATATTTTTAAGCACCTCAAAAAAGTCAAAGTAATAACAAACGTTTTACCTTAAAGTGTATGAAATATCAAAATTTTCTAGAAAGGCTACCTCAGTGGTAGCAAATTTACCACGGGCGGTACACATGCTACGCTCTCCCCCAACGCGAGCTGACGGGGCCCAGCCGCACCGGAGCGTCTTAAGGAAAGTTCGAATGCATGATTTGGGAAGTGAATTTAGAACATGCTTGGAAATTACCAATCAGCACGACGTCTGAGAGTGAAATGGATGGGACTAATTCTTATTTTAGTGTACGACATGAGTTCATGGTGAACAGTTCGTTGTGTTCGATGCTAAGCAAAGCTTGTAATGTCATTTCTTCACATCGAGTTTGCAACTGCGCAGTTTTAATACTGGAGACGGCGGGTGGACTCAAGGTTGTTTATAGTGAACGCGAGGGTCGAAGACCCGAGCTTTACCCTGACTTGGATCCGAAGAGGAGAGTGAAGCGAGAAAACTTGCCTTTGGAAGTAATTTGGCATTACAATGTGGAGGGAACAAAGCGTATGCAAAGACATTGCACTGCGGCAGAATGAACCGAAAGCGAAGAGACCGAATCTTTCTTGGTGTGACTCGTTCTTTTACGTGAACCGTACTTTAAACTCAGAATTAATCGGATACGGAATTGCACATTCAATAAAACAAAAAATTCTTACCATAACATATTTAATTAAAATTAGTATGATCATGAGAGTGAATATGAGCATGGAAATGAAATAAATGATTTAAGATAGATTTACGATTAGTTAAATCTTGCGGTTTATAAAACTGACAGACCCTATGAGTAATTTCTTGCCTCAACAAATAGCGGGTCGTCCTATTGACATTATATGTAGTAGCCGGCTACCTCTACTTGCAGTCTCACCCGCCTTTTTAGCGGGAAAAAGAGCATGTGGTGACCCGATTAATTACACTAGTCAAAAAAGATTTTGCTGCACACTTTTGCATGTAGTATTATTACATGCGAAATATAGCCCTCCTATCAAAAGTTTGCTTTAACGTATAATTTTGGTGATATTAGAACATTATTATCAACTTTTCTGTTCAATTGTTAATTTTTTCAATTGCGAGGTCGAGTTTCAAAATGACTTTTGCATTCTGTCTTTTGACTAAAACAAGAAAATATCTTATCACTGTTTGAAACATTGGGCAGCTAAATGTCTGGGATTTATGGCCGTGGCAATTGAAAGGAAAAACAAGATTATAAGATAATTCGAGAATATCGAGCAAATATGACAAAGTTGAGCTAAAATTTGGAAAAGTTTCATTTTGAAATTTAATTGAAATATTTTTTATTTTTGGTAAAAACGTATTTTTCTCTGAAAACAAATTTGTTTTCTTTAAATATTTTTATAAGAGTATTATTTCATTTTGATTTCTTCATTTCATGTGGCATTTTTAATCAAATATGAAGATCAACTCCTAACTGCTAGCTTTCACAATACTCATCATTCTTAGTATCAGCTTGGACAATTAGATTAGGCCAGTTAGATTTCTATAGAATGATACATTTTCATTTTGATATAATATGGCGCCAGAACAGAGGCTCAATGATCTCTGATTCCTGGATTGAAGATATCGTACTTTGCAAACGAAATTAATATTATGGAACTTTCGTGTTCTGATATTAGCACATTATTATGAAACCCTCTGGTTTGAACAAAAAAAACGCAATTTCTTACAAATCATTCTATAGAATGACGCATAACCACAACGAACCTCGATTTTAAACCAACCATTTTTCATCGAAGGGGGAAAAGTCGCGTTTTGAATCGAAACTCCTCAATTATTTTCTTTAAGCTGTTATTATCGCTTATGTATATGAAGAATATAAATAATAGGTGCAAGTGGCATACATACATGTGTTAAGTTCATGATTAATCTGAGGATGGGCATAGTCCTGACAAGATTTGTAGATCTGCACATTTCCTGGCTGATCCCTGCATTGCGACCGCTCTTCGTAGTCCGCTGAAGGGTTTGAACTGATAGTGTTCTCAAGTAATCAAGCAACATACATTTGATGTGAGAACTTAAATATGCCACGAAAGTGCCTAAACCATCCTAATACATATAGGTTCTGTTATGTGTAGTGAGATGACGTCTATTCAGTAAAGAAGAAACTTCTCTCCTTTTGTTGAAGTGTTTCCATCTTCATTTCGGGAGCGAAGTTGGGGATGCAATGAGCTGAGGTGGTCACCGTACAAAACGATTAAGGCGATCCTTTGGTGACCTCCACCTACTTCACTGTGAGCGCCGCGTTGCTTTCCATGGGACAAGAGCTTATTTCTTCTGGGCGCAGCTAAGTGTCTTTAATTTTGTAGTTGTAATTCGACACCCTCGTCGCCTAGCCTCTTTGGAAAAGTCACCGACGTCAGGCCCTCACTTGCGGAATGATTGAAGCCCCGAAGCAGAGATGCTCAAATGTGGAATGCGCGAAATGAACAGCGATGGCGGAAACCCAGATAGCTACAAACGAATATTAGTAATCACGTTCGTGATCGAAGCGGTGACAAAGCGCGTTCCGATTGTCTGGGTGACAGAGCGCGTTTCAATGGTCTTGAGTCGAGTCGAGACTTTGATGAGCTTCGCTGGAACGAACACACACACTGACAGACCGTTTGAAGCGAAAGAAGGAAGGGACAGAGGCAAAGCTAGGAATACTGGATGGAAAAAGGAAACGATATTCCAATGCACCTAGGAATGTTTATAAGCTGCGCTTCCAACAACTGAAACTGAAGTCTTCTGGAATTAACTCAGAATATCGCATTGCAAAACTGAGAGAAGCTATTAACAATATTATGCGGAAATATTAGGAAAGGAAAGAATCGGTAGTAACTTGTCATGGCATTAGAGAGAAAACCTAGAAAAATAAGAAAGGGGTATCACGCTTGAACGATTATAACTTGGTACCAGAGACTAGTAACACCAGATTTTTAAAAAAAGATACACTCTGTGTTTATAAATTAAATGTATTAACTCTGTATTTGTAACTTGGTGTGCCTGTTGATTGATACAAATTAAACAATAGAAGATGGAATAAAATTCCTTTGACGTAATTTATATGCATTAAGGTACAAGTATTATATTTATAATTATTGTAACCGAACCGATTACCTGTGGAATCGGTTGGCCGCCCTGCCACTAACTCAGATCGGTGATGGAAGGAACTGTTATGCAGTACAATAGGAACACAAATTAAATAACACTTGTTCACTGGTAAAATGATTCAATTTATTTCTGGGCATGAATGATAATAATAAAAGAAAATGCACCAGAGAAATTTCAACTATAAACTATCAATGGAAAGGAAAATTGAAGAGATCGATTAAAAGAGAAAGGAAAGAACATTAGGCGTTAGTAATCAGTAAAGCTTATGACTAGGAAGAAAATCAACTTGTTATAACTAATATTGACATGAATTACAGGATTACAATTTAACGCGCCTGAGCGCGACACTACATTACATAAGTCTTGGAGTTGAATGACCCTCGGGTTGTTAAACCCTGTAGAGTTCTTTGTGAGCCTGGGCGGGGGCCCGGCCGGCGACTGGAAGAAGGGCAGCGGCCTTGGGCGAGGGGGCCTCCGCCGCCGTCCGTCACGCCCCTTTGGCGCGTGGTGTCAGCTGAGCGGTCCTCGGATTACCGCGCCACCACTGGCAGCGGCGTCTGGGTGAACTAGCAGCGAAGTACTTGAAGATTGCCGGGATTTTTCTCCCGACCGCAGGCGCAGAGTAAACAACCAAGCGTTCTTCTGATTGTCGTGACAGTCTTTTACAAGTCCGGTTTCAGAAAATTAAGAAATCCGTCACGAATAATTCAAGAACACGAATTATCAAACTCCAGAAAAATTCCTCTATTTACTACAGTCTGCTCAAGGCTCGAGCTGGTAGCGAAAAAATTCTAAGTCCGGTAGAGTTGAACTTGCCTCTAACCGCACAATATTCCCACCAAGAAAAACTTCTGCCCCGACTGTTCCGTCTAGAGATCAAATCTTCTGCCCACTGGCCTCGTCTAATGCCCCAGCTCTTCTCTCGACTGATGCCCCAGCTATTCTGATTTTTTCTCCGTTGAAATCGCACCAGGTTAACTCTTCTCCCCACCCCAATTTCTTATGCGTCCCAAGTCCCTTTAATAGCAGTGTCGCTATTGGTTAAAAGTTGTGTCGCAGTGAAATATTCTAACCCAATCGCAGCGTGAGAAACGAAGGAAATTTCCACACCTTGCGCGGGCTGTGAGCACGTGGGGTGTTCTCGAACCTTCTAGAAATTTGGCCCTCGCTTGCGTAAGGGGGCGCGTTCGATGACGGAATCATTGCTCTGGGATCCCCTGAAACTGGGTGGTCTCGAGCTCTGCAGCTGGCTCTGAACACTCGTACAGTGTCTGTCAACGGTGGTCCTCTAAACGACCGGCTTAATGGGGGAGAGGCGGTAATGGCCTCCCGCGACGAGCGAAGTTGCACGTGTGCCCGTCTGCATAATACTTCGGCAGAAATCCTGGGTGGCCGAGTCTTGTTTGTTATATTTAATTTTATTTTCTGGGCGTGAATTTCGTTTCGGAAGGTATGACGGAATCGGTTTCGCTACATTGGCCTTCCCCTCCGAATAAAAAAAATTTGAGTTAGAGGAATTAAATTTCGAAAAGCGAGAATTTTTTTGTTTAAGTCAAAATTCAAAAAAAAATAGCGAAACCAGAAATAAATGCTTTTACCCATTGTTCTAATAAAATCTCATTTACCAGTGTAATTTTAAAAAAAAATGTGATTTCTAATTAAATCTAATAAAGTACAAAAAAATTGAAAAACTTAGTAAAATTAAAAAAATTTAGGAAAAAAGAGAAACGTTTGGTGAAGCCAGGGTGGTTTCGGATTTTCTGCCTGTTTTCCCCAGAAACACAAGTTCTGCGGAGGAATCCACGAGAATCTCACATCTAATACGTTAAGTAAATGCACCGTCAAGTTAATTTCCGTTCCCTTCTTTATTCCTTCTTTTAATAACCGTTGCAAATTTTGACCACTTTCCCTCTTTAGATTTTCTTCCCTTCTTTTGATATTTCCCCCGTCAGTAATACCTGATTTCTTGAATTGCGGAAGAATCCACGATAATCTCAAATCTAATGCGCCTAGCAAATGTACTGTCGGATTATTTTCAGTTTCCTTCTTTACCTCCACTTTCACTAATTGATTTAAATTTTGCACAACTTCCATCTTTAAATTTTCTTCCCTTTCCCTGATGTTTTCCCCATCACTGATATCTGATTTCTTGAATTTTTCATGAAATTGGCCGACTTCTGCGCAAAATTTGGGTTCAATTCTAGTCAGTTCGTTGCTCATTTCTGCCCTAATCTCGGTAATACTTCCGACAACTGGCCCGCAGTACGTTTCAATTTCGCTGTCACCTGCCTGGAGCTTTTGACTACTTTCTGCCTGACTATTCCCAGAATACGAATTTGCATCAGTTCTCGAATTCTCTAATTCTTTGCTCAAATTTTCTACACTATTCTGAATTTTCACGAATCTATCATCGAGACTGTTCCGCAATGTTCCAAACCCGCAATCAATTACTGATTCTAATTTCTCTAATTTTGTACCGTTGTTAGCTAAGCTACTGTCCAGCCGGTCAAATCTTCGCGAATGTTTCTCGTCCATCTCTGAGAGTTTTTTTGAGAGGGTTCCATTAAACTCTGAAATTTGTTTCGTGTATTCTAACATTTCTTTCATAAGGATTTCATTAGTTTCTGAAAGTTGTTTCGAGAGTTTTTCGTTAACTTCTGACATTTGTTTCATGAGTTGGTCGTAAAACTCTGATTGTTTTTTCATGCGTTCAGAACGTTTTTTGTCAAACTCTGAGAATTGTTTTATAAGTTTTTCTATATCTTTAGGATGTTTTTCTGGTTGTTTCGCGATGATTCGCCTGAGGTCATCGAGGGTGATCTCGGGCGGTGACTGTTCCCTTGGACTCCCATTTCCTGCCACATTGATACCCGACTCGTCTAGCATTTTGGATGTTTTGAATGAAACACGCACACGATTACACCACACGAGGCACAACACAATAGCACTCACAAACACAATACAACAATAAAACAAATCATTACCAGTCAACAAGTTGTTTCTCTCGTAACAATATCCTTCCATCCATTTATTACAAAATTTTGGTTAAATTTAATTTTTAAAATTTGGGCGTGAAAAAACCTCAATTATTCAGCCGTCGGGCCCCACGGTGGATGCGCCAATTGTAACCGACACCGCGATAATTAGGTCGTCGTTGCCCCACGGTGGATGCGCCAATTGTAACCGAACCGATTACCTGTGGAATCGGTTGGCCGCCCTGCCACTAACTCAGATCGGTGATGGAAGGAACTGTTATGCAGTACAATAGGAACACAAATTAAATAACACTTGTTCACTGGTAAAATGATTCAATTTATTTCTGGGCATGAATGATAATAATAAAAGAAAATGCACCAGAGAAATTTCAACTATAAACTATCAATGGAAAGGAAAATTGAAGAGATCGATTAAAAGAGAAAGGAAAGAACATTAGGCGTTAGTAATCAGTAAAGCTTATGACTAGGAAGAAAATCAACTTGTTATAACTAATATTGACATGAATTACAGGATTACAATTTAACGCGCCTGAGCGCGACACTACATTACATAAGTCTTGGAGTTGAATGACCCTCGGGTTGTTAAACCCTGTAGAGTTCTTTGTGAGCCTGGGCGGGGGCCCGGCCGGCGACTGGAAGAAGGGCAGCGGCCTTGGGCGAGGGGGCCTCCGCCGCCGTCCGTCACGCCCCTTTGGCGCGTGGTGTCAGCTGAGCGGTCCTCGGATTACCGCGCCACCACTGGCAGCGGCGTCTGGGTGAACTAGCAGCGAAGTACTTGAAGATTGCCGGGATTTTTCTCCCGACCGCAGGCGCAGAGTAAACAACCAAGCGTTCTTCTGATTGTCGTGACAGTCTTTTACAAGTCCGGTTTCAGAAAATTAAGAAATCCGTCACGAATAATTCAAGAACACGAATTATCAAACTCCAGAAAAATTCCTCTATTTACTACAGTCTGCTCAAGGCTCGAGCTGGTAGCGAAAAAATTCTAAGTCCGGTAGAGTTGAACTTGCCTCTAACCGCACAATATTCCCACCAAGAAAAACTTCTGCCCCGACTGTTCCGTCTAGAGATCAAATCTTCTGCCCACTGGCCTCGTCTAATGCCCCAGCTCTTCTCTCGACTGATGCCCCAGCTATTCTGATTTTTTCTCCGTTGAAATCGCACCAGGTTAACTCTTCTCCCCACCCCAATTTCTTATGCGTCCCAAGTCCCTTTAATAGCAGTGTCGCTATTGGTTAAAAGTTGTGTCGCAGTGAAATATTCTAACCCAATCGCAGCGTGAGAAACGAAGGAAATTTCCACACCTTGCGCGGGCTGTGAGCACGTGGGGTGTTCTCGAACCTTCTAGAAATTTGGCCCTCGCTTGCGTAAGGGGGCGCGTTCGATGACGGAATCATTGCTCTGGGATCCCCTGAAACTGGGTGGTCTCGAGCTCTGCAGCTGGCTCTGAACACTCGTACAGTGTCTGTCAACGGTGGTCCTCTAAACGACCGGCTTAATGGGGGAGAGGCGGTAATGGCCTCCCGCGACGAGCGAAGTTGCACGTGTGCCCGTCTGCATAATACTTCGGCAGAAATCCTGGGTGGCCGAGTCTTGTTTGTTATATTTAATTTTATTTTCTGGGCGTGAATTTCGTTTCGGAAGGTATGACGGAATCGGTTTCGCTACATTATTATTTTACTCAGTTTTCCAGTTTCTTCTAGTTCAAAGCCCAAATTTATCTAGAACATCTATTGTCAAGTAAACTTATTTAATTGTAATAAATTATTAGCATCTGTTCACATAAGCCAAATTGTGTATCAGTAACTCTCAAGATCACAAATAAATCATGACGAAATATCAGAAAAACAAAATTCATGATTCCATCAGAATTTCGAGCGTTATTTATCCGATCCTCTTGATCGTTTTCGTTATTTATTTGGCATTCGTCTATTCAGTTCATGCTCTTTAAATATACAACCAATGTAATATTCTGTTGTTGTTGGTGATGTGAACTGGACAGAACTCCGCCCATCTGGACGGCATCGAGTGCTCCCAAAATGGTTGCGTGGGGGAGGATGCGTCAAGGGAAAGGAGAGGCACTGCGAGCGCGAGAGGGAACAAGAAGAAGAAGAGCCAGGGAAAGGAAAAGAGAGGCGATGGAAATGCAGTCACATCAGCATTAGCAAAGCGGCCGACGGCAGCGCTTTGAGGACATCTCGGCGATCGATGTTGACTGGGTAGGTATCGAAGTGAAACTCTGGCTGGTTAAAGGCGAAGGGAGAAAAGATATCTCAATGCGCAGAAAAAGACACAGGGAGAGACATACTACGGACCACTGCCGTCTCCTGATCAAAAGTCTTCTGATCGAGGTGAGCAGCATTCGAAGGGCAAGCAAGAGATTTTTATTTTGTCATTTTCTAAACCTAAAACCACCTATCTTGTTTCGTAGAGAAAATTGAAAATTGTCGAAAAACTTTTTATTGTATCACACTTTTAGACAAACTTCGCATAGCACATCATCCTCTAGTTTTAGAGGAATCCCCTCGCGTAGTGTTTTTACAGAATTAAATTTCTTTAAGATGAGCTATTTGTTAATATATTGTCAAAGATAAAAAAATTATAGAACTAGTGTCAATCAGGGCTATTATGCTACAGAAAATCAAACTGTTCACCTTATATTCTATACGGTTTGTAGCAAACATGGAAAAATACTGAATATGTACCTTTTGGTGATAAAGACATGAACAAAATAAAAAAAAACTTATCACAACTTTTAGAAGTAGTGTGGATCAAAGTGGCCCACCTCATTAGGTGGTTAGGGCTAGGGTTAGATTAGGGCTAAAGTGATACAACATATCATAAATTGTGACTGAGAATCAACGAACGAGCTGTAGTGAGACCCTCTATCTGGTTAGAAACAACAGCTTTTCTCTCATTATTATTATGATAAATACACTGTTTTTCGTAAGCATATAAAAGCATACAAATTTATTATACTTATTATAAAGCATACAAAGTTATTATAAAAATATGAATCTGTTCAATTTTTATAAAAGACATTTACCGTAACGTTCTTTCGTTTGCCAGAGGACTACACATTACTCATCCAAATGTTCATGTAAATTTTGGGAATTTAAAAAAGAAGGAAATATCAACAACTTCATCAATTACAAAAGAATTCTAAAGAGTTGTGTTTTTCCTGATTCTTCAGAAAGGGTCCATTCACTTGTATACCTGGCTATTAATCCTTTCTAACCGATCTGTGATTACAGTGGAGTGCAACAAAGGTAAACAAAATGATTATCATATGACGATATACATTTGGGATTGGTTTAATTTAGTATTTTATATTCTTGCTTAGCATTTGTTACTTACGACACAGGCAGAAAAGAGTGAAATAGTTACTTTCAAACTATTGAGGTATATTTTACGTTAATTGTTTAAGTAACAGAATTTTTATAAAAAAAATATTGGAGAACATCTTCGAAAGTGGACAGCAGGCAACTATACTAACAGAGTGGAAGTGAAGGCTCTGTGGGACATTTCTGATGGAAAGAGGGCAACAACACCACATGAAAGGCGTTTCGAACTGTGGGGAAGCGTGTTGGGGGTGAGAAGGACGAGGAGAGATCATAGACACCCAGTGTGCTCCTGGAGACAGCACTCTGTGCTCAGAAATCGTAACGTGCGCCATAATGGTAAACGTCTACTCCGTCCTAATTATGTCGGAACCAAATGTCAGGAATTAGCAGGTCATTCCAATTTTCAACATTTAATCACTTATATGTTCACTATAACTCAATAAAAAGTTGAAAGTAACTACTATTTTGTAACTTTTACTTTGAAATTAAAATTTACCTACAATACTTTAAGAAACGACAGTCTTCCATTTCTGGGAGACTTTTTTAACATTCACCCAGGCGAGAGTTCTTGGTTTGCGTATCTTTAACAATTACATTAGATCGACTTATAGCAAATAATAGTCGCCAGAAACCTAAAGCAAATATTATTAAAGTACTGGTTACTAAATATCTCATCTACGAACATTCGTATCTAGTTTACAGTTTGTTAACGTTCTTTATAACCGAAGGCTTCGCAATACTTTGGCATTTTCGTTGACAGAGACTATTGCAAGACCCCTAACAATACACACGACACATTCAACTCGCAAGAAAGTTGCAGGTGGGCGTTGACCACAGCCACCTAAGGAAGGACGATCGTCACGATTTCCAGCGCTTGAGAGCCTCGCAGTGGAGCGCGCAGCTGTAATGCTGAGAGCACTGGAGACACCCAGAGATTCCCAAGGGGAGGAGGTGCAAAGAGAGAGAACAGACCGACAACCGCGTCAAGCGTTGGCATCCACACCCTACGTCCAGTACCGCAATCGGCCTGTTAACGCCCCAAGTGATTAGGCATTTTTACGAAGTACGTGATTGAAACCGCCCTGCAGTACCAGTGCTCTACACCCTTAAGAGCGTGATTGCTTGGAGATCCAAAGGTTGTCTGGAATATTCCTGATGACAATGGAGAGAGATTCGGCCGCTCGGGCAGAAGGAAAGGCGCAGAGCGATGTTGGAGTGAGATGTCCCCGCGAGGGGGGGGGGGCAGAGAGACTTGTCTTCGCCTCCGGGCCCTTCGAGTGAGCCGGGCGGGGAGGGGGGAGGGGAGTGGGCGCTGCGCCAGAGCACCGCCCCGCCCCCCTCAGACGATCGGCGCGGCGCGGAGCCGTTACATGCGTTATGAGCGGCGCTGGCGGGGCGCCAGGTTCGATGCGGGGCGGGGCGGGGCGGGGGCGGGGGGGGCGGGGCGGGGCGGGGCGGGGCGGGGCGGGGGCGGGGCGGGGCGGGGCGGGGCGGGGCGGCGCCGGCGCTCGATGCGCGCGCAGTCTGCACCGGAGGTCCCTCCCCGCGACCTGCGGGGGCGATGGCCACAGTGGAACGCAGTTTGCACGGCGAAGTGCGCGATCTCACACACAAAGTCGGGGGATGAAATAGGTCGCGAGTTGCAGGACGAAATTGGAGGGTGAAAAGAACACAACGATAAGTTGTGCAGGTAGAAGTGCAAACTGTGCACAGTCACAGGACAAAAGAAAATATTGAAAAGCCGTTTTTAAGTGACAGTAAACGACAGATTTAAACGGCGAGACATGAATGTGAAACGGAATTTTTAAGTCGAAGATCGCAAGCTGTGGGACAAAATTCTATGCTGAAAGGGAATTATCAATGAAGGTAGCGATTTGGTGCCACCAAATTCCCGTCTGATCGACGTCTGTGGCTGCTCTTTCTCTAATTCAGTCATTTCATAATATTCCCAGAAAAGAAGACTATTCCTGCTTTCGGCACAGCAGTTCTGCCACTACGCCGCGCCTGTTAGAGGAAGCAAGTTGCAACCGACAGCAACCAGATTTATACGACTTTTCGTTACCATGGACCGGCCATAGGAGTTTTATTTGCCAGAAATTGACTGTTTTCCTGTGCACAATTACAATAGATTTTCTTCTTACAAAGAATGTGCGATATACTAAAAATTGTGAAGCAGCTCAGCCAGACCCTTAATAATATAAAACACAATAATATACACAGCATGTTTCAGAATTGTCTATTTTCCTATAATCTTTTCGCAAACATGGATATGATCCCCATAATACGGATAGCTTCTGGTCTTCCTCTACTTCCAACTCCAACAAGGGTTTTGAGAAATTGATTCATTGTAGGCTGTCTATCTCACAAATGTGAAAACCATCCCATCTTACCAGTGCAATTTCGTGGCTCAATTATCAATTATAAGCTAGTCATCCGTGTTACTGAGAAAGTAGAAAATTGTTTCTGTGATCCAGAACATTCGATAGCCGTACTTTTAGTCATTGTCCATGCTTTTGTAAGTTCCGAATACCGAACTCATACACTTTTAAGAACTCTATTATCCTAATATTTCTTGAAAATTAGTTTTTTACAGAGACTATAAAGTTAAAATAAATACATTTTGATCATCATATACCATTTATGATGGTATCTCTCAATTGTTTTGCCGAATCAATTTACTATATACCCATGAGAAATCCACAAACAATTAAATTCAACCATTTTATTTTACACTGATGATGCAGATATTTTTGCATTAGATACCAATATTCAAATGGCGTATGAGAGATCCACAATTTGACGTCTACAGATATATTAATGGGACTGAAAACTGGAAGATCCAGGGCATTTACAAGCTCACATTTCTACTCTGCGTTGCTCTAACAAGCACCCGAACATATAAATTAATAATTTCAAAGTTCCTTGAGCGCCAAACAATATCCAGGTTCCATATTTAGGAGTATTCATAGATAACAAATGAACATGAAAATAACATGGCAAATCATACACGAAAATTGAGATCCATCCAATTGTCAAAATTGAGATCCATCCTTCATTTCCATCCATCATTAAAAACTGACTATGAGGTGCTGAAATACAAATCCATCATATGGCATACATTAAAGCTCCACAAGTAGAATGAACGTTGGTTGCCCTTAGGAATTTGAAACCTTTATAAATCGACCAAAGTAAAAATATGTTATGGTCAATTATCACATATATGATTATATTACATGCATTTCAATACAAGCTCTTTGTGTTTTATATGATCTAAAATATCCAATACAAAGTGTATGCCATAAATTGTTGATTTTGTTTTCTTGTTCACTGGATTGGTCATGTAATATTTCCTCGACACACATACAAGAGGTCAAGCTTTCTCTATGCTACGCATTGATTGATTTCACTCTGTAGCAACGAAGATGGGCATAAATTGAGCACTGTCGGTAGCGTGCCAAGAAATTAGTGGTACTTACAACTGATACGTAACTCAAGGTGTTTAGTCATTTTGTTATGAATTCAAAATGCAACGTTCTCTTGTCCTTGTAATAATTATTGTTTAGTTCTTCTAATTCTTCAGTGTCAGAAACCACAAAATGTGCACCAAGCAACTGCAATAGTTTGAGGGTGTTCTCAAATTTCTCTCTCAGATGCAAACTACTTCACACTTTGGAACAAGACAGGAGGGTAAGACATAGGCTAGAGAATGCAGAAGGTAATAGTATAAGGAGTTACAGAAGAACTTGCATCTTGTTAGTGCACAGTATAACATCACGGGAGTAACGTAAATGTGTTACAGTTGCGGCCTCGTTTAGATAAAAGAAATGAGTCCTAGTGTTGAACCTTAAATTGTTTTTTTTTTAAACTGACTGAATGTGTAGCTTCTTTATTTTTAGGCATTCGAAAGGACGATATAAAATCTTGTAAGGAATCTTGTAATTGACAATAATTTGAGGAATAATTTAAAAAACGTTTGTATTAAAAATTAATGTAATTGTTTTATTAACTTAGTAGTATCTGCCTATTTGACACTAAATGTCGAATCTCGATCTTCAAATATTGAATAATATTAATGAAACTGTCGAAAGAAGGCTCCAACTAAAGGCTAAACTGTAACTCCGTAATGTTGTGAAGGCGCTCTTTTGCCTGGAGTTCTGAGCTCGACTCCTGGGGGCTTGCGTTCCACTCTCGCTCTCCAGAGTTGCTGTCTGTTCCTTTCTGCCTTCGCCAATCCGCCTTAACTCTGCGTAATTGTAGCAACTCGCAGGAAAGGACACGAACAGTGTGGCTTCTCTCTGAGACCGCGTATTTGAGCCTGGTGAATAAAGTGGGAACGGTGACTATGGATCAGATATCACAAAGACTATACTACCTCGCACTAACAAGAAAAATGACCAATGAAATTAGAATAAACAAAAATATAAATTAATTAGAAATAGCAATCACAGAGTCAGAATAAAGAAATTAAAGCATTAAAGACATAGGGCGATGGCGCAATTCCAACTTCAGATTCGGATTCGGCGCGTTGAAATACACAAAGGAACACTAGTCAAGTGTTTGATTCAGACAACTTTTTTCTGTGCCTGTGTAATTTGTTCGCTGACTGAACACATTTGACCACTTTCGAGGAAGCTGAAATTAATATGTAACTTATTTTATAATTTAATACGCATGATTAGTATTCATTTTAGCTTACTTTGACAAAGTCAATTTTTTTGACGAAACTTCAGAAAATAAATTATTGTTATGACTACATCTAAATGTTGGGTGCTCTTTACTTCACTCTATTTGGTCATTTTCATCCATCATTCAATTAACTAATATTGGAGCATATATCATCCATCGCCTTTCGTGAGAGAGTTTATGAAAATTTCATTTCACATATTTCAGGAACTATAACAAACAGTTTTACACTTATCGTGCAAATAGAGAGCAACAGAAACAAAGAAGGGGAGAGTTCGAAAGGGGGAGAAAGAGTGAGAGAAAGAGAGAGATAGAGAGAAAGGGAGAGAGAAAGAGAGGGAGAGAGAAAGAGAGGGAGAGAGAATGAGAGGGAGAGAGAATGAGAGGGAGAGAGAATGAGAGGGAGAGAGAATGAGAGGGAGAGAGAAAGAGAGAGAAAATGAGAGAGAAAGAGAATAAGAGAGAAAGAGAGAGAAACTGAGGGAGAGAGAAGGAGAGAGAAAATGAGGGAGAGAGAAAGAGAGAGAATGAGAGAGCAAGAGAGAGAGAAAGAGATATAATGAGAGAGAAAGAGAGAATGAGAGAGAGAATGAGAGAGAAAATGAGAGAGAAAGTATGAGAGAGAGAGAATGAGAAAGAGAGAGAGAACATAGTTAATTGAGTGGAAATCCTCTGCAAGCCGCACGCTTTGTGAACGCCCAAGAACAAAAGAATGCGGCTGCCGGGATGTCTTTGAGTGTGAAGAAGCACAGATTCCTCCATCGACTAAGAAGCCCATTCCACCCTCCGCCGACAGCGCCCCTCTTGCCCCCCTGTCCTCGAATCATCGTCAGCTGGGGCCCTCGCCAGGCCGGCGGGCGCTCGGCAGTCGCCTGCCCAAGCGGGAGACAGCAATCGCCCGCCCTCCGGCTCGTGGGTGCGGTGCGCAACGAGAGATCCTTCCATCTGCGAGTGAGGCAGGCGGTCGGAGGGCGAGCCGCGAGGTGTTTGCAGGGCAGTGGCAGCAGACGCGTCGACAAGTGGGGCAATGGCGAAGGGGCGGGGCCGGCAACGAATGCAGGCTCCTGCAGCGGGATTGGCAGGGCAGGCCAAGGAACGGCGCGTCAACTACAATGGTCATTAGTGCCGTAAGTGTAGTGAATGGTGTTCACCGGTTAGGTGGTGGTGGTGGTGGTCTTCCCCGCTGGATAGCGACATCCGGCGCCGACCTCACGTCGGCTAGCGGGGCGTTTCCTAAGCAGGTACCTGGCCTCGGCGGGGCAATATCCCATCCGCCAAGCTCCAGGCCCCTTCAGCATGTCTGGTGGTGTGGCGCATGTAGTGTAAGTGTGTGAGGGGTGGAGGCGTTAGAGAAAAGGGGAGATAATAGGACAAAGAAGAGGAAGGAAATATCTCCCTCGATCCGCAGTCCGTTTGTAAGGGTACTGCTCCGGCATTCGCCTGTGTTGATCGGAGAAACTACCGACCAGAGCAGCCGGTCGCTAGACGTCTCCTCCAGACAGCGACTGACTCCGCCCTAGTTGAGAAGGGAGTGCCGAAGATCCCGCCACCGAGGGCGCTTGAGCGCTAGGGCCACCTGGTGAGAGGCAATGCAGTGACACCAGTTGATGGCCTGAGCCACCTTAAACGGTGGGTGCACACGAAGGAGCAAAGAGTGCCGGGGACTGTGAGGAAGGGAACGCGGGGAAGCGACGAAGAAAAACATATCGAATTGCAGCGGAGTGGCGTCGGGAGGGCAAGAGGAGGTGATAGAGGGGCAGTCGGGTCGGTCGAAGACGCTGGCCGCTTTGGAGCTGAGTGCCGTGGCCAGGGCGAGGTAGGTAGGCTGGCGTGAGGAGGTGGGGAGGGTGGAAGGAGCTGGGGAGGGGAGTGGGCGGTTGATGAGTAGGGCGGCCGAGTTGGTACGGCGGAGCGAGGGGATGTGGCGAGTGTAAATGCGGAGCATGTGGGTAAGGCGGGGTGAGGGCATAAAGCGGGGCCAGTTGGTAAAGGCGATGTGTGTGCTAAGGTAGGGCGAGTGAAAAGGCGGGGAGAGTGTAAAGGCAGGGCGTGTATGAAGGCGGGGCGAGTGGGCAAGGTGAGGCGAGCGTTAAGAGATTAGATTAGATTAGAATATGTATTTTGCTACTTAGGAGTGCATGGAATATTTCCGGTGGTAAAGTTTTCTATGTAGTTACTACAAATACACAACACAATGAAAGGAACATTACAATATTTACATATTACTAAATACAATTTTACAAGATTTATATATTAAACATATCATGATAAAGCTGACCTAATATAAAATAATAATTCCAAAAAATAATGTTATCATATTCTAAAGAATTACAATTTATTTAATCTAATTTAAAAATATTTGACAGTCTGAGGGAAAGTCTCCAGCACAGTTGCTGGCATTTCGTTCCAATTTTGTACTGTTTTGTTTACAAATGAGAATTTATCTACATCTGCTCTGTTTTCTTTGCCTAATTTTAGAACCATTTCGCGCGACGTACGTTGGTTTTGGTTTTGATAATTTTGCCCATACTTCCCCCCAGGGACGATCACTTCCTATTGATTTAAAAAACGAACAAGGACGCGATTTCACACTGCGTGTTTCCAAAGATTCACAAGATATATATTCAGAATGAGAAAGTCCTCTCCTAACAAATTGTGTGACATATTTGTGCACTTTTTCCAAAGATTTTATTCGCCCTAAATTTTATGGATCCCAACATAAGGAGCCATATTCCAATATCGGCCGTAATAGAGATGTGTTCTCTAATTTCCTTGATTTTCTACTTCCTTTCCTCTCCTTTTCCTCTTTTCTTACCTTCTTCTTTTCTTACTCTAATCACAAAGTTTAATGTCATCCACGCCCTTTCACTACATAATTTACTCTCTTCCCAACCCAGTGTTCTTCCCATCCCAGCTCCTGATTTACTACAATTCTCAAATATTCACAGAATTAACCCCACGGAATATACTAATTTCCCAATTTGTATGTGATGACATCTGTCTTTCTAGAATTCTCGAATGCTCGATAATTTCTTTAAATTCTCATAATTTTTATCACTGAACTTTCTTTCCCCCATGCCCGCCTTGCTTTGCTTTTTAACTTTCGTATCCGATTATTATATTACATTACATCCGATTATTAATTACATTCTGTATCGGGATTTCTTGTTATGATTTTAAACGGTACATAGAGATCCATACGCTTATAAATGGTGTTCTTAAAATTATTCTACACTTCATCTACAGAACTATCAAAACACACCCATGTGGAATAATGATCGATTAAAAACTTTTGTAAATTGGCCACGTCAACCTTACGGTACAAGTAAATCTTCTTACACCCAGTTGAGTCCGGTGTACAGTTTCGTTGCACTTCTAGACACCCCGCCGAGTGGTCGCTTACAACTGGAACTACGTCACTAGTAACGGGTCTCCCCGGTCGCGTTAAAAATGTGTCTAAGACCGCAAAATCTCTCGCTGGCTGCTTTACTACCTGCACGCGGGTATTTGTTCAAACTAGCTCGTTTACCATACCCTGCGCCCCACGCCCCTCCGTCACTTCTCCTCCCCACTGAATTTAGGGTCAATTTAAATCTCCACCGATAATTAACTGTCTTTTCCTCTTGGTACGAATACGAGTTCTTTCTACATCTTTCTGCAACATATTCATATTTTCCCTGGATGTCTATACATTAGTATTCTTTCCCATGGACCACAATTTTACGGATTTAAGGCAATTTTTTACACATTAAACACTGCTCCCCGCAGCGACTACGCCGATCTCTTGTAAACACTACGTAATTTTCCCCTAAATATCTCCGCATTTGAGATGTTCACTCTAAGTCATGATTCTGTTCCTATAATAATATCGGCATTGCAAATTTCTACAAGTTTCCAAAAGTTTAAACTTTTATTAACGACGCTTCTACAGTTTACCTGCGGCAATACTAGAGACTTGCCTTTTGTGCCCATCGCTTTTTCTCCTCAGCTGCTCCCGGGGTCCCCTGCGGCCGCGTGCGCGCCGATCTGAGAAAATAAGCGCCCCAGCTTCGGGGCACCCGTCTTGTTGAGGCGTAAGCCGAGGTCGGCGTCCGCAATTCAGGAGTTGAGACCCTCCATCCCTCCATCTGGGCGCCCCAGCCGCTCGCCACTCACTCCACGCCGTCACGAGTGTCTCTCCTGCGCAACTAACCACTCAAGATTAATTTTGCAGTAGGAAACTTTTTCTTGCTGCCGTTGCAAGTTCATATATGTCCCCGATAGCACAGTCTACATTTCTTTTTGAGTCGTTGGTTCCCACGTGTAAAATAACTGCATCCGGTGTACTTGTGTCCTTCGAACGCCGGAAAACATCGTTGCCAGTCCCAGTATGCCGAACGATGCTGTTCCCTAGAACAAGCACATTTGTCAGTACCCTTATCAGCATTTGTAGAAGTTTCAGAAAAACTGCTAGTACTCGCCTGTAACTGTTCCTTCAGCTTCTTGTTCTTTTTCGTGCAGTCGCCCAGAAATACCCTCGCGGCCCTCAATTGTTGCTCCAGCTCCCACATCCGCGCTTCGGCCTTGGGCTCGCCACTAACAAGGCCGGCGCCGAACGTCCATTCTTCACTGCATCTCAGCACGTTACCACAGCTGTAGTGATACAAGCGCTAACAACTATCGCAATGAGCTCCAGAACGCAAGTCTCTTTCACATTTCACATTTAGTTTTACCCTGCCGATAACCAGCAGCACAGAACCGCAGAACTCAACCCTGCTGCCAGCCGCCAGGAATGACTTTGTAGAGCAGCGCTAGGCGCGGCGCTCTAGGTAAGAGGCGCAGCAAAAGACTCCACGAGCGCCGGGTAACGTTCCAACGAACACCCATCACAGCCTTTCACTGGAGCTCCCGGAAAACACGTCCGCACAGTCCGAACGCCCAACACCGAATGTTCAGGCATTGCAAGTGAGAGACCGCCAGAGTGTAAAGGCGGGGCGTGTGGATAAGGCGGGGAGAGTGTAGAGGCGGGGCGTGTGGGTAAGGCTGTGAGAGTGTAAAGGCGGGGCGTGTGGGTAAGGCGGGGAGAGTGTAGAGGCGGGGCGTGTGGGTAAGGCTGTGAGAGTGTAAAGGCGGGGCGTGTGGGTAAGGCGGGGAGAGTGTAGAGGCGGGGCGTGTGGGTAAGGCTGTGAGAGTGTAAAGGCGGGGCGTGTGGGTAAGGCGGGGAGAGTGTAGAGGCGGGGCGTGTGGGTAAGGCTGTGAGAGTGTAGAGGCGGGGCGTGTGGGTAAGGCTGTGAGAGTGTAGAGGTGGGGCGTGTGGGTAAGGCTGTGAGAGTGTAATGGCGGGGCGTGTGGGTAAGGCTGTGAGAGTGTAAAGGCGGGGCGTGTGGATAAGGCGGGGAGAGTGTAGAGGCGGGGCGTGTGGGTAAGGCTGTGAGAGTGTAGAGGCGGGGCGTGTGGGTAAGGCGGGGAGAGTTGTCCGGGAGGTGGACGCGCGTGGCGTGGTGGCTGGGGAGGGCGCTCAGAGGGGGTTAGGGGAGCAGCAGGGAGGGGGGCAGCGGGGTGCGCTGGGGGGGGCGCAACCCCCGTGGGCCCCCTGGGGCACGTCCGGCTGCCGCCAGCGCCCGACGCCGCCGGGGGGGGGGAGCGAAACAAATGACGCGTGCAGGCCATCCGCAGCGTGCGCGACGGGCGTGTGAGCGGCGCACGACGAAGCGGTCGAAGAGCGAGGCACGAGGGCAGAAATGGACGGTTGGACTGCGACGAGCGCTGGGGGCGGCGGACAGTTGGACGAGGTCACTGAGTGATGAGCGCGGGTCCTGCTGGGAACAGACAAATGCAACAGGGAGTAAAGACAGCAAACGGTCGGTGTCGTGTGCATTACTGCCAGTAGGCGGTGGAGGTGTCAAAAAGTAACAACACTAGAGGTCGGAACACTTGGGGCACATAAAAGTTAGCAGCGAATGGACAGAAAGATTAGTGAACGTATCAGAATCAAATGGTTTACTAAATCGCAAAGCTTTTATTCGGGCTTAATCGACCGAGGAATAGCCATTTTGGAAAAAATCCTACAGATGGACGGACAGACGAACGGACAGTTGGATAGACAGGCAAACAGACGGACGGTCGGACAAGCGGTCGGTGGGACAAGCGGACGACGGACAAGCGGACGGACAGAGGTTTTGAAAAAAACACTTTTGCTGTATCAGGGAACCGCAAAAGTGTATTTTCGTTAAAATCTCAAAATCGATTTTCCGCAACATTACATTACTTTACCTATACTACGTACAAAACTTCGTATATTGTTACGTATTCGAGAAAATAAAAAAGATTCAGGAACGTTCCGTAAAGGGAGACATTAAACGGAAATGTAACTAGGTCTGCCGTTCAATGGGAGCGCTCGGTGAACCTGTCAGTGGGCAGTGGGCCCTGGGCAGTGCCGCGGAGCAGACATTAAGAATCGGAAAGTAGCAACCGTAAGGGCTACAGCAAGTTGCGATTGAGACTGGCGACCTACCTTTCCCTTTCTGTTTTACCGTCTGGTAGAAAAAAGAGACCTTCAAATTGGAGGATTATGTTCTATTTAAGAAGCGCTTATTACAAATGTCAACTACATAACGTATAAATTATTTATAAACTACATATACTGGGCCAAGACGAATGTTTTAAAGCTAGGTAAAAAACTTCCATATTTAATTATTCTCTCATTCATAATTCTAAACTTCGCAACAAATTGTCTATCCAGCGCATCAATCCACGGAAAGAACTATTATGGTGCGGCTGAGGGGAAAAACTGTGAAGGGAGGCAACCTGCTGTCAAAAGGCGACAACCAAGCTAATCCTCGAAACCCTTTCAAGGCAATTCGTCAGGCGTTCCACGCTTTGACCTCCTAAACCTCTGAAATGAAACCTCAACTCATCTTTGACTTCCACCCATTGCAATTACTCTCATAATGTGTTCATATTTTTATTCATTTACTAATTTACTAAGTTTCTTGTTTACGTATTTGTGTATTTGTCTGTTTACTTACTCATTTATGTACTGAAATATGTACTTATTATTTATCTTCTAATTATTCTAGGCTCCAAATTGCTTACTTCTTGCCAATGCTATTTTCTTAGTAACTAATTTCCATTTTCCTGATGGTCCAGAGCTTTCTAAGAATTTTTCTAATTAGTTCATGAAATTAAACCTATTTTCTTTCAATATGTCCTGGGGAAGCATTATGTTTCCGAACTAAAAGTTCCTTAGGCCCATCCAACGTTCTCTCCATGTTTCGGCGCCACAGCAATTGAAAACTTGTGCGTCAATTGTTCTACATCGTCGCCAACTACACACACAACATCACAGCTTTAGCCTTTTCGTCTGCGTTAGATTCATTTTCCTAATCCACGGCTAAACCCGCCTTTCCAAGTGTGTGTACACTTCACAATTCCAAAACTTACTTACTGAGTAAATTTCTACTTCTGGCGAGCGAAAATAAGTGTATTCTGACAGTTCCGTGTTCAATAGCTTAGGTGGAGTGCTAATACTTCGTGACCGTGACTAGGTTGTACGTTCCAACCTCTCCTAGGACATACTGTTTCTTTGTTCTGGTACATATCTTGAAAATTTTATGATCTAGGCTACGAACTGGTGGTTTTCGTCTATGATGTATGTTGACCCTGGCTTTACGAAATTAACAATCCTCGTTTTTAATCAAAATTAATCATCCCCGGAATTCTAGTTTTATGTAAACCCACTGTAAAAACTTTATTCTTCATTAGGGAAACTCTTCAGTAAGGTTGACATTTGACAGCCTCTAGGGTATTTATCGGTGTGCTGGATAAGAGTTGTGAGGGGTAACAATATTTAAACTATGGATGGAGGCACGACTAGACGGTGGTGAGTTCGGACGAATGACATGCATCTTAATTAGCTGCGTTTGCTACTTAGCCCACGGCGTATTCTGGTCTTCCCAATCTGAGAAGTGAATTTTATCATAGTCACCCAGCAACATATACTGCGACATTGCAAGGGAAGAGCACGCTATAATCTTAGCTGACCGGGAATCGAACCCGGGGTGGCGTCATGGAAGCCGAGCACGCTGACCAATGAGCTAACGGGAGAGACCCTGCCACAGTTCTATGCCTCAAATGGAAAAGAAGGTTCTTGGATTTCTGAAAATTTAACTTATTCTTAAATGGAAACGAAAAAATATTAAACGTATCATGTGGATAAAGGGGTACAAATACACTCGTGATATATAAGAAAACTACTCATGCAATAATACATCTTCATCCACTCGTTTCGTTAATTATTATAAGTGATGAAACATTTTGCGTGAATTCAGAGAAAGTTTTAATTAATTGAAAGAGTGTTAATAATATATATATATAAAACATTAACATATTTCGAGTTTATTCTAAATTTGTAGGGCTATTATATTATGTAGGGTAATATATTATATTCGATACATAATTACATTAGCAGCGTTTCGGGAAACAGACGACAACAACAGGGTACAACATACTAAAACAATTTTCTGTCTTTAAAATACAAATACGGTCTTACAAAGTGTGAATATCACCACCCTACTTTTCGCATTAGGAGTTCTGAGATTGGTGATTCGAGTAAGCAATTTGTTTTACTCGGTACATGACCCGTCAATTAGATGTCAAAGGGAACATGAATAGTTGCTGTAGTAAATTTGTTTACGCTGCAAAGGAGGGTTTGGGGATCGCCTTTCGAGTCGAATGCTGAGAAAAATTTTAAACAAGCCGAGAATTATAATTAAGGGAATTCTCATCAATCTCAAGATTCGTAAAATAATTGCTATAGAATGGTATGATTTCACAAGGTTAACTAATGTATATGAGAAAACATAAGCTGTAAAACAAATATACATACATGCAAACAATATTCAATATTCAAAAACACAAAAATACAATCAAGTTTCAAGAAGAAAAAGAATTTAACATTAAAAACTTGAAATATTTTCTGTAACACACTCTTATTTAAAACCAATGAACTTCTTTTTTCTTATTAAAGTTTCTAATGTATTGATAACTCCAAGAGAATTATGAAACTTTTAACCAGAATATATTTCATATGTCAAAAGAATCTTCAAATGACATTGTTAAAAGACGCAACATTTAACTGTTTTACATTCAAATCATACCCTTACCAATCATATCTACAAAGAAATTTGTATAAATCATACACGATTTTTTCGTTTACTTGTGGTAATTTAAATTCTGTTTTCAATCACGACCATCATCATTAGTAATAAAAGTGTCCTCGCGACAGTAACTGGAAATTTATATTACGTTACGTATTTTCTGTAGTTAACACCAATATCATGATGCTGCGAATTACTAAACTAAGAGGAAGAGTTGTGAAACGGCGTTCGTGGAACGTCTCCAAAGCCGCTCGTTCTGCAGCAGGGGAGGATCGGCGCAGAGCTAGCCGAAGCTGCGTTCAGTGGAAGAGGGTTTCATTGGCCCTTTCGTGCTCCCAGCAGAAGGTTGCGTCTTCTATCTCCGCTTCCGAGTGAAATGGGAGTGGGAATAAGAATACCGAGCTCAACAAAAAAAGCTGCAGAGAAAATGTTCCCTAATAGTAATGGCATCAATCTCCTCTCTAATGTGTAAGTAGAAAATGCACTGGATTTGTCGTGAGGAAAACAAATATTGTTCTTTCTATCACTCAAGTGCTTATTTTCCATATAATATATTTCTGTTTTTATATGGTAACAAACCAACAGTTTCATGCTTTTCTTCATTAAAGAATGTAATTGGAATATGTAGTAGATTGGATACCTTTTCATAAGATTTTGAAATGTACAATCCGTAGTATCTCCACTGTCAGCGCGTACCCAGAGAACCTTCTTGTGCGGACGTCGCAAGCGAAATTGAACGAGGTTTCCCTTCTTCTTGATAATTTGGTGCGATCGTCAGAGAAAATAACCGATTGGTTGGCTCTTGTGAAGCAGATAACTCCTTAAGCGTAGATTCATTCACAGCGCGCTCTAGCTCTGACGGTGATATGCTGCAGTTATCAAGTCGAATCTTCTAGATAGCGTTTGTAAACAGAAAAGTAAATAATAACTTTATTCTACAATGTTTTCTCATCTGCAGTTGATGTGTTGCACGAAACCACGCCAGGCCTCAGCGGCGAGGGCAGCAGCAGAGAGAGAAGCAGCGCAGCAGCGACGGCGCGGCCGAGCGCAGCGCAGCGCCACGACGCGTCACGTGACACGCAAAGGACGGGAGGGGAGGGAAGGGCGGGCCGTCCACATTCCTGGAGTGATTACGTGCGCGGATCACATCCCGCCCCGCCCCGCCCCGCCGCGCCCCGTCCCCCGCCCCGCCCCGTCTCGAACCGCTCTGGGATTAAAATATACACCGCACCCCTTGTTCCTCCTCTCTCGTCGGCGTGGCGGGGCGTGGCGTGGCGGGGCGTGGCGGGGCGGGGCGGGGCGGGGTGGGGCGTGGCGGGGCGGGGCGTGGCGGGGCGGGGCGGGGCGGGGCGCTGGCACCGAATAGAGTCCTCGGACGTCTTCATTGCGCTGCCCCAAGAGACGCGGGTGGCGAGGCGTTAAGCGCGTTAAGGGGGGGAGAGTCTATCTCTGTAATGTTGTGTTGTGTTTATGTGATTTTACCTATAAAACTGTTTTATGAACCTCTTTGAAATTTTACACACTATTTTATAACAATATTTTACACATGCAGGATTTTTTCATAACGATTCAACGTCATTTACATTGTTTAATAATTTTTTGCTCAACATACAATTTTTTGAAACTTTTTTGTCAATATACTTAATATCTAAGTTATGGAAAATTGAATTCATGTATAAAAACAAAAAATCACGACATCTACATAATGCATATTTGGTGAATATTTCATACTTATGTGCAATAGTTTCTCAGAAAAAGGTACATGAAGAAAAAATAATAAAACACACCGCCCTGTTGCATTTTCTGGCTCAGCAACTTCCCCTTCATTCTCTACACTTTTCCTCTTCATGTATGGCTTGGACGAACTTTTGCTCTTTATGTATAAAAAGGTATGAACACGTGAACGACTACATGGCGTGTCTGATTGTGTAATGCAGAGTAATGTGTGATTCACCCCATGTGCTTATGTGGTAAATAATTTTAGGGAAACATATTAGTCAACCGTCTTCTTCACAACAAGAGTAACAAAGTTTTCCGATGTGATTTTGACGAAATGCACTCTTTTTCTGCATTGTATGTTCTTTACGGTTTGATTCCTCTCCTAAAACATCCAGAATGTGCTTTTAGTGAGAGATAAAACTCACAGGAAATTAAAAACTACCAAAGAAAAAATCTAATTTTTTATTCAAGCAAGCAACCAGTACTACGAAAACAATATGGCGTCTTAAACAAAAATAATGATTATTTGGATTTATTTTTAAGTACAATTACAAGACACGACGACCACATGATGCAACCCGCATTACAGCTGAGTGTTGCGGACTTTCTGAAGTTGTGGGGCAAGGGGAGGCGCGCAGCTGCTGAAGAAGATCACGTTGAAAGCGACGCTGGAACTAGGATACGAGAAGTTATATGAGTTTATAATTGCAGTGGAGTATACCACATATTCAAGAGGTATATGCCTCGATGATAACAGATGCAAGACGAATGAATGTGATTTCAAAATAATAAGTTATTTGACTTGTTGAAAAGATTCAGGAACAATATTTAGTGAATAGGGAGTTTTTCACACGGGAAATCCAACGTCGTAGTTCGTAAACATTGCCGTCAATAGAAAATAACGTGTCATCGTAAAAATTAGGTTTTGTAAGTCGTGCAATCGAAAACATACGTAAAATAAAGAAATAGTTGGAAGTGAAACCCTCTAACAGTACCAAAAATGTCTATTGAATATATCTTTAAAGTTAGACTCTATTTTTATTTTAATAAGAAGTAAAAGATAGTCATTCGTATAATACATGAAATCTCAATCTATCATACGAATTTGTAATATACATGTTTAATATACTATCTCCAAAGTAAAATATAACTCACTCGACAGTGTGAGAAATGTATGATAAATATGTAGATAATGGTAGAAACTTGAAGATAAATATCCTTTTTTGTGACAATAAATGTAGCTTTAATATACACATAACCTCCAAAATTTAAATAAGTAGGTTTATTTATTCCTGATGTATTAGAATTAACTTGAGTAAACATTAACCATTAGGTTCTTGACATATATACTTACTATGAATATTGTAATTTTCATTATTTCCTTGCATATTGTGTATTCCTGTTTAGTGGTGTTGGCGAAATCTACATAAAGTGTAAGTTACGAACACATTTGTCGTAAACGACCAAACTGAGAATGAAGGGGCCCGTTAGTCAAAATCACGTCATTTGATGCCAGTGCGTGCCCAAAAGAATTCTAGCCAGAATTGAAGCGTCGGCGGGAACAACGTTGTAAGCGACACACGTTTCAATTTGCTATTTTCTATGAAACAATGTAGTCTATACTATTCTTACATTGAAATTTCATTATAATTGTCATGTTAAATTTTGCGTGAAAAAATCTGGTGAAGAGTATATAGGCTCCAGGATACCAGTACTGGAGCGCCCAATCGAGTTGGAAGAAACAATGTTGTATCCGCCAAAGCTTACGCAATCTGTTGCAATTCGTTTTCACTGAAGATAATAGCATGAATGTAATTAAACTGGATGTATAAATTTGAGAATGAATCGTGTAATTGTAGTGTCATCGCAATGAAAAATCGTAGTAGAATGCAATGACGAAATATATACTGGCCTAAAAGGCGAGCTCTTTGACAATTCCGTGCGGTATGTTATGATGAACAGTGAGTATTTCTAGCAATTACATGTGTGGCAGTCACAGAAGAATTTTCGAATGTGTTGTTTCTTAGGCATTGCACCATTACATATAAAATGTTAGTAAATAGAAAAAGGGAACGTGTGTGCCACAAAACATTGTGTAACACCTTACAAGTGTTAGCAAGAAGCCTTCCAGTATTAGTTGAAAAACTGAAAATAAAATAAAAATCTAGTGGTGCTACAAAATTGCACAAATTTTCCGGTATTAGTTTTCTAATCCCTTCCATCTCGGCCAGCTATATGAACTTGCCACATATTCTTACCAGCTGCCATCTATCGCCGTTCAAAGTACATATTTAAACATTTTCTTATTTTTTTGTTTTCTAATAATAGAATAGAAATGTTATTTCATGAATAATAAAGAACAGTAAAACATAGTCCTAAATAGCAATTTTCTTTGAAACATTAGCAGACATTTTTACATTAGCTTAATAGCTACTGTAAATTTGCAGTTTGAAGCTCTTTTTCACAGAAAATTTTTCATTTTTCGAAAAACTTCATTTAAATTTTTTTTAAATACTTCAACTTAAAAGTACAGTATGCCTTAGAAATTGCTGTAGATGAGCACATTCATGGCATGAGAGATCTTTAAAAGAATATCAAAAATTGAAAAAACAAAAATCGCCTCGAAATGAATTTTAAGACAGATTAACAATATCCATTGGAAAAATTTGAAGGTTAAATTTGGAGACGTTTTTGAGAAAATGGCATTTGAGTGTTTCTGAAAATGCGGAGTTTCAATTGTCATGTTGCGTCCTCCAAATGCACGAATAGCAAGAGCTATCTAATATTTTCACTTGATTTTATAATATTTCAGGTTTACATGGCAACTGAATGCCACCTGCCCAGCAGCTAGCAATTGCAGAACAGCAGGGGGGACGCGTCCCCTCTTGCAATGCAGAAGTTTCTTCTACAAAACGCAACACCAATCACTTTGAAGTGTTATAGAACTGCCCCTCATTGAAAACGTAAAGTTTTGTAAGTTGGTCACAGAGTGAACGTGTGCAGCGAATGGAGTAGGGCAATCGATGAGCCTCCTCACTATGAGCGAAACCCAGACGTTGCCAGAGAGGTCTCTCACATTTCCTAGAAGTTGCCTGAGTACTGGATACCAAATCCAGAGTGATATTTACTTAGTACATACATACACGCATTATACAAATACGTCAAACGGTATCTTATGCGATTTATACCATTATATTGTTCGTAAACTTAAACTTTGAAATGCATTTTACTTTTGGAACAATTTCCATATTTTTTCTTGTCTTTCCCAATCCTAGTGGTAAGGAAATCACCAATAATGAATTTCTGTCCAAGAGAAGTTGCTAGCTTATTTCGAGGAATAGGATTATTACAACATTGACAAAAGAAATATTTGAAATGTTCATATGATGCAATAAAAATAGCATACGTAACGTATAAATAATCATTTGAAAAACAAGTACCATTACGCGATAAGCTATTAGTAAATTGAAAATGCCAGAAATGAATAAAGGACACCCAAATATTGCGTTCCATCTGAACTGGAGTATCGTCACAAACGAATGAACTTATATCCGCTTATATCCGTAAATATTTTCCAACTGCAGCACTTCCGTTTTCTGAAAGTCGGAATTTTATGAGTCTATCAGAAAATAAAAAAAACTTAAACAGCTAAATTTTGAAGTTGTTTTTACAATTACAATACGGGTTATGAAAAAATTCAGATAGTCATAATTTCAAGGTGCAGCAGTAGAGTGTGTGAGGTGCTTGCGCTGAGGAAGTGTCAGTCGCTGCGTTGATCCTTCGCCACCAAGACTCACCCACGTGGCCCTATTGCTCCGCTCGACAGCAGATGGCGACTGCCTCGATGCCCTGCCTTCAGAGGTCGAAAGCCCTAAAAATTCGTCTGTTTGCGATTTTGATTACGCACTGTTTTCTGGGAGAGCTTCATAAAAAGCCAACTTTCCGAAATCGTAAGTGCTGCTTGTTGGAATATAATGTCTAACCAAATGTAAGTTCATTCGATCTGGGAAAACTTCATTCTCTAGAATAATTTTCTTCTTTGGTGTGCCGTGCGATCTGACTTCATCCTCATGGGTTCTAGAAAATATTAGTCATGGAATAGTAAAATATAAAGAAAGGCATAATTGATAGACTTCGTTAGTGTAAAAATCAATGTGCCTACATTTTCTGAATATCTATCGTAAAGAACCAAATAGACATTTTCTTATCATTCGGGGCTTGTGCAGTAACTACAAGTTGACGTATTGGCAAACAATGAAACTTATCCATTTGCGGTTGTAAAGTGCTAGATGGGAATAGCGCTGTGTGGAGCACGAACAAATGGATGTCACGTACTTAACACCATTTGGTACAAAAATGATCCGGATGTGGAATAGACCTTCTTGGTGCATTTCCGGGCGTTATTGAATAGTGTCATCTCCGCTTGATGGAATATTATTGACGACAAAAGCGAGAATCTACGTTGCAATGACGTTACGAACGAGTTATATAGCAAATTGTCTAAAGTCTTAGTAAGGCATAACCGTATATTAACTCACAAAAATGCTTACAAACGAAAACATAAGCTTTCCTGAACACCATATTTGTTGTACTAATTTAAATTTTCTTAGAAAATATTTCACTTTTCCATCAATGTTCCTTTTTGGTATTTCTCAACACTGCTCTCAAACAAACACATTATTCAGCGTAATATTTTCTCTTCACAAATGAATTTCAGAACAAAATATTAAGTTATGTAATTAAAGTATAATTAACAAAATTATATAAGAAGAATTACAGAATAATTTGTTTTATCTTTTGTACCAGGAAAATGAATTACCAATTAATAACCAGTGAAATTAATTACGGAAATAAAAAGAATATATCTCACAGCTAAGGATGAAAACCTTTTTGCTAATTTAACTAATTCAGCACTACACATTCCATAATTTATTAGATAATTGAAATATTTTAAAATGATGAACTAATAGAATTTTGTATTTTTAATCTTTCTTACCGTGTCGGAAGACGTACGGAACAGTCAAGGTCATCGCTTTGATGATTTGAACATGTGACAACAAAAGAAACATTACGGATGCTATAGTTACGGTTGCATTAGTACATTATAAAACGATGGTGTACTAATACTGATTACAAAGAGTTCCATACTTTCTCTACGACTTACTGTAAACTCTACAAGTTACACTGTTACATTACATCATTTCGTGGCAGCTGACTTGCAGGTTTCAGTCAAGGCCACTTAGTGGACAACTACCTACTCTACCACAAGGTAGCTTTGGTTTACCAGTCCGCCTGTGAGAGAGTACAAAAGTTGCGGCAATAATTCCTAGGTCACCATTTTTGCTTTTTCTCTTAGTTCTGGGGATGTCAAATCAACCTCTGATTCACTAGACATTTTTACCCGGCAGTGGGCATATTGGGTCTGTCAGATGTGTCAAAATGTGGTATACTATTTCCGCTCAAAGTTGTTGATGGGTCCATCAGACCCAACGTTCCCATTTATTTGACTTTTTGTAACATGGCCGGCTCATCCACGAGTTATTTTGATGCATTTAATCCGAAATATATAGAATTAATAAACAAACATGTAGAAAATTATGATTGTTTATCAAGTGATGATGAAGTTGCTGATTCTTTATTTGAATTAGAAAGTAGCACTGTTCAGATTCTGAACAAGAAATTGAAGATACGGAACCTGAGAATCAGAAAATTAAACCTGAACATTTTGTCATATATTTATTTGTAGTTTGATTTTCAACAAAATCGTTTGTCAAATTGGAGCCTCTCTTGAGAAAATCTTGTTTTTGTAGTTTTTTAAATTGCACATATTGTACGCAATATTGAGCGAAAGGTACTAAAATAAAAACACGATATGACTAGGTACTAAAATAGTACTCGGAAGGTACTAAAATAAAAACGAGATAATGAAAGAACTCACTTTGGAGAACAAACTTCATTTGAAGGAAAAATCTCTTTTTTAATTTTGTAGTTGTAGGGAGACAACGGAAAAATTCATATTTTAAAATATTCAAGAACTCATAGTTAACCGTTAAACCGTGAAAATCGAACCTTTGCCACATTTATAAGTGTACCTTATTCTACTCATACAAGAAATATAAAGAAAAAATTAGAGTCATTTTTGAGAAATTTTTCAAAATATCCGGAGGGTTTCATGTAAATTTCCCTAAATTTTGAAGAAAGTTTTCCAAAATCTCAAATTTTCAACTCGAGCCAGCAGGACAGGGATTTCTGCAATTTGGAAAAAGTCTTACGCATGGTTTGGGCGCTAGACGTGTTCGCAGACACCAGACCGACAGGCAGACAGACGGACGGACAGGCAGACAGATGGACCCGCCGCCCCCTTCGAACTACTAACATGGAACATACTACAATACCGACGACTACAGGGACCCAAATATTCAACCGGGAGAGATGGCTCACGGCATCAACTGACGCCACTACAGTCCATCTCCCGACGACACTGGCTTGACAGCCAGGTAGAATGCAGGCGCTCTCTGGCGGAGAATCCTAGCGCCCGACACAAACGGCGCAGAGCGCGCGCGAACTTTCCTTCCTCTTCCCCATCCCTCGCTTGCGCCAACAAGCACTACGCAACCGCGCATGGCGGGGGACCGGTCGGGCGGCGCCCGCCTGGCTACGAAACCCTGCAAGCCGACGGCGGGTGGGCGCTGGATCTCTCTGTGCACCTGCCCTCGCTTGTCCTCTTCATAATCCTCAATTTAGTTTAAACAACAGTGTTCAGTGCTAAATGCCAGACATTTTTATGGAAGCCATATGTTAAAGCGCCAAATAATGGTCGTCACACGTCCTGAGATAAACTCTATTCCTGAGTAAAAACGAACACAATTGGCCTCTTGAAAAGAGACTCTGGAGATGTTTCAACTTTAATGCCGGGAGGTTCATGAAACACAAAAAAGTTATTTACGTTGCTCGAGTACAATTAGGAATGCTGCCAAAGAAGGAAAGAAAAGAGACAAAAATAATTGAAAACAAATCACATTTAACTGGCTTCGAAAGAGTTAAATTAAGAGTGTTTGTACCACATTGTGTCGCGGAATGCCGGACAGAAGCAACGCAATGTGCATGTGGGGCGTCGCTCGCGCTTCGAATGCCGTGGCCTCGCGCCACGCGAAGTGGCGTCCGCGCCGAGGCGTCGCGGGTCTCGCGGAGCTATCGAATCAGACGCTACTTTGCGATATCCGTATCGGCTATAATATGAATGCACTTTCATCAGTACAGATTAGCTGTTTTATACAGTTACTGACGTCATTAGCCCAACGTAGTGCAAATAGCGAATGTACTAAAGTTTGTAAACTGAGGTGATATTCCAGCGTGTGTGTTGTGTTGTGTCGGGTGTGTTGTTTGTGTTTACAATCGTTTATCGTGCAATACATTTTTGCTGAATATGTAATTCTACAGGGAACATTCATAAAATAAAAACACCTATTCTTGGATTATAAGTACTCATGCGTCATCTCGTACAATTCATTAACATTGATTGTTTGCAAGAGGAACGGGATAGTTAATAGTAGTTTATGCAATTAGTTTATAATGTTAAGCATTGTTGCATTAGTACATGTTTTGAAAACGAACGGCGTAAGGAGCGAGTTTTTAAATTTGTACTATTATAAACTGATTACATAGGCTATTATTTGTATAACATCATTCTAAATTTATAAGATATTCAAACAATTTTTCGAAACAAATTTCTTGTGACGTCTCGGTTATTTCATATCTATGCGAAAAAAATTGTGGTTGGCTGTTCCGTTTACCGCTACCTTCCCACGTTTGACTCTCTGCAATCGGCTGAATGCGTGATGACGCAACCATTCGTGCCTTAAAATATAACACGTCATCATTTGTGACGTAAACTGCCTTATTATGAATGATTTCTTGCAACGGAAAATGTCGTTTATAATGCTGGTACGCAAAAAGTCCTTAACGGACGCTGAGCTTTAAGAGTTGCGGCAAAATAAAAGCCGCGCTGATCCCAAGGCCCCCTCCGCTGACTTCGTTAAGCAGCTGCGCGTGTGTTTCTCCCCCCTCCCCCCCCCGTTGGGCCGCGGGGCGCCTCCTCTCCACGTCGTCATGGAGACGCGCCGACGTGACGTCACGCAGCCACTTTCCTTTCTTTGCGCCGCGGAGTCGAAAGCAACAGTCGCTTGGGCGCTCTGCCTCGGGGGGGGGGGGATTCTAGTGACGTCACGACGAAGAAAAACGGTGTTTGCCCGCTGGGAGCGTTTTGCGTCATGCTTTTATTAAGATTTCCGATAATCCGGTTCGATAATTTGTCTTCGCGGACATCTTTCGCATACGGATCACTGGAGGAGTTTCAAATGCAAATTACTTTAAGGAATTTGCAGTAAATAATCTAGAGGGTGATGTTTGCGTCACAATAAAAAACAATATTTTCGTTTTAGTTGACGTCTAAGAATACGACAGGTACATGGTAGCAATAATTTATGTAAGTAGTTTTGTAGGTCTTAGAAATAGTATTTTATTTCTTTTGGCTTTAAAGAATCTATACGCAATGGATTTCAGTAATACCGGTTTTAAAAGACACTTGATAAACGTGAAATGAAAGACAATTTCAGGATACACATCCTAACCAGCTCAGTAAACTTCATTAATTTGAAATGAAAATGTAATGCATATTTTATTTCACAGTTTAATTATCAATTACGTAAATTGTGAAATTATACTATTTATAAACTTACAGTACCAGCTTTGTACATCTTTGTGTATCATTCAATTTAAATAGTAATTCTGATTATATGAGAAACATTATCATCAGCTATTAATGAGTGTAAATATTATAAACCTGCACGTTTGTAACGCAATTTGGAATATTTTCAGTTACATTTTAAAACTTACATTAATTTTATGTGAATCGAATTCATTGAGTGTTGGTTTTTTAGCATTCGACTTGCAACATATAATATATTTGTTCACGATAATATATTTGGCTAGCCTGGAACTAAAGTGATCTATCGAATCACAATGCGATTTAAACCACTTAAGAATTTACTAACATTAAAACCACCTGCCATAATAAAGTGGTACTATTATTATGCGGCACCTACAACGACAAATGACACATATGCCACTTTAGGATGTATAGATGCTCATCTGTTTAGATCAAATTTACCATAACCTGGATTTTAGCCACACTTTTTCATGGACCACTAGTTCCAGGCCTTCCGTTATAAAATAGCTTCGAAGTAAACGTTGCTTTATATAATTTAATGACACCGAAAGTACAACAAAAACATAACTTTTTATCTAAGACATCGGAAAATAGATGGACTCCATATCATTGAACGGATTATTTATTTACACAGCTCTTTCTCTCTCTCTCTCTCTCTCTCTCTCTCTCTCTCTCTCTCTCTCTCTCTCTCTCTCTCTCTCTCTTACCCATCTATTAGCAATACAGAAGTCTAAATAGTTTACAAAGCGTTATCACTACTCCATTCATAAAGCAGAGATCCGTGCTCTCTCATTAAGAGTTGAGATATTTTCCGCTCTATGAATGGCTCAAGCCACTCAACGTGGATGAATACAAGCAAATGAAACCATCAGCTCATTTTGAATTATTTAAATTATACAAACAAACCTTTCATAAATACAATTAAAAAGCCAGTAGAGAGTAATTTTTATCCTTATTTAAGAGAACAAAATTGGTAATTGAGTTTTGTGTAATAAAAGAAAAAAGTGTAGAAAAAAAATTTAACATGAATGAAGTATATCAGAAATCCAGGAGTAGCAAGTCAGAATTGCCTGAAGCCGTTCCCTTTTCTAGACCTAGACCTAGACCAGACGTGGTGTCTGGTAGATGGAATGGAAGATTAGGGTAGGCTAGGTAGATGACGTAAAGGCCAAATCTGTGTCTGGAAGAATAGGGCAAGTAAAATGGCAGTCGGCGTATGCTTGTACAGAATATCTGACACCTAGAACCTTTTTTCCGTATCGTTAATCTCTTACGTGTATCTTAGCATGAATTTTTTTGGCTTCAAAAATGCTTTTACTTTACCACATACTATCAGTCAAAATGCTACAATATCAAGATGAAAGATTTAATGAATTTTTAATTTAATTGTTCGTTCAGTGAAGAGGTTGAAATTTAATGAGCAATAGACTACACATATGATTTTGATATGTTAAAAAAACATGAAGTGTACCCTGAAATTTCACGGTATTTTTAGTCAGCAAAGAGTGCACAGATGCTTTCAGAGTAGTACGAATGTGTTATCAAACAACACAAACAAATATAATACGGATGTAGGGTCAAACTATGTATGCATTTAGCATTTCAGTTTTATTTGGGTGGACTGTGGTGTAGGATAATGTCAATACCTACGGACACCGAACACTTGACTGTTTTGATTTTTCATCATTCACATCATTAGCTTTTCTTGAAGCTATACTTATAAATAAATTATGGCCATTCAACATGGCCGGCAACAGATTTTTTATGGGAAAAATACAGCTTTTGATTATCCTTAAAATAATAAATATATTTGCTGCATGACGCATTTTCCGCCACTGAATGAGACAGAATGGGAACAATATGCGCCGACTCATGACGCAGCGAAAAAACGCAAACTGAAATACAACGACGCGGCGATTTCGCAACGCTGGTGCATCGATTAGCGAACGGAGATGGCTCAGGGCACCAACCGATGTCGGTGCTGTTCCTCTGGTCGGGACGTCCGACGCTGCCACTCCCCACGGAGGCAGCATTTTCGACACTACTTTGTCAGCTAGGCGGAATTCAGTCGGTCTGGAGGAGAGTTCCAGCAGTCGACTTATCTGATTGGTATATATCCACGGTTTCTCTGATCAACACCCAGCGAATTCCGGGGAAGTACCCTATCAAACACGACCTTTCCCTCCTCCTCCTTGTTCAATCCTCAATCCTACTTATACATACTGAAACGCGGAGCGTTTCTCTAATTAATTAGAAACGCAGGGCATGTTATTCCAATTACGCCCATTTTGAACTGCGCGGCAACGGCGGCGAGTAATGGACGTGACGAGGGACGAGTCAGGCGCGAGAAGGCGGCGAGACGGGGCGAGACGGCGGCAGTTGAGTGTGAAATAGAACTCGCAGGAGAGCGGAGCTATGTTGGTGCGTGCGGTGAACAAAGGACGAAAGGAAGTTCAATAATGTAAAGGAAACTATCAAGAAGTGAGTTAAGTGTGACAGTGGGAAATATTAAATAGTGCAAGCTGGTAGTCGTGGAATTAGCATCAGGAACAGTGGTGAAAGTGGCAAGAATTATAAGCCGCGTGGTAGGTAACAGCATGGGTAGTGACCACGTGCCTGCATTATCGTAAAAGGTTAGCGGAAAAGAACTGGTAGATTGTGCCGCAAGAAAGCATCGAGATAAACTGCAAGGGAGAGGTGGACGGTGATATAGACGTAGTGCCTGCCCGATTTGGAAAACACGTGCAACGGTCGGAGTTGAGGCAGAGGTGTTGGGTAACCGCCGCAGAGGGCATGTGCCACGGCCATCCACGCAGCCCACCGTCCGAAGGGCGCCGAGTCGCGCCGAAGGCCGCCGATCGTCGCAGCCGTTAGGTGATATCCGAGAAGAAACGAGCTATTTGTGGTATTCGAGGTATTGTGAAATCTAAAATCATGAGTGTAGTTTTGGTACCAAAACAGGGAATAAAAAAATTGAACTTGATATACTAAATGTGTGATTACAGAAATAAATTGTTTATTTGTTCAGAGAAAATTATAATTTGGTCTTTCCAATGTTCTTGTCAAAACTTTACGAGACCCATTCACGAACAAAGACACCAGTCCTTTCTAAATTAAATGTAGTGAAAAGTACCGCAAATCAAGGTACGTCACAATACTAAGACTGACATGCACCACAGTGCCACACTTACCGGGAGATCGGTCAGGAGTTTCGAGCTGACCCGGTTGGGGCGGTGCCCCGCAGTTGGGAGATTCCTTGTTGGGAAATCCGGCTGGCCAACGGTAGGTTGGCTCCGGAGAGAAACCACCGCCCAACCACCGCCCACCATCTCCCAAGAAAGAACATGCACTGCACGTACGGGACTCATTATCCCAGTAGATGACGCACCCGGCATCACTAATGATCACTTAATTAATTATCGTCTATTGCTACTACGAAAAGCAAACACTTTGCTACTTTCCAATGTTGAGCGTCGCTCTTATGCAACTATTTAATTTCTTTCCAATACTTTACCTTTTACTAGGTCTGGTAATGCGACGGTAGCACGCGACAGATTTCGACGCATGTTTTTATATTTTTTTCGAATGCCGCTCTGAGCGCCTGAAAGTGAAGAGCCAGGAAAGTGGCAAATTTTCGCTTCCTGCTCGTGTTCACTCGCGCCGGGCTCCCAAAAGGGTAGGGCTCTAGTGCGGGATATTTGGCGAGGGCCGGGAACGCTGTCAGCGAGCGAGAAATACGAACAGCGCCCGCTCACGAGCGTCGCGACTTAACCGCCAAGGTTTCGGAGAATTTCCGTGACGCACATTTCATCGTGAATCCGCGACGCCAGCCGATTGGGCAGCGCGCACCGCGTGACTGGACACCGCTGACAACCGAGCGGAGGGCGGCCACGTGACCTCGCGAAGAAATGGAGGCAACCGCGGCCCAACGTTCTTTCATTCGGAATGTTGGAGACGAGCGAGTGAAGTTATTCTTTGAATTGAGGAGGAGGCCGAGTGAGGTGGGTCACACGCCGCGCAGCAACCTCCTCTCCCGACTGCCATCGCCACCACATCTACGATCAACCACATGTCGCCTCCGCTAGGCACTCGCCGGACAATCGCCGTGAAGTGTCAACTCGGCGATAAATTACTGCGCGAGTAGCCGACCCCACGCCTCGACATATGAGGCGCGACCACCGCCGACGGCCGGGGGGGGGCACCGCAAACGCCCTAAGCCCCACGACGTCGCCAGTTGCTCCGCCCGCCTTTGAGGGGAATCGCGGCTTCCCTGTTGCCGCATCCGGAGCGGGCACCGCCGCTGCCCCAGAGCCACAGGCCCCACCTCGCCTGAGGGCCCGAGCGCCCGGGCGTCATCTGAGCGAAGTTAGGTCAACAGATTTAATATAGGAATTGTAGGCCTCGTCTCATTTATGAATTGCTAATTAAGACCCATTTGTTAATCTTATTACGTGCTTCGATGCAAAGACGATTACGCAAGTGTCCCACCAAAATTCCGATTGAGCAACCGGTGTAACGTCTCTGAAGGAAAATGAGGCTCCCTTTTTGCAGTGCCAGTTGCTGTCAGATTGACCAGTTTAAAAGTAACGTTAAAAAGAAATGCTACAAAAGAAAGCGTGTTACACTATAAATCATATTTTTTCTTTCGGTTTTCAACTAACTTTTATAAAATAATAAATGAAAGCGCTCACAGCTAACACCAAGCAAGTGATATTTTTTCGGAATTTGAGTTAAGGACCATTTCAAGAATAAAAATATCGTACCATTTTTTGGAAAATTCCTCATTAATATCTGCGATGTGTTTTTCTGCCATTTATGCGTCAATGTTCGTACTCTCATGTGCGTTGGAGGCAGCGTTCAAAGAAGCAACCAGACCAGCGCGCCGATTCCACGGTGCAACCGTAGAGCTCGTTGAGAGAAAATACGGCATCCAGCGGCCTCCAACATGGGGAAACTTGTTTAAAAGTATACATTGGTATTATTGGAAAGTTATCACGTCATGTGCAAGTTATTAATGCTTGCAGGGTTTGTGATACTGGAAAAAATCTAAACAGAAACGTGGTTAACGTTTGGGTGATTCGGGTAAAATTGAAGCCTCGGGTTCGCGTAAAATTGAAGCTTCGAAACTATACCTTCTCATAAAATTCTAGATCTAGAACACAGTTATAATGAAGTATGACATCGATTTGTCGACATCAGTTTGTCATACCCCATATATAATTTGATATAGCATATGTAATGTTTTTTAAGTAGACACAACATGAAAGTAATTTTTACTTTCCCACATACGTATTAAATTGTTACTTTACCGTATACGAATTGAAGTCCTCTGTCGGTTTGGCTGGAATCAAAACTTTGAGTATTTGAAAAACATTTTTCAAAATTTGGGGTATTTTATATGAATCCGTCCGGACACTTTCAAAATTTTCCCCAAAACGGCTCAAAATGTCTTCTTCAAATTTCTTGAAAGAATAGAGCAACATACACTTATAAAAGTGGCTTTGGTCCGATTTTCACGGTTAACTCTAAATTTTCCAAAAAATCGAAAGTATGAATTTTTTTCAAGAACTACAAAATTGAAGATAGATTTTTCCTTCAAATAGCGTAGGGCAGCTAAATTTACTTTCGGGGACAAGAAATTTGCAAAATGGGATTCTCTCGAAAATAGGCGATCAGTAGCAAGACTGTGCGCTTTGTATACAGCTTATAGCGGTCATCCAGCATGGAAAGAAATTAATCGGCGGCTAAGTATTCGGTGTGGGGGGCGGAGGAGGGCGGACGAGAGTGCGAGAAACAAGAGGCTAGGAGCTGACCTTGCCGGTGATGACTCAAGGGTATCCAACTAGTGCCCGAGCGAGGGGCGAGTATTTTGGGAGCCATTCTTCGAGATTGAGAGAGAGAGTGTGTATGTGTGTGTGTGTGTGTGTGTGTGTGAGAGAGAGAGAGAGAGAGAGAGAGAGAGAGAGAGAGAGAGAGAGAGAGAGAGAGAGAGAGAGAGAATTTCATATTTTCATTCAGGCATCGACTTGGCCAAAGTTGCATGGTGGATTGCGTATTCTTGATACAGAACATAAATAAACAAGTCTGAATGTTCTAACTTTGTATAATAGAAGATTTCTTGTCGTTGGATTTTGATGTGTAAGTTTATAAGTATGAAATTTAAGATATTGAATAACATTTCACCTCACTGGGTCATTTATATTGGACAGTTTATAGTGTGTTTCATTTTTCACTGATGTTTGAGTGTCAAACACTAATAACATATCTTAACATTTGTCTCACTCGCTTATTTTTGTTATACACTTCATAGAGTATTTAATGTTTCATTGGTGTGTGAGTGTGAGAGACTGATGACAGATCTTTGCATTTCAACTCACTGGGTAATCTATATCATTCAATTCATTGTGTAATTTAAAGTGTTTTAATAACTACATTAAGTATGAAGGGCATGGACTTGCCTTTCATTGTGTTGTTCCTCATAATTTCATTTAAAGAGACGTGGACCCATTCTATATCCCTATTTATGCTCGCCTTCTCTACAAAAACGTTGTAGTACTTTCTTGAACACATGATTCAGAAAGGGAGAAAGGTGTCAGGACAAATACAATGTTGATATGAGAGATATAAAACTCAAACCTTTGTAAAATTTCCTTTAAAATTTTCTTTTCATTTATCTATAATTGGGCAAATGTACTTTTGTTTTGAAAATTACGCGACACAATTTTTTGAACTGTGGTTGACATGCACCTAGTTTGCCTCTGCTTCTCTTTTGTGTTTAGGTTTTGTCACTTTAGAAACCAAGACCTTGTCATTCTGTAAGAACATAAAGCATTACAAACTAAAATTTATACTGAGTCACTTAATGTTGTCCTTGCTGCCGCAGGAATAACCCCAATCTCTTTGAGAAAAGTTGCTCACATTGTGAATTTGAGTGCAACGTGCCTTCAATGCAGACCTCTGAGATCTCCCTTCCCATATCAATCGTTTTCAGCTTCTGCATAAATTGCGCCAAGGAGATGACGAATGCTTGAACTAGACTATTAGCGTCGTTTAGAAACGAACGGTAAAAGTAAGTTTCTTTGCGAAATGTAACACTACACCACATGTGATTAGTTAGTTAATGCCTTATTTTACGTGGCGAGACTCGGGCCATCTCGGGCCTTACTCTTCCCTTTAACCACATAAATTATACTACGCTCCTTTCGCAATCTAGGGGAGGAAGAAGGAATTACTTGGGCCACGAAACAGGTGATTTTGAATGTAACTCAGAGGCTTCTTTTAGGCTTGAGATTCACTTACATGCAGAAAATCTACATGGGACAGCCGACTTTATTTTCCCTCCGAAGGAAGGAGTACAAAAGATTTTTCACACTTCAAAATTCACAGCTTTCTATTAGGTTTGAATCTCCCAGTCTTCGGTACAATACAATATTGGGTACAACAAGCCGATGCGCTAACCGTTCTACGAGGCCCGCAAGGCTGCGGTTGTTCTATGCTGAATAGCAGCGCGTCATAAACGAACGGGTGCAAAGGGAGGAACTTATTCAGTGCGCGCAGCCGAAAAGAGGAGTTGAAGTGGTGCCATTAAGACCCCGCCCGTCCGATAACGTGGCAAGGGCCATCCATCAAACATCAGAAGCGCGCGCAGACGCGCTGGTATCGCTCTCCCGCCCGCGCCGCTCGCGCCGCCCGCCTCGCCCGCGCCGCGCGGAGGGAAGGAGAGGGGCGATGGAATAAAAATGAATCGCCATCAGCCAAATCCCGGAAGCAGAGGGCGCCACGCCCCCGCGCCCGCGCCCGCGCCGCCGCTGTCTTCGCGCCAGGCGCTTCCCGCAACGACCGCCATCGATCACCGGCGCTGTTATCGCCCGTGGGCGACCGCCCCGACCTGCACGCCCCTCCCCGGCTGACTTCGCTCGGTCGCATGTCGGGGTGGGTATTCCACACTGGAACGAATTCAGCCTCTGTCTGGAGAAGCATTCTGGCAGACGGCTGCTGCTTCCTGCTTGCAGTGAGTGTGTTGCTGATTAGGGGTTTTCCATGTCTTCTCCCATTAATATCAGATGAAAACCCGAGCAGCACCATAAGAAACGAACCACAAACTTTGCTTCCTCTTCCTTGTCCTATCATCTTCACTTACTACCACACACATACTCGTAAATGCACTACATACGTCGGCAGCCTAGGGCTTGTTCTCTCGCTAACACACTTGAAAGGATATAATACACAAGCCGACGTGAAGGTCACCGCCGGATCTCATTGTCTAGAGAGGTAGTAACATCGCTATTAAGATATTGACAATTCCAACGGTTCCGACGACCGCAGTTGTCGTGTTCGGAGACGCCAATGAGTCTGCTCACTTCCGACCCCCTCCCCCCCCCCCACCTACCCGCCAGTGCTCGGCCCGGCGCGGTGCCTGGGCACCCCTTCCCTCGATCGGCGCAGCCCTTTTGTCTTGTGCCCTGCGATCTGGCCACCCCGCCCGCAGCGCCGCCCGTGAGCGGCCATGCGCCGCGCATATTTCGTCCTTCGGGGCGAGGGGGGGGGGGCGCCGTTCGGGCGATAGCACACGCCGCCCCTGAGCGTAACGCCGTGCACATTATGCGCCTTCGAATGTGGCGCTCATCGCCCCTGTGAAGGCGGCAGGGGGAGGGGGTCCCTTGCGATACAGATTTCTTGGGGGCAGCTTCACTGACTCATAAATCAGCGGATAATGCGCGCATTAACCATTGCGTCATAGCCATTTCCACAATCATTTGCTTACCTTGCCTACTCAACATGTGGGAAGTGGAAGTAATAAAAATAAAAGGAATACCAGAAAAAATAATAGAAAAAGAGCATTCTGTCAATATCTGAAGTGAATTGATAAGACCATTCATTTCCAAAAACTAAATTGATGCAAAAGTACAACTAAAGTACAAGAAACAAAATGACAAAATTCCAGTAAGTAGTAAAAAGAGAAAAAACGAAAAATCTTTTTTTTAATTGCTTGCATTCAACTTAAATGTACGTGAACACTACAAATATTTTGAATAAATTTAAATTTTCTTAGTTTTCCCCGTATATCCCCTATACCCGTCTATATAGTATTCATTTCCTCCAAAAACACCAGCCACAAACAATATACCAAAAAAGTTTGAATTTCAAGTTTGTCTAGAGGATAGAAACTCTATTTTATAGGGTGTTCATTACTACATTTTCCCCTTAACCTTTTCTCTTCTTTGTCAGAGGCATGTGGGTAATCACGACACAACAATGAGAACACAAGGTTAATTATCCTCAGGTGGCTGATACAACGGACGTTACTCGCGGAATGACGGAGCGCGGGGTAGTTCACCACAAGAACGTGCGAGGGCGCCAGCCGCGCTGACAAGCGCAGTGATGCAGGGCGCTCATTGGTCGGCGAATCTCGCCAACCTTCTTCATGGACAACTTTCGTGCAATATGGTGACTATAATCTACAAAAAACACCTGCATAGATTCTTCAGTTTGCGCCTTTCTTGTAGGAGCAGCAGGCTTAGTCAGAATGTGACCAGCTGGCTAGAAATCGGAGGCTTCCGTTTAGATCACATTAATCGTCAATGAAGAAGGAACATCACTACCTCTTGTCACCGCGAATATCTTCAAAATATCTTTATTGCACCTCTTGAATCTTTTCGTAAATGTTCTCCTCGATATCTCTAACGCTGATTCAGACTCTTTCTTCTGCAATGCAATCGTCGTCTGACGATGACCACATTCGCAACTGGTCGCCTCGTGAGTGAGTCTTGCAGGGTCCATTCACGTTGCACTGGTGAAGATATTTACAAATCAAATACATGTATTATTAAAAAAAAAAGAAACCAGTACTGCCAGCCTCCAAAATATTATTTTTGTGGGTGAATGGAAACGTTGCACAGAGTGCCAAGTGGTATATATTTTTTTACCTCAAGTCAAAAACTCTTTATAAAACAATGCACCACTCTTATTGAAAATAAGTAATAATTTTTTGTTTTCCTCATACACTAAAAATCGAGCACCCAAAATTCAGTACGGTACCAAATATAGCAAACTACTATCACTTAGGGACAAACGTTACTACTTGCTCCTCCGAGTAAAACGTAAAGGTTCTATAAATTGTCTGATACTATTTGATTGCAATGCGAAAAGTGTAAACTATTGAAGATGTTACTAATTATATTGTAATTAATGATGTATTAAATAAATACGTTAATTAAACAAACGTGTTGAAGAATTTAATTCACTACATAAAGGAACAAGGTTTATTCACTTTTTCGTTACCAATCCTCATCAACAACCTTACCAATCCAAACAAAAAAACACGTTTTTCTATGAAAAATCATTGATCAGCCACACGATTACAATAACGTATCTTCGATACATACATAATAAGACTAGAAGGTAAAAGAGAGAAAAATGGAAGACTTTATGACTTTTCCATTAGGGTACTTGTCCAGATACATCAATTAGTACGATATGAATGGTTAATATTCTTGCAACTGTAAAATATTAAAATCAAAGTGTCTCTCTGGCCGTCCCCACAGAAATAATCTCTTTCATCTCCCGGAAATCGAGGGAAAATATTAAAAACGAACTTTTCTTGTCGCAAATATGTGCTCAAAACTTTTTGTAGGAATAGAAATCAACACTTTTGTGTGAAAATGAGCTAAAAAAATACACTTTCGAATATGCTCAAAAGAAGTTTCCTGAAAGACTACAGCAAATATTTTCCCTTTTTCTATGTGCACTGCTAAATGCACGGTATAAGATGACATACATGCTATTTATCTGATTTTTTCAAAAAATACAGAAATGTATTTTTTTAAGAACCTCTCTTATCGTTAATATTTTAATTACCAGTGATTTGTGTAGATTATTACATTTGTGACTTGAAGAGCATGTTATATTACACGAATTTTCTTGAAAACTCATACGTTTTCTTCGAAAAAAAGAATAGACTTTTTCAGAGACTCTCAAAGGATCTTTCCTTCAAATCGGCTCCAAATTTTTCACGAAAATTTTACTTACAGAAGTAAAAATGACCTTTATACGGCAATAGATGGCAGCTGGGAAGAGTGTTTGGACAAACCTCGAAATGTTAGATCAGAATAGAGAGATCAGAAATTTGCGTAGTTCGAGAAAGTATGCACCATTTTGTAATACCACAAATTCAAATTATTTTTAACATTTTAGTGATAAAACATTGCATTCGAATGCAATTATTCAAAGACGAATTATCTTGTGTGCATTTTCACAATTATCTATTGGATTTTGGATTACTTGCATGCATAGAGATGAATTTTATAATACTGAGAATATTACGAAAGACGTATATTACAAAATCAGTTGTTATTACTTAATGATTTGATTCCTACATTGAAGGATATCGTACTATTTCGTTAATATTGTGAGTCTCCTATTTTAATTATTTCGCGAATGGGACAGGCGAGATTGTTGGTAATGGACAGCATTAAATTTTCTGAGAGCATGCGTTAGAAAAGTTGCTAAATGTTTATAAAACTTTCACGGTGAATATGGACTGTTTAATTATTTACAAGCGAAATGAAAATGTAATGCATGAACTTCCAAAAGTGTTCGCTTGGGTTAATGCATCGCACGCGTAGTTTGTTTTATGCAAATCAAGACTAGAATATACATGGAGTGTTGCATGAAATTTTGTTCGTAGTTATGATAAAACAACACAGATAGAATTTAATGGCGGGAGAAAGTCTGCCTATAAAAAAATAGGGGTTAGCAAAGTGTTCTGCTTAATTCGCCAGCTTGTAGATCTCTGTAGCGCCTTTGTAGGGACCCCAATCCCTCACTACTCCGCGAAATATTTTGCGCCCAGCTCCTCCTCCTCATTCGCCAGGGATAGCACGACACTTGGGGTGCTAGAAGGTGCATTCAAGAGCTTCCACGACACAAATGCAGGGCTAAGGGGGGATTTGGGCTCGCCACCTACTCTAGACCGGATGACCCGGGCGAGGGCGGCCATCTCTACTTCTCTAGGCGCCCATGGAAGGCCGAATCAAAAATACCATTATACATTTAAGTGGTCTGGCTTGGTAGCCTATTATTATTCACAAGTAAATTGACTTGTCTGAACTTTAAGAAAATAACAGGTTATGTATTTATTTATTTTATTTTAGATCGCTGTGCAACTTCATGGTCATAAGCAATCACAATCTGATTTACAATACTACATTATAAGATAATTAATTACAAATAAATTAAAATACATTTTTGATTACCTTTCATATAATTGTCTATTAACAATTTAAAACAATCAATATTACAGTTAAAATAGCAAACATTGAAAGTTTGTAACAATAAAAGAAATATTATATATATTTATCTAATTTTGCAACACACAGAAATTCAATAACTTTGTGACACTGCAAAGTAGAATTTAATATAGAATGGAATGGATATATATATATATATATATATATATATATATATATATATATATATATATATATATATATATATATATACAATTTGAAGTTTTTCATAACATCTCTCGTTAAAGGACAATCAACTAGTAAATGGGACATACAAATAATTTCACCACAATTTAAACACGGACCTCGATTTTTTTAAATAAATAAATAACTCAAACTAAAATGGCTAATTCGGAGTCTTAATGAAATTACTTGTGCTTTTCTTGTGAACTTGGAGAGAAGCAGGATCCAGTATTGAATTTCTCTCTTGGCGTCATTTTGAACTTTTTGTTTTCCATTTCAGATCCCATAGTCGAAATGTTGATAATAAAAGGAGTTTTTCACAGTCATCAGGGAACCAGAGACGAAGTTATTGGGAAAACGAAGTTTGGAAGCCTTTTTTGCTGAGTAGTCCGCATCTTCATTTCCTTTAATTCCTCGGTGGGAAGGGATCCATGAAAGACTGACATTACAGTTATTTTGGGACAGGGTAGAATACGTTCTGAATTCTTGAATAAAAGGATATTTTGATTGTTTACTTTGTATACTACAAATGACTGATAATGAATTCGTGAAGATAACCAAAACTGAAGAAATTCTAATGCTTTAGTAAAAGTGTATCTAATGCTTTAATAATTGGCCAAGCTTAGCATGAGAAAATAGAAAACAAGTCTGGTAAACGAACAAATAAGTTAGTTTAGAGTGGTATGAAATAATAGAATATTCAGTATCACCTTCTTTTGAACCATCTGTAGAAAAAATTGTCTATTAATACATTTATCTTGAAGTGAAGAAAAATACGAGAAAATAGAGATGAGGGTAAATCTGCATGAGGAATATTAGTAAATTCTAGATTAATAGAAAGAGTAAACGAAAACCAAGGAGGAATGGAATTTCATTTTTTTAATAAAGTAACGGAGAAATAATAGAGAATTCAGAAATATATTTGAAAATTCTTATACGTAGTGATTTTGGAAGAAAAGGAAATTTATTAAAGGATTTTCTTATTAAAGGATTCAAAGATATATTTGTTAGTAAGATTAGAAGAAGAAGATGTTGAATAAGAAAATTATTACCTTTACTCCTTTAAAAAAATAGTAATTGAGAAATAGATAAAGGGTAATTTTTGTCTTGACCTTCAAGAGTTGTTTTTGTTTAGACATGTCTGTGAATCAATTGTATCAGAATAATTTTTACTTTTTATGAATCTTGATAGATGGACATTTTTAAAACTTGTCTGCCTGTAAGTTTTGATTCATCAATAACTGAGGATTCTGAATTATCATAGAGATATGCATTTCCTTTGTCCACCGTCTCTGTTTCAAAAGCAAAATCTAACGAGAAAATATCTAGTTTTTCTCTGCGATCCCAAAGCAAAAGCTAAGACAATAAAAATCATTGACAACAAAGAACTAAACAATGATTCTTTCTGTGCCTAAATTAAACCGGCATAGGCAACTGTAGTTAACTTGTTTCAAACCACTGCTTCTATTGAGAAGTAAATGTGAAAAGACTAATATTTTCGGCCGAGTAAAAAAGCCAGTTGGTTGAAAAACTTAAAAAAATCACTGAAATATTCGCCGAGTGTAATTCAAATACAACGGTCGATGTGATGCATGTCCTTGCTTGGTTGTCTGCGTCCAGGGCGCACGTGCCGTCGTTTCGATCGCCATTCCGCGACCTTCCTCAGGGCGAAGTTACTGCTGATTGATGCGGCGTCTTCCGGGCAGCCAAGGAAGTGCTGACTGCGGCCGCGGATGCCTACGCTATCTCGTGATATATGTCGTCCCCATAATATCTTATTTTTGCATCATACGCTATGAATTTGTGAAGTTATTTGCACTATAAGAATCAAAATGCAATTACCGCGTCTCGGCTCATATTTCTAACAACACTGAAATTATGCACTTCCCATAAATGTCTAATCCATGCACGTAAAACAATTGTTTTTGCATTTCTGCGTTTAGTTATCACATCTTTAATACCAATCTCAAGGGACAATATAGACATCCGTTACACACGTAACTCATTTTTTAGCCTTGCTAGGTGTCTGAATTTCCGATCATGTTTGCTAATATATCATGAGTATTATTGAAGAAATATACAGATGGCAATTTTTGCTTTTTGTATTGACCGACATTTGAAGAGGAATAAGAGTATCTTTTCTTTTCTGTCCCCATTAATTGGCTTCGGAAGAATCAACTAGCAATATCCAACCATCACGTACTTAAACAAGATAGTTGAATATTTGCAATTTTCTAAAATTCAGAGATTTAGAGGGTAACTGGGCATGTGCCATATGTATTATATTTGAGTACCGAGGAAACTCATGAAAATTAGGAGATATTTTGAGAGGCTTTTGATGATGCCTTTGAGCATATCCTGGAAAGTACCCCAAAACAGAACATCAGCTTCAAACCCAGGACCCGCTATGCCGGGCCTATCGAGCGTGCAACACCAATTTTCTCTAAAACCCTCCCTACAGCTTAGCCGCTAGCGTTATCCACAGGCGGAAAAACGGGCAGAAGAAGACGCGTTTTTTTGCAAACCAATTAATAAGAATCAAGGACCCACAAATTGTGGATTTTGACTACACAATGTGTTACACGTTTTGGGATTCTTTTATACCGCAAAAGGTGTTTTTTTAGTCAGTCTGAACCAATCCTTCCGTCGGTCCAACTGTTCGTCCGTTCGTCAGTCAGTTCGTCCGTCAATCCGCCCGGGCGTCAGTCTGACTTTAGATTATCAAATTGGATTGCAGATATACATCACAGACGCTTTATTTGAATTGTTTAATTTGGACCTTTTCAAGTAATATCTGAAGTGTTAATAGCGCAGAAATTGCGATATTTCAACATTATCTAGCTGTTCCCAACAGCACGAGAAAGGATGTGCTGTTGTAGGCCCACTGGTTCATGAAACCTTAATTGAGCGCCATCGTGTTGCATTCCTCCTCAAAGCATTTCTTCGCCCTCCGCTTTCGACAGAGCTCATCTTGCGCTGCGAGCCAATGGGAGCTCGCGCCTCCCAAAAACCCTCGTCCTCCGGCTGAGGAATCGCCGCGATCGCTCACCCCAATGGGCCGCCTGCTCTCTGGCGGGAAGCGCGCGAACTGCACGTTGCAGCGCCGGGTGGGGGTAGGGGTGGGCGGACGAGGTCAATCTGTTCGGTCGCGCGCGTGCGAGGGGAGATAGGTGCCGCGAGGCGCCGCCAGGCCGCGGGCGGGCTCGTCCCCGGGCTTTTTCTGCCGTCGGGACAGCGGCTGAGCGGGCGGCGCCTACAAAGGCCACGCTGTTTTTGAGGTGGGGCGGGGGAGGGGGCGGAAGTGTTGAGGGATATACGTGCGGCGCTAGCAGCTGCTCCGCGCAACGATTTATCAAGCTTTATCCTGGAATTTATGCGCATTGTCCTTCTGAATACCGTTGCTTTAACCGGTTAGAAGAACTCACAGTCCCATTATGCATGCTTTTCGAACATTGCCGGGTGATCAAAGAGGAAGGAGGTGATGTTATGTCTGATGATTTATTTTTTTATTCTATGGTCTTGTTTTTTAGGAAAGAATTGTGTCATTATTTTCGTAATAACTAATACGTCACTATTAGCCAACTGTTGACGTGAATGGCTTTTGCGCACATTAGTGACTTAGTCATGGAGATAACAAATGCATGAAGGAAAAGTTATGTAGTGCTGCGGAAACTCGATTTCGAGATTTCAACGGAAATAACGTTTTGGGGTCCCCTGATGAATTGATCGAAAATTGGCATTTGCAAATAAATAGGAAATATTCAGATTGAATGTGGACTGGACTAACTATACTGGAAAATTGTTGGTTTTTTTCGAAACGTCCGTTCGTCTGTCCGTCTATCCGTTTGTCCGTGCGTCCGTCTATCCGTCCGTCCATCCAAGTGTCTGTACGTCTGTGAACATTACTAGCGTCTAAACCATACGTAGAATTTTTTCCAAATTGATGAAACCCCTGCCTATCTGGCTCGATTCGAAGCTTTGGTTTCTTCAAAATCATTCTTCAAAATTTTGAGGTATTTAAATAAAGCCCTTGTAGGAATAGTGTAAGATTCTACAACTATAAAAGGAAACATTGAGATTTTTCCTTCAAATAAAATTAGTCTTCCATTAGGATTATGCACATTTTTTGAAAATTTTAGTATTTTACGTGCAATATTGCATGAAATAAGTGCAATTTAAAAAAATGACAAAAAGACGATTTTCTCAAAATCTGGCTCCAAATGTTTTCTTTAAATTTGCGGTAAGGAGAATGCTAAATGTACTCTACGAGATGACATAAACGCCGTATTGATCTATTTTTTGTTGGTTTTTTTCAAAAATTACATAAATGTAATTTTTCTGACTTTCTCATGTTGGTATTATTTGCATTACCTGCAGTTTGTTCTCATTATTGTACTTATGAGTGCATGTGCTTTAAATAATGTCATATAACGTTTCTTGAAAACCCAAAGATTTTCTTTGAAAACTTGCTAAAAATTCCGCATTTTCAGAAACTCTCAAACGCCATTTTTTCAAAAAACGGGTCCACATTTTGTCTTCAAATATTTCGGTTGTGCTAATTGCACTTTTGAATATGACGTAAAGTTCATTTGAAAGTATATTTTTGTTTTTTCAAAAAGTATATGTAAATTTTGTAGAAAGATCTCCCACGCCGTTGATATGCACATTTCCAGCAATTTGTAAACACTATTGCGTTTGTACGTTGAAGTACTTAAAATGAATTCAAATAAAGTTTTTAGAAAACTCAAAAATTTCCTGTGAAAAAGAGCATTAAATTTCAAATTTACAGTAGAGTTTAAACGCCATTGTTTTTAAACGGCTCTATTTTTTCAAAGAAAAATGCCATTTAGTACAAGTATTTACTGTTCTTTAACAATCTTAAAATCATCACTGCTCTACAATTCGCTCTACAGTTACGAAAAAGGAAAAATTAGGCAAATGTCAAAGAAATGTAATTTGGGCCGCGATAGATGGCAGCTGGCAAGAGTATGTGTCATGTCCGATAGCTAGCCGATATCAAATGAAATAGAAAGCAAATACGGGAAAGTTTGAGCAATTCTGTAGTACAACTAGTTTTCTATAAGATGAAGCAAAACCGTTAGAACCTAGCTGCATATATCCTGTCAACGTCGGTGCGGCTAAACCGACATCTGGCATTCAAGAATGAAAAAAACTTGCTTATATATTTAATTTAGAATATCTCCGTCTTTTGAAGAAATAAAATTTGCAAATTAGTGCAAAAATCTGCATATACGAGTTGACCAAATATTATGTTACACCTGTAATAAGGGGTTCTCATGGGTTCTCAATTTGTATGCGTTTCCACTAACGCCTTTTTTGACTAGTCTCTCCCATTAAGAATTTCTCAGAACATGTTCAAATAGCACCCATACATACTTGATTTTCTTAATGCAGCTTAAACGTTATTGAGTGTTTGTGTTGAACATTTTTCGTGACTAGTTACACACGGCTCTCAGTGTTTCAAGTGTATGACTCTTCTAAGCACCAGCGATTTGAGTGTTTTGCGTAGTTCAGACAAACAGTTTCCACGGCTTCTCGATTGTGGCTTCCAATCAACACGTGATACTTTACGCTCATCACTTTCAGGGAAATTTCCAAGTCAGGACGAGACTCGTGGTTGAGTTTTCAGGTGCTTCAGAACTTTCATTGCATCATGTACCTGAGCTTCGCAGGCACATGAATAAAGGAATAGGTGCCCGTTTATTTGTTAGGAGCTATTAAAGTAATCCAACATGGACCGAGATATTCAATCGAATATTCAGCATTTTCAGTCGTGGTCGGGAAACGGTCGTGATTCACTCCTCTGATCTCTTGCGGCTACATTCGATTGGTATCAATTAATTTTGTACGCTGTTTATAGAAACATTTATGTATTTCATTGCAGCACTTATTGTTTCTCGTACGTTTACCAAGAGACAAAAATAAGAGACATTTTGACTTTACATTTGTCGTAAGTCGTAAGCGATTGTCAAGTTTTCCAAAAATGCTTTGAAGCGGTCGATGAAAAAGATAGACGAGGACGGTTCGAAATGTCACACCAAACTGCATTAATAAAAACAATGTAGGCTTCCACGGCTGTATAGATTATTAATAATATCAGTTTGCTGTCTAAAAGGAAATTGCGTGTACCAGTAGCCACTGAAGCCTACGGCAGTCGTAGATGAAACGTTTGAGCGCAAAATGTCCAAAAGACCGCAGCTATCCAGCCCGAAATATATTATTAATAATACCAAACTGCATTTTCATCTGTCAAAATGAAGTGTCTCTCAACCCGTCATACATAAGTGAAATTGTCAAGCATCGACAGGTAGAGCCAGGCAAAACGGGAAAAGTCTTCCCTAAGTACCCCAAATATCAGCTAGTTCACTCACACTTCTTTTTTAAGTTTATTGAAAGTAGTAAACAAGCGATGTAATAGAATGCCACAGATATTCTCTTATTAGTTACTTTTCTAATTGCTTTGGTGTGGCGTCGGTTTTCAGTCTTCCCCGTCCTCATCTGAGCATTCATCCATTAGCGCCCCAACTTAGTGCTTTGACATTTTCACAATTTTTACGTCCATTAATGGTATAACAGAAACATAACATATAGTATGATATAGAAGGGTACAACCTTCTCCAATATGGACATTTTCGTTTGAAAATTTATAGTCGTTTATGAGAAAATGTCGATTAAGCATTACTGTAAATGCAATATTTGAAGCTCTTTTCGACAAAACATTTAAATTTTCGACAAACATAAATGGAAATAATTTAAATCTCACCACTTTCTATTTTTAAATTTTATCGGCTTATAAATATCTAAAACAGTAATATTATTTTAAAATTCTTACAGGAAAGTAAATCCTCGTCCAAAGAGTAAATTTTCGTTGAAAGATTTGGAGCAGTGTTTTAAGAAAATGATTTTTAAAAGTGCAAATGCGAAATTTAAGGCAGCAGAATGTTATCAACCCCATTAGTAAATTGAAATGTATAAGAATAATCATACAATATCTATAAAATGTCATCTTTCTACTGCTTCAAATCCGAAATGATGCTTGGATGAGAAATGAAATATTATGTGTCGTATTAATCTGACCAATAGTTGTACCGATAATAACGGGGAGTCCATGAAATCCTGTAGCTATGAATAAAGATTATCCATAAACGAAATCTGCGATGGTAAGTGGTGATTCAATATATTCGTACGCTTAGAAATAAATATCTAAAATAATTGTTAATAGTAGTCCTCGTGTGGTTTGTTTATAATTATTTTCTATTAAGCTATGATGGGCCCATGCAAATGGAATACCTAATGCGAGAAAAATAGCTGTCTTTTGGAGGGGGAATTTTATTGGATTAAAAGGTTTAATTCCTATTGGTGGTCAATAATTCCTAAACGCATGGGGGAGCTAAACTTCTGTGAAAAAATGCCCAGAAAAATTAAATGAAGAAAAATGCTCCTGATACAATAAGTAAAATTATTACTCTACGTAAACCTAAATTAACAACGGATATATGAATACCCAAAAGATATGTTCCTTCTCGTATAATACCCGTCATCATTGAATTATAGTTAATAATATTGTTATAGCACCAATGACATCTGTAATGGACTGTCATTTACTAAATAAAATGGATGATTTTGATGTGTTTACATTAATTTACTTCTCTTTAATATAATATAGTTAATATGGCAAATACATAGGATCAAATAACTGAAACTGCTAATCTAAGAATTAAAAGAATGATTTGTGATAAGATAAAAAAGTTGAGTTAAAATTGTTGAATTTATAAATATAGGTCCTGTATTTTCTAGTAATGTTAGTAAGAGACGACCTTTGCTACTAATCGAACAGCTTGAGATAGTTGACGGATAATATTTATCATTCTTTCAATACAAACTACAAATGAAGTGTCTCTCAACCCGTCATACATAAGTGAAATTGTCAAGCATCGACAGTTAGAGCCAGGCAAAACGGGAAAAGTCTTCCCTAAGTACCCCAAATATCAGCTAGTTCACTCACACGACTTCTTTTTTAAGTTTATTGAACGTAGTAAACTAGCGGTGTAATAGAATGCCACAGATATTCTCTTATTAGTTACTTTTCTAATTGCTTTGGTGTGGCGTATAAGAATGGGTGGAATTTCATGGGGAAGTAATTGGGCAAGCAAATGTTGAGTATTATTAATTCATCCGTATAATCTAAATGGCATCCAAAATTGTAATGCTAAGGATAATATAAATGTAGGTGGCTTGATCTTGTGAAAATGTAAGGGAATAATCCTAAGATGTTATTAAATAAGATAACTGAAAATAAGGAGATGAATATAAAAGATCTTCCTACGTTTAATAATGTTGTAAATCAAGAATATCATTTATTAATTAATAAATTTTCTTTTTATAACCTTCAATTAGGAATTAGTCAATAATAGTATGATAATGATAATTAAAAACCTAAAAGGGTCTTTAATCAATTTATAGGAATATTTATACTATTAGATGTGTGATCAAATGATGAAAATAGTTTAGTTTCCATTTTCAATTTGTTGATTAACTTTCTAATTCTAATTGTTTATGGGATAGAATTGGTTGAATGAGGAAGTAATTTATTGTTATAATAATAATTAGAGTAACAATAAAAATAATTATTAAAGTTAATCATATTATTGGGGCTATTTGAGGATTTTAGAAGTATTGCGTTTGTAATACTTTTAATGACATATATATGTTACAATTAATTTCTTTCGTTAGAAGAAGTCGTTAATTACTCTAATATGATTTTAGAGATCAATACTTACTTTCAGTCATCTGTCATCAATAATTTTTATTCAATTGATGATGTTTTTTAAAATTTACTCTTTCAATTACGATTGGTATAACTCTACGGTTGGCATCACACAATTTTCAACATTGTCCGTAATAAAGCCCAGTTCAGTTAATTATGAAATTAATTTGATTTAGACGACCTGAAGTTGCATCAGTTTTTACACCAAGAGTGGAAACAGTTCTGGAGTAAATAACATCAACGGCTGTTACTAATGTTGAGTTTTGGGTATTTATTGGTAAAATAGTTCGATTTTCAACATCTAGAAAGCGAAATGATCTTATCTTATATTATCTAAAGTAGATATATAAAAATCTAATTCAATAATTTTTTTAATCTATATATTCATATGATCAATATCATTGATGTCCAATTGTTTTTATTGTAATTAAGGCATCTATGGATTCATCTAATAAAGTATTCTTAATGATGGTATCGCAATAAAAATTGATGTAATTGCAGATCAAATGGTTCAGGTAATTTTAATGTTTTGTCCTTCAAGAAGGAATCGATTAGTATAGGAATTAAAAAATAATAATTTTATAGTATTTGCAACAACAATTGTAATTATTAACAGAATTATTAGGGTATGAATGAGGTCATGAAGGACGATAAGTTGTTATATTATGGAGGAAGAACTATTTTGTACATTTGAATTTGATCATGCATTCATATACTAAAAACAGGAATTATTTTTTCATGAAGCTTAAATTCATCGCACTTTTCTGCCATATTAATAATTAGATAGAATAGGAAGTTCTGAATAAAAGTATTCTGCAGAGTACGATTTTGATATAATTCTAAAGATCTATTTTAATCTATTGAAAACAAATGTTTCCGATGTGAAATTATTATTTCTCACGGGATGAAAATTAATAAAACCGATTAATGAAATCGTTGAACCTAATGAAGATAAGATATTTCATAAAGTATAAGTTTCTGGATTAATCAGAGTGTCGACGAGGTATTCCAGCTAATCCAAGGAAGTGTTGGGGAAAGAATGTTAAATTAACCCTCATAAATATTAATATAACTTGTATTTTAATAATTTTGTATTTATTGTTAGTCTTGTAAATAGGGTTATGAATGAATATATTCTGCTATAATAGTAAATACTGCTCCTATTAATAATACATAATGAAAGTGGGCTACTACATAATATGTATCATGGAGGATAATACCAGTTAATGAATTTGCTAAAACAATACCTGTCAGATCTCCAATAGTAAATAAGAATACGAATCCTAATGATAACAATGAGGAGTTATAAGATCGTTGTGATACCTGTAGGGTAGCTAGTCATCTAAAAATTTTAATTCCTGATGGCAATAATTATAGTTGAAGTGAAGCATGCTCGAGTATATACATATTGTAGCCACGCTCAAAAGAGACAACCACGTGGAAATAGGCGAGCATCGCCGGATGTTAAACAAAGGGCAGAGTGATGACGCACTGGGACTTTCCGTGGACGTAGCGGGCCCAGAGCGGCTTTGGGGAGGAGGCAATGGGGGCGGCGGCCAAAAGGGCCTATATAAGGCCAGGGGAACAATGCCCCAGTCTTCTTGTGCTAGCGGCGTCGGCGACAGGTGAAGCGCGTGACTGTGCATGTAGGTGCACTAGGGCGAGAGGCCGGCAATTCATTGCCGTGACTTGTGAGACGCGTAGATGGTCTCAAAGTAGAGCGGCTTCATACAGGGAATATCGGTGGTATGTTGCGGTGTGGTAGCCGTTCTTAAATTATCTCTTTGCAGTGGGTCTATCTATTTAGTTTATTGTGAGAAGAGTAGTTATTAAATCGAGACTACGGTCTAGATTGTTAATAAATCTACTGTTTTACAAACCACTCTCGTCTGTATTCGATTACACCCGTGTGACGCCAAAATATATACCAACGGTAAATATATGATACAAAGCGCCTTTAGATCCTTTAGATCAACAAATGACCTCTTAGATATCGAAAGATATCGATACTATAATATGTGATGCCCTAGCTATGAAACATGTACTGGAGGTTTCAATAGACATATAAAAAGAATATGAAATGGTCTATAAAGATAGACTTATATACATTCTTGCTAAATCACATATAATAGGAAATATGTTAGCATTAATTATTAATTTCATAACAAAACTTAAGGTTACAAAAAGTATTATACAAGAATCGGTAGATAGAATCGTCAAGTGGTCAACCAATGCAGGAATTGGTATCTCGAAGACTAAATCAGAGTTTATAGTGTTGAAAGAAGACGAAATGACAATAATTAAGTACTTCTAAAACTGGGTGATCACAAACCTAAAAGGACTTATGTGTGCAAAATTCTGGGCATACTATTTGATTCCAAACATTCATGGAAGCAGCACATAACGGCTCTTAAGGTTGAATGTAAAAAACGATTTAATAGTATCAAAAAGTTATCACCCATTAAATGGGGGGCACAATTTGAATGCTTGATCAATCTATATAAAGCGCACATTCAATAAAACTAGATTACGTGGCAGTAGTCTATAGCTCAACTTCAAAAAAAATTTAACACCCTAAACCTGTCATAAACAGTGCTTGCCGTTTAAGCCTTGATGCCTTTAGAACCAGGCCATGTAACAGATCACTTGTAGAAGCAAGACACCTACCATTGTAATTAAGAAGAAATGTTCAATGCACAACCTATGCCTACTCCGCATTTAGCATTCCCCCTAATACCCCAAATTCAACTATATTTAACAACCTTCAGCCTAGCTTATATGAATCCAGATCACAGCTCTCATTACCGTTCAGAGAGAGACTCCATAAATATTTAGAAAAATTCAATATCGCCAAACCACTTTGTATTCCCAGACGCAATCATCCTATCCCACCCAGGCAGAACTTGAATATCACAACTAATATCGACTTTGAAAAAAAAAACATCACTGAAGCTATTGATAGGACACAAGAAAGAATATCGTCACTACTCCAAGAATATAATAACTTCTACCAAGTCTATAAAGGTGGGTCTCAACGTGATGGATATGCAGGCTGTGCTGTACTTGTATTTCAGTCACCAATTAAGAAATTGACTCTCACTGCCTCCCAGATTACTTCACCATTGCTACTTGCGAAGCGTAGGCAGTCCTTCAAGCCATTGTAATCAGCGTTAAGACTACTATTATTGCAATTTTTTCAGACCCACAATCAACTCTGAAAGCCATTTAAGGCAGATTAATTTTCAATCCAACTATCAAAAAATTTCTGGAAATTCTAGAAAAGCAAGCTATAAATGGGATCCAAATAGAAATAATATGGATCCCCATCGTACAATAAATCATAGGCAATTAGAAAGCTGATGTGGTCGTTATACTCGCCACATCAATTACCTGTGCCGACAACCAAATTCAAGGCACCTTCCAAGACTTTAGAAAGTTTGTAAAAGACTCTTGCCTCAGTTATTGGGACTCTAACTGGAAGTTCTGATCAGTCCAGAACCCTGCCCAAAGTGTGGTGCACCAGTCTCCAACTCCCACCATATTCTTGAGTGCCGAATGAATATATTAGTTACAACTAATAATATAAGAAAACTTGTAAAAGTTGAAGGAATCCTTACCCAGTTCCACAGACGGGTGTGCCAAAATCATAAAAGTTTTAACTACTACAAGACTGTACGGCCTTAAATAACTGTTTAATGTATTAGAACTGTAACTAGATTAAACCATACATTCTGTGGAAAATGTGATGAAATTTAAGATTTTTGTCCTTGTAATAATTATAACTATATATTAACTAATTTTGCTGTAGTCTTTTTTTTTCATCAATTACACAAATGTAATTATTTTGAAAGATCTCTCACGCCTTTAATATTCATATTTCCAGCGATTTGTAAACACTATTACATTTTACAAAAGTTACAAAACTTTTTTATAAAAGTTTTCTGTGAAAAGAGGTTCAAAATTCGAATTTACAGTAGCGCTTAATGCTATTTTCTCAAAAACAGTTCCGAATTTTTCAAAGTAAATAGCCAATTGTGACGATGTTTTATTGTTCTTTAATATTCTTAAAATAATATTTCCGTTCTACTATTATAAAGCTGAAAAATGAAGAAAATTTCATAAAAATGTACTTTGCTCCAAATTTTTTAAAGATAATTGCCATTTAGAACGAGGTTTTATTGTACTTGCATGTTATAAAAATAATGTTGTCGCTCTACTAAGCGCAATCTTCTTGAAAAGAGCCTTGAACTTTTCAAAGAAAATTGCAGTTTAGGGCGAGATTTTACTTTTCTTTAATGTTCTTTAAATAATATTTCCATTCTGCAAATAAAACTGCGAAAAATTAAGATAGTTTATAAAAAATGTACTTTGGGCGGCGATAGGTGGCAAGGGTATGTGGCAGAGCGTAGCTAGCGAAGATCAAAGGATATAAAAAACTAATACGGGAAAGTCTGTACCATTCTTTAGCACCACCAGTTTCTTAGAAGAGATTGATCCCCTTCATTGAAGGCTTCTTCATTGTTGAATCTTTCTTTTTGCAAGACACTTCCCTCACATTCATTGGAATACAAGAAAAGTCTACTTGCTAGACTATAACGAAACTTCGTTTTCAAATATGACAGAGGAGAAAGACCACCTTTTTCAGCCAAACATTTTGCTTCTAAAGCTGAGATTTAGTTCTTGCAAAGTGAATTACCTTCCCAGAGCTTGTGAGAGATGATCATAAAGAATTTTTATCTTCAAAGTTTCTTTGTTTCTCCGTGCATATTACTAACATATTGCTGTCTTAAGGCGATGCATTTTTAAGTTTTTTTTAAGGGTAACATTTTTACATTCAATATGATAGCACTTCAAGTACTTTACTGTTTTACAGGTAAAACTACACAAGTAAGTCTACATCGTGAGAAAATCTATTATATATTGATGTATTATTCTGGGATGAAAAAAACTTTTCTTTGATGAGTTTACTATTCATTCATTCTTGTATGAATGTTTCAGTTATATTAATCTATAATTAAAATGATTCACGAATACTACAATACAAAAGATGTATAAATATGTCAAAAAAATCCCATTATGATTAATTAGTAATTTAAGAATTGGAGTTTGAATTTTGAATATCCTTTAATAACATGTTTCATTAGTGTTTTTTTCCATAAACGAGTATATTGAATGAACGCATGTATTAAATTAACACTTACTTTCTATTGAGAGCGTTTTACTTGCATAAAAACAGCAAGTCTTGACCATTTATTTGGAAACTTGTTAAATGTATCTTCTTGTTAAATGAAGACATTGTTAGATGCGTGATAATTCAAATACAAAGTTTTTTTTATGTCCTCTGCTTTTGAACAACATTTGAGAAAAATGTGTGTTGAAAATAACATTATTTTAGAAGCATAATGGTACAATTATTCTCAAAATTTCATGCGTATATTTAGTTCGAATCATCGATAGTCAATGGATAGCAAATGTTAACTAAAACATCAATACATTGTAGTATTTTAAAATATTTCTTCAGCATAATCATGTTAATGTGCATTTTTTGTTTAACAATAAAATAACCATATTTCGTAAACTATTGGGTGATAATTGTAATCTTGCCTTATAATAATTGTGTTAACCATTTTCTTAGTAGAAGTTTTATTTTTGCACTTGAGATCAATGTACATAAGTGCTAAAGATTACAAGCTTCTGTAATCAATTCGATAGATGAGCGTTGTACATTTTTCTATGAATTCAATAATCTATTGTGATATAAGTTATCATCATTAACGAGAAAGTACGACTTGTAAACCAATATACGGAACACACGACACAGTAACAAGTTCGCCTCCGTTCTTTCTATTCTGCTACTCCGAACATTTCATTGAACGACCCGTTTCCGATTGCCGTTCTTCTTTATCCCAACTATGTCCTTCCACCTCCTCTTGATTTTCCTTTCGTCAAATGTATCCTCCTCGTCCTATTTCCGAAAGCACCTCCTTTACCCCCCCTCTGCGCTCCGCCTCCCCGCCGCTCGTCTTCTCCCCTCCACGCAGCCGCGCCTTGCCTGGCCCCGCCCGCCCCGCCCGCCCCGCCCGCCCCCCCTGCCTGCTCTTGGCGGCGCCGGCGCGCGCGGCGGTTTCCTTATTGCGCGAAGAGCGGCCGCCCGAGTGGGAGGATAATGAACGGCGTATTAAAACGGAATTTTCGAGCGGCGAAATCCCGAGAATTAATTTCCTCCGCGCGAGCGCGTCTGGGGCGGAGGAGGACGGCAGACCTGTCGGCGCGAGGAGCGCGCGGGAGGGCGATGGAGGGCGTCGCTGTAGGCGGCCGACTGCTGCCAGCGGTGCGGCTCCGGCGGGAGATGGACGAGTGACTTGGATAGAGCTTCTCTCAAAGAGGGGAAGAGTAAGCCACATAACCCTACGTTTCTGTTACCTTCCAGGTTATTTCCGGCTCAGGGCATCAACTGATGTCAGTGCAGTGCCTCTGACTGAGAGGTCCTCGACTTTGCGGCCCGACGGTACCGGGTTTTCGACATAAGCTACACAGCTGGATCGAATTCAGTTGCTGACAAGAGGAGAATTCTAGGAGCCGGCTACTCTGATGGGTGGCTTTTCGCTGTTTCTCTGATTAATACCAGGCGATTGCCGGAGCAGTATCCTAATAAACGGGCCAAGACCCGCGTGAAATCTTTCCTTCCTCTTCCCTGTGCACAGTACATCGCCCCACGCCGCCAGAGGCTGTCTGTCCAGAGCCCAGCGCCACGAGCAGGGGGCGACGGACGGACCGCGATGCGATGGGGAGCTTTCAATTGTCAAGTGGGTGACGTACGGTCGCGAGGAATATTCTCACGCTAAAAGCGTCTCACGTGTTGGCAGGAAAGAAAAAAATTCACATATTCGACAAGAACGAGTAACGCAATTTTATAGTTTACATGCTCTTTTTATTGGTTTCTTGCTTTACTACAAACTTCTATGTTCATTTTAAGTTTATATTAACAAAAATTACATGGTTTCATTTAAAGGGTTTCAGAATACGGATGAAAAAATTAGCTTGCTCTCACTCTGCATCAGGTCATTCCGGGCACCGGTTGTATCCCTATCCCTCTTGTCTGTCACACATACGCCCACAGCGCCACACATCGAACCACCAACCTTGAACTCTTTCATGCACAGTCGTGCAAAATATGTACCACTGTGCACAATACACAGGCCGCACGGAGGCACAAAATTTGAACCATTATTTCTTCTTCGTATGTGTTGTTTCATGGAAGGATAATTTATGAACCACCGCGAAAGATTGCAGGAAATTATTTGGGCAGGGCATTACGCCCAGAGGAAGGTCGCAGGATGGCGACCGGAACGTCGGAACCTTTGCCATGGAAGCGGCGACACCCGCACAGCCAATTAAATACTGACTCCGGCCGCGGAAGCCTACGCTCTTGCAGAAAATTGATCCCAGGAGCACCGGAAGACATTGTAGCCTGATAAATGCCTGCCGAACACTCGAAAAGCATTTTTTGTAAAACCTACAAGTCATTTTCCTGTCAACTACTGGTGTGACCCGATGTCCGAGCTGTGCAACCTAGTGCAAAAAAATTCCAAAGGCTCCGTGCTTCAAAAAGTAAATACTTCTTCGCACTTAGCGCGTCGGCCCATGTGCGGGTCACGGCCTAACAGCGACGTCCCACACTCGACCAAGAGTTGAAGAGGGGCGTGTGGTTGGCAGGAATACATTCCCACGCCGTATTCCGGTCTTCTCAACCTGAGAAGTGAATTTTCTCACCGGAACTTCGCAACACATACTAGAACATTGCAAGAAAAAACACACGCTGTAAACTTCCCTGATCGGGAATCCAAACCGGGGCCGCGTAGTGTAAATCAGCAGAGCACGCTGATCAATGAGCTGAGCCGCCAGGCGAAACCTTAATTCTACAGATTATTACAGAGGGTAATCCTCAGAAGGATGAACCCACTGGCACATAGACATAGGTGCCGAGGTCTGTCCAAAGTGAACTCTCAGTGTGTAATCATGAGGACGATCCTATTCGTATGTACACGTAGAATCAGAGGTAGCTTGTTCCGGTTGTAGCATATTCGCGCTACAACCGAAAAATGTCACCATTATTCAAGTATAGAGGAATTTAAAGGGCATAATGACGCTCGTAAGTCATATTCGCAATACAATTTTCTTACATTAACTGCAAATTAGATACAAGAAGTTAAATGGCACGCTTACTGCGAGCCTGAGTGTTTACACAGTCGTGACACCCCTTCGACATCAACGTTAGACTAAGATAAACCAGTGGCTGTCAGGGACGAGGAGATGGGTCTTCGCGGGGGAGGATGTCTCAATGTTGATGGTCAACCGCAACCAGAGAGTTGCTGCTACAAAGTTCTCAATGCGCGCGATAGAGAGCGAGTTAGTAGTTTCAACATTTCCGCCAGGTGCCAGGTGAATTTTTCGTGTAGACTACAAACTGTGACGATATTATATCGGATGAGAATCGTATTTTAGTTTTCTTGTAAGTTTTCACAACCCGAATTTCTACATTATATTTGTAATTTTGTACAAACGAATATGCGAAAGCATGTAATCGACATGTTTCATCATAAATGGATTTTGCATTTGTTGCCCGTGAAAGTTGGCAGAACTGCATGTCTTGTTGTGGCCGACGAGACAGAGATACATTCTATTTTCGTTGGGCACGGCCGTTACATACCTGTGCAATACAATGGCAAAAGATAAAGTATCAGCTCTTGTCATGCTTAACATCGAGCGTGATTTCCTTATCCAAATAGCAGACTTTAATAAAAAAGTTATCACAAAATTTACTTCGAGCAAAGAAAGACCTTCACCTAGGGAGTACATGAATTTGTCGTTGGTGGTGGAGAATGAGTACCCGTGTGATCCGGAGAGCTATTCCGGCGGTAGCGTAGGTTCTGGTAGGGCCTCCCTTGCCGGACTTGTCAAAGGGGAGGGCTCAGACGAGGAAGTACTCCAGAAGAGGAAGGGGCGCAAGAAGAGAACATCCGGCACAGTACGCTGAAGAGGATCTCGAAACGACGAAGAGTTAGCAGAAATCCTTGCCTACATTTCTACTGAGGGATGAAGGGTACGGGTTCTCGCCAACGGAACAAGATGTTTCCAAAAGAGATCTGGGCAGGAGGAGCTCAAAAGCTCGGTGAAGCCATCCTCCTAGGGGAGTAAACCCTACAAATATCCTGATCCTCCTAATAGGGGGTTGGGATGATGGGCCAGCTCCTCATCGTCCATGTAAAAACTAAGAAATTCTAAAAGGCCTAATCATGAGAAAACGGATGGTAGCCGAAGACGAACTAGGCAAAGAAAATGGATAATGAATATTGGAACATGGAATACTCAAGGTTTGGGAAATAAAATACAGGAGGTAATTAAGGAACTTCAAGATTTAAATATGGATATGGCAAGTTTAAGTGAGACACAGAAAAAGAGCTCGGGTATAGAAGAGATTGGATCCTATGTTCATATTTGGAGCGGAGTACAAAAAGATCAGAGGGGTAGTAAAGGGATTTCCATTGTCATAAAAAATAAATTCAGAAAGCATATTAAAAGTTGGGAAACCATAGACAAGAGGCCGATTAAAGTAAATTTTCTTAAGTTTTATATACAAAATGACGATACCTGCAGTGTATGTGAAATGAAGATACTAGTATTTTAGTTCAGAGTGAATGAAAATGAAGATACTAGTATTTTAGAGGAATTTTACACAAAAATAGACGGAGTAATCAGAGAATGTAGGCTAAATAGAGAACTTATATTATTAGGCGATTTTAATGCTAGAGTGGGAAAATCTGAGAGCTGAAAAGTCATTGGACAACATGTAGAAGAGATGGAAAATTCAAATGGAAAAAGATTCAACTATGAGAATAGCATGAACTTATAATTAGAAACGGCCACTTCCTGCATAAAGATAAGCATATGTTCACTTGGGAAGGTAAGGAAAAGAGGAAGATCAGTGATCGATTACGTAATCACTAGACAGTATTTAACGGGAAAAGTAATAGACATCAGGGTACACAGAGGCCCAGAATGTCCATCCAACCATTACCTAGTGAAGAAAAATTGTGTTTCCACCCATAAAACAAAAAGAAACGGAGAGCAGAGAACGAAAGGAAGACAAAAATGAAAATCGCGAAAGTAGAAAATATAATATAGCGGGTCTTTCACAACCAAGTATAAGAAATTTAATTCAAAACAGATTGGATAATTTACTGAATGAAAACTTAGTTGGATCAAATGAGGAGACATGCGAACACCTCAAAGATTGTCTACATCAAACGGCTAAAGAAGCGCTCGCTAAAATACCTTTAAATACGAAAAGGAGAGGGAAGTGCTATTGGAATACTCAAGACCTGGAGCGGGAAATAAAGGAGAAGAAGACAATGTATAAAAAGTGGTGGAGTACTAAGAAAGATGAAAATAGGAATGTAAAATCCAACGAAATAGAGTTAGAAATTTCATAATGAAAGAAAAACAGCAATCATGGGAGCGTAAATGTCAAGAAGTAGAAATGAACATAGATGGAACATTTGGAAGTTCATAAAAGAGGTAAAATCTCCCCAAATGGAAAAAGTCCGCATAAAAAGAATATCTGTAAGCAAATGGGAAGAGTACTTTAGGAAATTATTAAATGAAGGAATATCACACTTTCTTGGAACTACAGAAAGAGAAAAGATATCCCCGACAAGGGAAATTACAGTAACCGAAGAGAGAGTTAAGAGATGTATCTAAGATATGAAAGGCGGTAAAGCTCCGGGTCCAGGAGAAATCCCAAGCGAACTGATAAAGAATGGAACACCAAAGCTACTGCCAATGATGACGAAGCTAATGAATATGTGTATAAATAAAAGCGATATACCAGAAGATGTGTTGTAAAATGGCTTATATAACACCAATATTAAAGAAAGAAAGACATATGTGAAAATTATAGAGGGATAGCTGCGACACACACGTTCAGTAAGGTATATGGCAGAATATTAAGAGAATTAATAGAAGATGGATACAAGGAGTATAAGAAGAAGAAAAAAATAGTGTTAGGGCGGGTCGATCTTGCTTAGACGACCTGTTTTGTTTGTCCCAGGTGATGCAAAAGAAATGGCAAACAGGGAGAGAACTTCACATGGTCTTCCTTGATATAGCAAAGGCGTGTGACAGTAATAAAGTTAGGGGAAGTTATGAATAAAAGTAATGTAAAGAAAATCTTAATAAATGCGATGAAGAAATTGTATATAGATCAAAGTGCAAGTTGGAAAATAGATGACCCAAACATTTTCTATATCAAAAGGACTACGGCAAGGATGCTGTTTGTCACCTACCTCTTTAAAATGTATCTAAAAGCGGTGTTACAGGCATGGAAAGGAAATTCTGCTGGGATGGGAATATCACTTGATGATAATACAACACTCTATACCCTATAGTTTGATGATGATCAGGTGCTGATGGCGCAAGAACATATGACTATATGAATATGAATATGACGATATTGACTATATGACTAGCAAGATTAATGAAGATTATGAAAAATGGGGACTAAGCCTCAACCTAGAAAAAATGGACTTTAGGCAGTACAGTGTCGTATTGGCTATGGAAACTGGAGAAAAAGTAAGAACAGAGGACATAAAGAACTTGGAAACAATAGGAAAACAGGCTTTTATGGAAAGAAATGTGAAAACCGACGCATTAAAGGAAAAAACTTAGAAGCCCTGAATGCAGTTGTCTGGGATCCAAATATAAGCAGGGAAACGAAAATTAGAATACATAAACGTATGATTGATATTGCAAGTTTAAGTGAGACAAAGAAAAGGGGCTCGGGTATAGAAGAGATTGGATCCTATGTTCATTTTTGGAGCGGAGTGCCAAAAGATCGGAGTGGTAGTAAAGGGATTTCCATAGACATAAACATAAATTTAGAAACCATACTGAAATTTGGGAAGCCATAGACGAGAGGCTGATTAAAGTAAATTTGAAAAGTTTTCAATTCTTGGAGTTTATGCGCCGAATGAAAATGGAGATACTAGTATTTTAGAGGAATTTTACTCCAAAATAGACGGAGTAATCTGTGAATGTGGGCTAAATAGAGAACTTAGGTTGTTGGGCGATTTTAATGCTAGAGTGGGAAAATCTGAGAGCTCAAAAGTCATTGGAATACATGGAGAAGAGGTGGAACAATCATATGGAAAACGGTTGATTCAGCTATGTGAACAGCATGAACTCACAATTAGAAACGGCCACTTCCAGCATATAAAGATACCTATACATTCACTTGGGAAGGTAAGGTAAAGAGGAAGGAGATCAGTGATCGATTACGCATTCACCAGACAGTATTTAACGTCTAGTCAGTATTTAACGTAAAGTCATAGATGTCAGGGAACTCAGAAGCCAGAATGTCCATCCAACCATTACCTAGCGAAGAAAAATTATGTTTCCACCCATGAAACAAAAAGAAACGGAGAGCAGAGAACGAAAGAAAACAAAAATGAATATAGCGAAGATAGGAAATATAATATAGCGGGTCTATCACAACCAAGTATAAGATATTTATTTCAGAACAAAATATAATATAGCGGGTCTATCACAACCAAGTATAAGATATTTATTTCAGAACAGATTGTATAATTTACTGAATGGAAACTTAGTTGGATCACATGAGGAGACATGGCATACGGGGAGAGAACTTCACATGGTCTTCCTGGATATAGCAAAGGTGTATGATAGTGTGCCAATAATAAACTTATGGGAAGTTATGAATTAAACGTAAATATAATCTTAATAAATGCGGTGATGAAATTGTATATAGATCAAAAGGGAACAGTGAAAGTTGGAAAACAGATGACCCAAACATTGCCTATACCAAAAGGACTACGGCAAGGATGCTGCTTGTAACATACCATCTTTAAAATGTATGTTAATGTGGTGTTGCAGGTATGGAAAAGAAAATCTGCTGGGATGGGAATATCACTTGATGATAATACAACGCCCCCAACACTACAACTCGCTGACGGCGCAAGAACAAGACGATATTGAATGTATGACTAGGAAGATATAAGATTATGAGAAATGGGGACTAAGCCTCAACCTAGAAAAAAATTGTATACTGGACTCTAGGCAGTACACAATTGACTATGGAAGCTAAAGAAATAGTAAGAACAACGGAGGACATAAAGTACTTGGAAACAATAGGAAAACATGGTTTTTATGGAAAGAAATGTGAAACTCGACTCATTAAAGGAAGAAAAAGTTTAGGAGCCCTGAATGCAGTTATCTGGGATCCAAATATAAGAAGGAAAACGAAACTTAGAATATATAAATGTATGATTGAAAGTGTTATATTGTATGGAGCAGAAATATGGCAGCATCCAGAACAACAGAAAAGAAGATTGAGAGCTTTGGAAATGAATTTCCTCAGAAGAGCTGCAGCAATATCTCGAAGGGAAAGAATTAGGAATGAACAGGTTAAGGAAATAATGAATCTGAAACACGATATTATAGAGGAAATTGAAAAGAAACAACTCACTTTGTTTGGACATGAACAGAGAGTGGACCCCAGAAGATCCTTAGAATGGCAACCAAGTGAAAGGAGAAAACCACGAAGACCAAGACCAGGCTGGAACGACGAGATCAGAAAGATAATCGAGAAGTGAAAATTACCTCCTTATTCCTGGAAGAACATAGAAGACTGGAGAAGAAGATTAGGCGCCGGAAGTCCGAAGTAGCGGTTAAGAAAATGACAAGAAGAAGCAAAGAAAGGCATGTCTTTTACAAATAGGTAATTACACATGTTCTTTATTTATATGTTTAAATAATGATAAATAAATGGGAATGTCTCGAAGAAAAATGAGAAATTTCAAGTGCAGTATAATTCTGAAAAGTGTTAATAAAAACATTTTCACATCCCCAGATTTTCACTTTAAAATATTAATCTTCTACCACATTTGTTGGAAGTGTGATAGACATTTAATTTGGAAACCGGAGCATCAAGCGTGCAACATTACCGTTGGCTGTGCCAGCCCACGCTACATCGCCAGCCCAATCCGTGAAATGTATGATTTACCATTTTCGTCAGGCGAACGTGGAAAATGCATTTGAAGCTCTCCACAGCGGCGTCAATCGATGCTGTGACAGAATGACAGCGGCGGACAGCGAGCTTCGGGCAGGTAACGACGTATCGGAAGCCAGAACAACAGGGAGATTTCGCTGAAACGAAGCGAGGGCGTCAGCACGCAAGCGAGGCGGTTGCACGGCTTTCAACCCTCCGTTGGGGACAATGCCGTCTACTAGATAAGCGATAATCCTTTCCCGCTCTCATTATTGGCATATTTGTCGGATGGGCACGTTTTCTCAGTAGCTTCCTCCTTTACAATACTATATACACGTACAAGGGAAGATGAGTGCACTGGCACATTTATTGTGCATTTAGGTGGACAAGTGAATGACACTAGAGGTACTAGAACAGCACATGCGTTCTCGCATGATTGAAAATAGTTACGGAATAATAAAATATTTTAATTTCTGATATACTAAAAACTCAGATATAATTGGAAAAAAGTCTCAATCAAACGAATCGCCCCACATGATTATCTGCATTTAGTACCATTTTCAAAAAACAAAAAGAAACGGAGAGCAGAGAACGGAAGACGGAAGACAAAAGCGAAGGTCGGTAATATAATATAGCGGGTCTATCACAATCAAGTATAAGATATTTATTTCAGAACAGATTGGATAATTTACTGAATGGAAAGTTAGTTGGATCACATGAGGAGACATGGCATACGGGGAGAGAACTTCACATGGTCTTCCTGGATATAGCAAAGGCGTATGATAGTGTGCCAGTAATAAAGTTATGGGAAGTTATGAATAAAAGTAATGTAAATATAATCTTAATAAATGCGGTGACGAAATTGTATATAGATCAAAAGGGAACAGTGAAAGTTGGAAAACAGATGACCCAAACATTTCCTATACCAAAAGGAAGAGGTCTCATTTCTTCATTTTAGAAGCGGGGCGGAGGCGGGGCGGAGGCGGGGCGGAGGCGGAGCGGAGGTGAGGCGGAGGCGGGTCGGAGGCGGGTCGGAGGCGGGTCGGAGGCGGGTCGGAGGCGGGTCGGAGGCGGGTCGGAGGCGGGTCGGAGGCGGGTCGGAGGCGGGTCGGAGGCGGGTCGGAGGCGGGTCGGAGGCGGGTCGGAGGCGGGTCGGAGGCGGGTCGGAGGCGGGTCGGAGGCGGGTCGGAGGCGGGTCGGAGGCGGGTCGGAGGCGGGTCGGAGGCGGGTCGGAGGCGGGTCGGAGGCGGGTCGGAGGCGGGTCGGAGGCGGGTCGGAGGCGGATCGGAGGCGGGTCGGAGGCGGGTCGGAGGCGGGGCGGCGGCGGTTGGAGGCGGGGCGGAGGCGGGGCGAAGGCGGGTCGGAGGCGGGGCGGAGGCGGGTCGGAGGCGGGTTGGAGGCGGGTCGGAGGCGGGTCGGAGGCGGGTCGGAGGCGGGTCGGAGGCGGGTCGGAGGCGGGTCGGAGGCGGGTCGGAGGCGGGTCGGAGGCGGGTCGGAGGCGGGTCGGAGGCGGGTCGGAGGCGGGTCGGAGGCGGGTCGGAGGCGGGTCGGAGGCGGGTCGGAGGCGGGTCGGAGGCGGGTCGGAGGCGGGTCGGAGGCGGGTCGGAGGCGGGTCGGAGGCGGGTCGGAGGCGGGTCGGAGGCGGGTCGGAGGCGGGTCGGAGGCGGGTCGGAGGCGGGTCGGAGGCGGGTCGGAGGCGGGTCGGAGGCGCGTCGGAGGCGGGTCGGAGGCGGGTCGGAGGCGGGTCGGAGGCGGGGCGGAGGCGGGGCGGAGGCGGGTCGGAGGCGGGGCGGAGGCGGGGCGGAGGCGGGGCAGAGGAAGAGCGGAGGTGAGGCGGAGGCGGGGCGGAGGCGGGGCCGGAGTGGGGCGAAGGGGGACGGAGCCGGGGTGGGGCGGACGCGGGGCGAGGCGGAGGCGAGGCGGAGGCGGGGGACGCGGCGACGACGGAGCCCTCCTGGGGTTGCAGGCGGAAGTTGTCTGACCTGAAGGAAGTTGCCGCCAATACTGTAACGGCGCCGCTTGTGAACTTCTGGGTGGCTGGGCAGCGGGCGACGGCAGCCGGCGAGGGCAGCGTTCCAGAACAAACCTGGGGAGGCCTAGGGAGGGGGAATTTGGTGGCCCGGACGTCCTCAGGTGGGGCGTAGCGATGCGTGGTTGCCTTAGTTAACGGCCACAGATAGCGACTCGGGGGACACTCTACAATGGGGTTGTACTAACTTAACCTTTTCACTCCAATTAACATTAAAGTTACCGAGGGATGTGTCTCAGGGCCTAGTACGCTGACGGAATACACGAGGACAGGGTTCAATCCTTGAGTCGGCTATCCTGACCGGTGATATTGTGGTTTCCTGCGGTCATCCAAGCCAATGTTGGGGTGGTTCTAATGAACGATTACGACCGCCTAACCGGCGTTGCTGGCCGAACTTCCACCGAAACGTAGGTGCAGCGAATTCGCGTCATCGCGGGCTCTGGTTGCGGACCGACTCTGAGCCCAGGATCTAAAGGCGCCGAGGCAAATTGCCCTCTTGGGACATCTAATTGACGAATTAAATACAGACATTAAAAGTAGCACAATCCTGGAAAACGTGTTATGAACACGGCATGTTAGAATTATGAATTCAACACATATTCATCTCAAGCGACACCGAAGATTATGGAATGCAATGCATTTTTCACGCAGAAATGTAGCCTGCTTTGGAGAACACGGCCCTATCTGGAAGCATCGGCCCCATTCTTTTGCCGACAACGCTTCGACGCGAAGTTCGCTCACCACAGCCCCTTGGCAACAGGGTCGTTTAGGCTGTCAATTTTATTGCGCAATAAAAATGCAAATCGCAATTTTATTGCAGCTCCTCTGCGCAATTTATTCCTTTTGAGACGACGCCAAGCTCGGTGTGACCAAAACACGGAAACGTGTTCAAAACCTCAAAATATAAAATGCTTTCCAGTGAAGAAACTTTGAAAAATGGCCACTGATAAGCATGTTTTAGAGGAAATTTCAGGAGAGGCCTTGAAGAAGACAAAGAAACTGAATCGTACTGTAGCTTCTTAACTAAGTGCCCTTTAGTTACCACAGGAGGTTTATTTTTTAATGGTTTAGAAAATGTAGATGTCCGCTGCGAGCTGTGTCCAGTCACGGGCACTGCATACTCACGGCGTACACCCGATGTTTTTGGCATTTTGTTCATGTTTCTGTCTTTTGGTCACACTGTGCAGATGTTCTCTGGAGTGATGCGTCATGTGTTGTGTACTGTAGTTTCGGATGTTTGGTGTCTGTCTGAAATGTTTCAAAATGAAGCTATAATTTATATAGCCCTAGATTACTTGAAATATTATTGGTTTTATTGTTTATAGCAGTGTATTATTTAACTCTTTTTACTATTAAATAACTTTCATTACTGGTAATGTGAATACCAAATATACAGAAATTTATTACATTATTGTGAAAGTATAGAATTAATGTCGCAACTTAATTTTTTTAAATTGTTTACCTCATAATAATTGTTTAATTATTACATTCAAGAGTTTTTTCATTTAACACAATTGAATTGTACAAAATCAATTTACAAACAATTGAGAAATTGAATAAAAGAACGATTAATCCCCCAAATCACAGTTTCGAAATATATGAGTTTTCCACGAAAGTTTACTAAATTTGTTTCTTCCATAGTTTATCTCGCGTATGGTAATTTATTTTGATAATTTTATCGGGGATGCGTTACAACCACTAGATTTAAAATGTATGCAAATATCAATGTAAATATATCATTATATGTCTTATCACTATACGTTATGTCTTAAGATCTTGTTCTAAAGTCACATTTTGAATTCAGTACTTGGTCTACATTGTTAGAATAGATGCAGGAATTAAAAATAAAATAAATAATTTCTTCATCATGTATCATATGAAAATTGTAATACATACAAGGTCTGACCCAAAAGTAAGTTGAATAAGTCCAAGAAAAAAGATTTATTGCAGATAAATATATAAGTAACTAAAATTCTTCAAAGTAGCTTCCTTCCGCTTCGGAACACCTGCGCCAGCGTTTTTCCCAGTCGCTGAACGCTCCCTGGAAGGCGTCGACGGAGACCTCCTTCAAGCACCTCGTCGTTGCTTCTTTGCCGGCTTCCAAAGTCGCGAAATGGTGGCCCTTGAGTTCCTTCTTGATCCTCGGGAACAAAAAGAAGTCCAGTGGTGCCAAATGGGGCTGTACGGCGGCTGGGGCAATGTTGCCACACCGCGTTTGGCTAAGTACTCTCAAATAATGAAGGAGGTGTGCGACGGCGCGTTGTCATGGTGAAGACGCCAAGTGCTGGCGATCTCCTTCCGCCGCGCTTGACTCTGCTTTGGAGCCTTTTCAGGACTTGCAAGTAAAAATGACTGATCACTGTTTGTCCTTGTGGCACAACCACTAAGTGGACAATGCCTCTTTTGTCGAAAAACACGATGAGCGTGGCCTTTACACGGGACTTGCTCATTCTCGCCTTTTTCGGGCGCGGGGAAGCTCGCGTGTGCCACTCAGCACTTTGTCTTTTGGTCTCCGGGTCATACTCGAAAACTCATGTTTCTTCACCCGTAATCACATTATACAAAAAATTCGGATCATTTTCACACTGCTCTAGGAGGTCACGCGAAATCCTTGCACGAGCAGCCTTCTGTTCATCGGAAAGCACCTTGGGGACCATCTTCGCACAGATCTTCCGCATGCCCAAATCTGCGGTAACAATGCGATGCACAGTACTTTTAGGGATATTACACTCATCTGCCAGCATTCTAATACTCAGGCGTCGATTTGAGTTCAGCATGTCCCTCACTTTCTTCACATTTTGATCGGAATGTGACGTTGACGGGCGTCCAGAGCGGTCTTCATCCTCGGCGTCCTCTCTGCCTTCTCGAAACACCTTGTGCCAGCGGTAAATCATATTGTTGGACATGGTGCTATCGCCATAAGCTTCCCTTAGCATGGCAACATTCTCAGCGCCCGTCTTCTTGAGCGCAACACAAAATTTTATTGCGTAACGCTGGTCCTTGAAACGTGGCATCTTAAAATTCCGACGCGTCACAAATACAAGGGTTCAAACTAGCAGCGATGCGCACTGTGAAAGAGCCTGCAGACAACTGACGTGCGTGTCCTTAGCTTCCCTAAACCCCACACAACCATTCACGTTACTTGGCGCACCTTGCTAGTGGCTTGCTTCGGGGGCGTAAGGTCATTCAACTTACTTTTGGGACAGACCTTGTATCTTCTTTGTTACTCATTATTATTTAGTTCTGTAAAAGTTATAACTACAATATGAATACTTAATAAAAGAAAACTCAAAATTAACGCTTTAGTTGACGTTTAGCACAGTTTAGTATAACAGTGGAGAAGCTCCCTATGATTTTTGCAACACGATCTCAGCGCTCCCAGTGACAAACAAGAGACAGCACCAATTCGTAGAGGTGCCGCTTACGTATTTGCATGCTGTTTACACGTGGTGCAAATGTTGAGATGGTTGCTTGTTTTGTTTCTGCATTCTAATTGTAGATTTTATGCTCTCTATTTGACAGTAATAAGTTTGCATTTTCCGGTGAACTTGAAATGAGAATTTTATTATGTATACACCACAAATATTCAGATGTAATGCACATTACTATGTGCTGTTTTAAAAGTGTTCTAAAATTTCAAGCATGAAAAATATGCATTACCATGTTTGATCTTATAGCCTCAAAGACAGACGCCTCTTGCTGGCCACAAGAAGCGCTAGTGTCAAATTAATGAATTCTCTTTCTCTTGGAACTTCGCAACTGTTATACTAAACTGTGGTAATAGTAACGAATTTTGAGGACGTACTGCACTAGTAAATATAACCGTCAAAGAAAAGTGGCACGAATGCAGTTCGCGTTAAAAGTACAAAATTCGATGCACAAACGGCGTTTACATAAATTCCTGTTCCCAGCAAGCTCCTGTATTCTACTGTCATTTATTTAAAGTATTTTGTTATTAATATATACAGAAGCCTAATCATGATCACTTGTCCATAAACGAAAAAACGGCTTCACCGGGTTGAGCAGTTTTCCATCCATCGTCTGCATTTCACAGTGTTCTAGTTGGAATGTTGAAATTAAGTGCAATTGATGTGTATAACGTTTAGACTTACCTTTTTTGAAGTTGGGAGGTATAGTACTGCACGTTAAATTTGCCATTAAATGTAGATCTGGATTGCTTAGTTAACACTAGAGAACAAACATTTTTTTTCATACATACAGAATGTACGTACGTGATTGCAAAGGAAACGTTAATTTAGAAAATCATTATAAAAGTTTTTATCATGTAAGATTCAAAATATATAAACATATTTAGCATTTGAAATAAACAAAATCAAATACTAATTTCCACATTGTCACTCCGGTTATATTACTACATTTTATGAGCAAGCTTCATATGAGGCAAGAACAAGTTAAAAATGGAATATGCATAATCGTGCAATAATATGCAGATATTAAAATTATTTGTTGGTATTTTTCACAACACTGGTACAGCGAATGACACTGATTTGAGTTTTCCCTACAACCAAAACCTAAGGTTCCTTGTACAGATGACTAAACGCTGGAGAAGAGCCCATGGTTTCTCATTATCACAAACACGACGCCAAAGTATAAAGAATGCGCAGATTTTGTAATTATATATATTTCCTTTTGAAGATACGGTGTAAATCTTTCGCAAACGTAACAGAAGTTATCGGGTTGATTCGCAAACTTTCGATGTAAAATGCGAATTTTACTTTATAAAACTACAGAAGTATAATGTATTAATGTATTTGTGGTACACGCAAAGTAGACACGAACTTCGCGCCCCCTGCGGGTTCAGTCCATGGCACCGACTGACTGGGGATCTGCTACCGCAACAGTTGGATACTTGTGTACTTACGATAAGGTAAAGGGCTAAAATAATTAATTTCGATGACTGACCACAGTGGTAAATATAACGGTGCACGTGACTTGTTTTCAAAACATCCAATAAGACCACTAACACCAACTGTAATTGAGCGCGACTACCAAATGCGAGAAGACAGCGATCTTCGATTACAGAAAGTAAAAAAACAACAACACAAAAGCTTCATTTTGTTGATATCTCGTGAACCTCACGTAGATGAACTGATGAAATATTTTAATTTTAAATAGATTTTATGCCTATTGATTCTACGTATATTACAAGAGAAATTTAAATGTTTATGCTTTAATAGTAAAATACAGTATAAAGAAAAGGTATATTTAAAAACTGTGACGTGATATGAAACTTTTGCTATTCGCAATCCACGTATGAAATGTACAATGTTGCTCTCTCTACCTTCCTGGAGGTGCAGCTCCTGTTCCCTAGAGAAATAAGCAGCGCCACGGAACCGCCTGGCGAGAGTGGTTAATGTGGGACACACCGATTTATGACATTGAACACAACCACTGGCAGGGATAATTGAAGGGATTGGAGAAGAATCCTAATAAGCCACATCGGCCACAAGAAAGCTAAGTGCTAATGCAGAAACTCCGTTTGCCCTGAGATGAGTAGAACGAGTCACACGCCGCGCGAGAGAATCGGAACCATTTGAAACGAGAGTATCTGAAAGTATCAAAAGAGTTCGCCAGAGGAGGATTTGTCCTTCAATTTAGTGGAAGCTTCCTTTTGGTGGGAGACGAGCAAGTCGTAACACGTGGCGCGGAATGTTAGCGGTCAGTGCGCTTCGAGCCCACGCCGCTGGAAGGAAAGCTAACTCCTCACAGACATAAGGAAGCACTAACTAAATAGACAGGTAGGTGCACGGACGAGTAGGTAGAACTTGGGTGTCTTCTCTTTCAGGTTTTATTTCAGGGATCATTCTCTTAGTATTCTCAACGTCTTATCCGACGAGTCGAGTAGTCAAAAGCACCAATTATATGCACGCGGAAGCGGAGCAGTGAGTTACCCACCTGAGCGCTGCGGCAGCCGCGGGCGGAGGCAGGGCGAGCGGCGTTCAGCGTTGCAGGTCGCCAAACTGTGATTGCAATTCAAGCAATAACGTTCCAATGGGAGTGTACTTATTTGAACTCTCTGTAGAATTCGTAAAGTAATTATAGGAATAGCAGAACGCTCTGGTAGCTAAAGGTTGTTGAATTGATGAAAAGAGATTAATCAATCTTTCTTTCGAAAAGGATATAAAACAAGTGAAAGGTGTAGTGTAAAGCCAAGATGTTTATTTTCAATGAAAAACAATAGGTAAAATATTCATTTCATACAACATCATCAATTTGTTCTTTTTTAGTAAAGGTTAAGAAACCGAAAGGACAGAAAGTACCTTAATAATTTATCTAAACTTACAGAACTTGAATTCCTTCTTTTCTTGAATCGTGTTTGCAGAGAGTGCTATCTGCTTTTCATCTAACGTGGTAGATGAAGTGTACATAGTGCATGTGTTGCTATTTAAGTATGTTTTGGAGATTTTGTTTCTGGAGTGTCTTGTGTATTTACTTTGAAATGGGAGAGTGTGTTTATTGGAGATTAAAGTGTGTTTATTTAAAAGTGGTTTTATTTTGAGTGTCATTCGTGACCCGCGAGGACATAGAGTCCTCTTCCATGAATCCCATATATTTTTTTACATGTCAACTCTCAAAATAAGAAACCGACTGAGCTATTAAACTGTGTAGTGGGTACAACTCTAAACACATGACAATTTTGGTCAAAGTGCTAGACTTTATAGTGTCCCAATCCTTTTATACATACGAACAAGACATACACAATAACAAAATAAGCTATATTTAGACCAATATGCAGTTATCACCACACTAAAAGAGCCACACTGGATGCCAAGCCTAACTGGAAGGAAAACATTTCAACTTGGATAGAAACTTGGAGCACTTCTCAAATAATGTAGATCAAGAGCTCGTTGAGGTGAGAAATGAGCTCAAAATAAATATTCAATCCCATGCCCAAATGAACGAGACCTACGCCAAGTTAGTGGAGATTTGGGTGGCTCCGCTGTACCCACCCCCATCAAGTCTAAAAGACCCCGAAGACATGGAAGCAAACGCGCTAGGAAGAGCGACTCTTATGCCAGGGCGCAGTACTTTTTCAAGACTAATTCAGCGCTTTCGGCAAAGTGCATTAGAACGGGCATTGACTGAAATAGTGTCGATAAACATCCGCCTTAACACGGATGAAGTTAACGACCTGTACAAATCCATCTGAAGTAACACGCCCCCGATTCAGCTTTCCGAATTAAGAGAGGGTGATAAATTGTTGACACCTGAAATTAACCCAGACACAATTCTATACGTGGTACAAGTTGCCAAAATTAACGTCGTCTGGCTGGAATGAAAAATGTCACGGATTCAAGAGCAGATAAGATAAAAGATATCTGCATACCCTCAGGAGCAAAGATTGAAATATTGTCCCAATTGTACACCCAAATTTTAGACAGTGGCTTTGGGCCTTGTGGGTGGAAAGCTAATCGCACCATCCTTACACCAAAAAAGGGTAAGGATAATACGGTGGTCACTAACGCCCCATCACAATTACTTCTCTGCTGTGCAGAATCTTTTGGGTCACTATGGACAATCGCATTTGATCCGTGGTGAAGTTCAATCCACGCCAGAAATGATTTATCCCTGAACCTCGCTGTTTCGCTAATATTCAAATTCTTCATGAAGCAGTCTGTGACATGAAAAATACAGAGAGTGTTGAAGGTGTTGTGCTAGATATATCCAAAGCATTTGACCCTGTTCCTCTTCTTCCTTGGCCTGGAAAGGGATCCCTGGCGCCTTTACCGATTTGGTAATGGGCTCTTAAGCTTCAGCACCCCTCGAATGACATTTAAGTTCCAATTCGTAGAGGAGTAAATCAGGGGTATCCCTTGTTTCTCCTTTTAATTGAGATTAAAAATGATGATGAGTCATGGAGTGCCTGCTTGAGAAATTGGAAAACATGTCAGGGTGCACGCTACTGGGAAGGAGTGTGTCCATGTTAGCATATGCTGACGATCTGGTGCTGTTAGCAAAAGATGCCCCAGGAGCTCAAGAATTGGTTGATATTGTGGTGGAATATCTTGAGGCCCTCGGAATTGCATTGTCCGTCGCGAAATGTTCATCATTTCAAATTAAAACTTTTGAACTACCCCCGTTCAGTGAGGACCCCTATCAGGAAAGGTTGGGGGAGAGAATTCTTCTGGTCAGTAATGATCATACTATAATAGATCTGGCAGTGAACTATTCTACCTGGAACGGCTTCCCATCTAAATAATCCAATTTTATCGAAGCAGTGTCGCGGCTTTAGAAGGCACATTTAAAGCCCACTCAGAAGATGGCAGTACTTCATACCTACATAATGCCACACTACGTTTATCAATTGGTTTTATCCATGCCATATATGACGACGCACAGGGAATCGGACGGTCAAATCAGAGTGGCAGTCAAACAGTTGCTATATCTGCATATGAGTACTGCAGATGGCTTATTCTACCTGACCAAGAGAGATTGAGGACTGGGATTTCTGTGCCTTGCTCAACACATTCCTAGAGTTGCGCTGAACCTAGGATTACGATTAGAAAAATCTGCGGATCCTGTTTGCAGATAGTTGAGCTCCTGTCCGCGTTTTTACCAACGGACACTAAAGACCACAAAATCACTGAGACACAACTGGCCCTATCCTGAACAAGATTTAAGAGCTTGTAAGAAGAAATGCGCTGATGACGAGGGAGCCGCTTGGGAGAAGATGGGATCCCAAGGGAGAGCGGTTAGGGGGCATATAAACGATTCGTTTGGAAATGCCTTTTTGAAAGATTATCATCTTCTGAAACCTGGTCGTTTTATCACTGCACTCCAATTGAGATCAAATACCACTCCCAATGAAACTACTCTTAGTAGAGCAAGGTCCAGAGAGGATATATACTGCAAGAAGTGCAATACAGCAGCAGAAACTATGAATCACATTCTTCGCCAGTGCATTTTAACGAAGCCAGCAAGAATAAAGCGTCATGACGACATCAAGAACTTCATTGAAGGGAAGATGCTCCGGAAACGGACTCCGTGGTGTCCACGGAAGCCACTTTCTCCGTTGCCGAAGGGGTTATATTCAAGCCTGACCTGGTAATAAAAAGCTGGGAAGGGGTCAACTTGGTCGATGTGACTGTCCGCCATAAGGATGGGTCTAGACTTCTGAATGCAGGGGATCCAAAGGTGGTAAAATACCAATCAGTCACCCAACTAGTCTCCAGTCTCCCTGGCAGCCCAACTTCATGGAGTACCCAATGCCAGAATCCTGCCAGTGCCAACGCTAGAATGCACAGTCAATGCCCTCAAGTCCCAGGGGATCATGTCTCGAGGCGATCTACTGTCTATCTCGTTAATTGCTCTCAGAAGTTCTATTAAACTATACACCAATTTGTAAATTACGATGGAGCAATTTGGCATTGCTGGTAGTAAATGCAGGAAAGACAAGGAAACCCAGGGGATCCTAAAATGCCTAGGAATTACTTAGTTACCACGACTTTAAGTAGGAAGTGAATGCTATTTAATGTAGCATTTAGAAAATTATGTCACAAATAATTTTTGGGGGTACTTTACATGACGCTGGGACATTCCAAAAATGTTTTCAAACAAGACTTCAAAACGTCACGTTGCGTGCGACAGTACAAGAAAATGAATAATTAGGGATGCGCTGGCTTAAATAAGTAATTAAGCAAATATTTATTTATATATAAATATTTTTGCTCAAAAATGGTCACGTTTTTTACTTACTGTCTGGTATACTTAAGCTAAGGTATCGCGCGTACATAAAATGAGTTTTAACAGCTGAATACAGTAGAACCACGATAACTAATTGGGGATGTGGTCTGTTCGGATTCGGAAATGTTCGGATTATGCGAAAAAATGTACAGTACATATATAAATACATCTATGGGATGACTAGAGAATGCACCATAGCGTGCGATTTTATAAAATTGCAACGCAGCGTAGTGATGCATCATCACATTATTACATCGTATCATCAAGCAGACTCAATTCCTTAAGGCACAAGGTTACCGATTTTGCTAGGTGAAAATTACTGCTACTTGTAATAACACCGTCGTTACCAGTGCAATAAACGTTCCATTTTGCCCACTTGTGTTTGAATAATTAGTTGTTTAGTTCTACAGTAATTATAAAATCCTTTCTGTACACCACAAAAAGGTAATATTTATTTTCTTTATTTTTCCTTCATCCCGAATTTTGTCCTGATTATCCCAAATTTCGAATGTGCTGGATTCGGATCAGCGAGGTTCTACCGTTCTTCGCTTATTCAGTCGATACTTTATTTGTTGATCTCTTATTTTTAGTTCACACAACTGCCCCGCAAAGTGTTGCCATGGCTGAGACTCCAGAACGCGGAGCTTCCGTGGAGAGCGCCTCCGTTGGCCCACCGCCCCCACCGCCCCTCGACGCCCCCGCGCCTCCGCCTCCGTTGCCACGGCGCGGCAGATCGCCTCTCGCAACGCCGCGCTGCCCGGACGCCCCACTCGCCAGCCCGCGAGAGCGGCTTCTGGGCGTCAGAGCAAGAAGGCAGCTCACTATGCGACCACGTGTTCAAAACAACTGGTCATTGCGACATTTCCTTGAACAAAAACGGGGCAAACCTGGACACGTGTTCCTCAATTAAGATTGATTGTTAAGTCGCACAGAAACTCACAAAAGCAGAAGGTTCGGATTACTGAATTTCTCGGTGGCGCTATCCACAGCGAGAAAGCGCGTACCAACTCAAATGAAGCGGTAGCTCATTTTTACTTCCTACATCCACCACTAAATCTCTTCCTTCTTGATTTCAATAGTCTATGAAATGCTCTTGTCACGTGGTACATTAGCGTAAGATCCACTCGTGCTTACTGTTTCATAAACTAATGCAAATCCAACACAATGCATTATGATATATTTAAAATTGTTGAAGGCACTTAGTGTCGATTAGTCAAAAAAGCCTGACATTTCGGCGTCCCGTTTTCTTTTTAGGAAACAAGGGAAATCAACTCCAAACAGGACTGTCGGGGCTAGTGGGGGGCGTCTGGTCACGTGAGCTCCCAGCTGCGTGTGGCGACTTCGCCCCTCGAAGGCTACTAGCGCTCCCCGGGAGCCCAAAACAGCTGCACTGGCCCTCACACACAAACGGGATATTGAACGCGAAGTGTTCATCATTAACCATTACTCTTTGCGTGTCGCAACTCAGAAGTGCCTACGTCGCGCTCAGTTGCTCATTACGTGCTCATGTACACGGACCTCGCGCACGATATTAAATAGTTTTGCTGCAAGGGAGATGTGGATGTCATTATCTGGTAACAAGAACTTCTAAAAACTGCTAAAGATTGAATGAATCCTTGCTGGCTTTCCAATTCGTAGTATCATCTAATATTTAGCAAGTGCACTGCACACAAATTAATGAACGATTATAGTCTCAATTTTCATTCACATAATTACATATATTAAGCCGCCAAGTATATTACATATCATTGTAGTTTGTATTCCATTTTATTATTTGTGTGACCGAAGGTATTATTACAATGCATTTGTGTTAACGTAATCAAGTCACTGGTGACGTTACGTGGCATTGTTTGTTTTCAGATTATTCAGTGACTTATGATATTAAATATTGTTCATACTAAGTATTCTAATATTATCCAACTCTACAAAAGGGAATTCCTCCCATATCATAATCTGTTTTCAGCTTGCTGCATGTTCTTCACTTTCAAAAGTAAACGAGTTCTTAAGTAGCTATCGGAAAATGTCTCTGTCGGGGCGAACCCGCCCACTGCTCATGAGCACGCATACAAAATACATAAGCACATTAACAGGCATACTCCTCATCCTAAGGGTCTACTATTCCGGTCTGGCCGCTTTTCAAATTACTTCCCAGCTTCAGATAAAGTTACGTAATGCTGAGCGAAAAGAGCAGCGAATTTGCGGAAGAAAAATTCTTATTACAGGGCCATGGTAACGAAAAAGTTGATAAATCCAGTTTCTTAATTCATAAAAAATCCTCCAGCACGTGGTGTAGACATAATCAATGATTTGTGGGTCCTTGATACCGAAATATCGAATGACAGCAAAACGTCCGTTCGTCTATCTGTCCGTCCGATCAACACTAGCGGCTAAACCGATCAGCCGATCTTTCTAAAATTGATATTGCCCAATTAATTTGGCTGATGTCACAGTTCTTTGAATTTAAAATAGTTATCTTAATTTTGGAGGTGCTTTACATAAAGCACCTGAAAAATTTTGCAAATTTTCCAAAAAATCACTCCATTGTTTTTGATTAAATTTTGTTCTTTGATAGTGTAAAGAACGTTTAAGAGAATGGTGCAGGTTTCACGTTCGTTAAAAAACCTCTTTTTTCGAAAATTGCACAAGTTCAACATTTTTTCGGCGTCTTCATACAATTAAAATATTAAAGATAAAGATTTTCCACTTAATGAAATATGTTTCTGAAAGATAGATTTTGAAATGAAGTCATGTAGAATTTTACGAAAATTTGAGTACCTTTCTCGTGGGCGAAATACGGGTGAGAAAGAATGTACTCTTTTACTATCACTAGTTTAAAGAAGTCATTCAAGAAAATACACACGCCTTGTCGCATTTGCATTGAGCAGCGGCAGTCGGCTCGTTGGCGCGAGACGCGAGCAGTGAGAGCCCGTGCGCCCGAGGAGGGGCGCCGTCGCCGACCGCGCTCACCAGGCCAGAGGCAGCGGCGCTTCCGCGGACTTCTCCTCCGGCACGAAAGACGTTTCTACGCCAAAAATGGTAACGCTCATGTACAGATACTATCTACCCTATTTATTCTGCCTAGCCCTTACTTGGTAAGAATAGAAATTATTGTAATAGGGTTGGCAGTAAATTGCTATATCTTGACAGAAAAATCTTATTGCCGAACCCTGTTTGTGAAAAGTGAATAAACCTTTTTCCGAGGAAATACCCTTTAACACTTAGGGTACCCAGAAATCCCTGTTTTGAGGAAATTACCAAAACTTAAATTAACGGGAAAACGCCCGTCTGTAGTCAGTTGAGATGAAGAATTTCTGTAAAATCAATTATTCCCATCGAATGTGAACAAACTCGAAGCCTTGCGAGTTTAAAATTTTGATTTTGGGGGCACTTTACAAGACGCATCAACAACATTTTCTAAATTTTGTGAAAAATGGCTCCTGAATCTTGAAATTCCTTTTTCCTTGTATAGCATTAGAAGCCCTAACAAGCATGGAGTAGGTTTAATTTTGAATTCTCGGCTATCCGGGAGACGCCGCGTCGTTGGCTGGGGTGCCGACGTTTCGCCTGACATGTCGCAGGCTTCCTCAGAGCAGTGAGGCCCTCACTGCCCTTCACCCCTCCTCACCTCTGCCCCTCGCTCCTGCCCCTCACCCTTCCTCACTGCCCTGAGGAAGCCTGCGACATGTCAGGCGAAACGTCGGCACCCCAGCCAACGACGCGGCGTCTCCCGGATAGCCGAGAATTCATGGATTCGAGCCGCGGAAGCTTACGTATACATCTAGGTTTAATTTTAATTGAAATCCCTCATTTTTTGAAAATTGTAAACCTTTTGACGACGTTGTCCTACAACAAAATTGAAGATAGCTTTTTTACTTTCTCGCATGAGTACGTATTTACAGAATAATATTCGTAGAATAGAATAAGTTATGTAGTGTTCCGGAAAATCGATTTCCTCATTTGAACGGAAATGCAGGTTTTGGGGTCCCCTGATACCGAAAATCTTTTTTTTAGCACGTCCGCCCATCTGTCTATGGACATTATCACCGCCAAAACAATATGTAGGATTTTTTTTCCAAAATGAATATTCCCCGATCGACCTGCCTCGATTCGAAGTGCGGCAACAGTGAAAATCTGACCTACACCATCTACATAATGTATTTCAAGCTATTCGTATGAGAAATTTTAAAAATATAGAACCATTTTTGAGAAAATGTCCCAGGGGTTTCATGCAAAGTACCTTCGAATTTTCAAGAATATTTTTCAAAATCGCATAGTTTCTTGTCAAGCCAGGTCGACAGGTTACATTACGAAATTCAGTTAGGAAAATAATCCTAGCCATAGTTCAGGCCAGCAGATGCCAACTGAAGGAGAAATGGCGTCGGAGTACCTTCCCCTCCCGAACGTTCGATAAGCGAAGCAGCGCGCGCAAAGGGGGAGGAAGAGAGGGGTAGACAGTAGTCGCCGGTGACGAAAACCTTGGCAGTGGCAGTGGGTCTTTGCCAGTGTTTCAGGTAACACTGTCCATCTACTCCCTCTTTCGATTTGGGAAGAAAGGTTTCTTTTTGTAGATCACGTAACGGTAGTGAAGTGGAGCTTCTGTTTGATTGAATAGCAGTATGATCAAAATTTTAACCGACAGAGGCATTACTCAGCAGCCCAGAGAAACCCACAAGAGGAAAATAATTTATGAGAATTTACATATTGCTAGCAATCAGGAAATGAGAAAATGATTTTGCAGATTGAAGCATTGAGGATTTACATTCTCAAACAAAACTGTACATGAAATAATCGAGTGGAGTCGAAATTCTCCCGCCCCCCCCCCCCCCGAGTATCTATTTGTATCAATTTTTTAACATTATTTACACAGGCACACGCATTTAAAAAAAGGAGTCAGAGCTGAAACGCGCTTCTCTCCGGGTGTCGACGCGCTGAGTCCGAAGCCAGAATTGCGCCACCGCCTTCCAGGTGCTTTTCAATCGCGAAAAACAACCGAGAAATTATAAAGTGTAAATCTCGCTGTTTTTTGTAATTAAAACACTGGAAGGGGGTGGAGCAATTCTGGCTTCGGATTCGGATACAGCGTACAAATACATACATGAATGTATGTGTCAAGGGTCTGGGTCTGACAATTTTTGGCTTCTGTAGATTAAAATACCGCTCTGAAGCTCATTAATTATCATATCTATTAGTTACTCATTAATGATCATAATTTTAAATTAATTACGCCAGCCATTTTCTACAAAATCGATGGTCAGCTATTCCGGTATTCCGTACTCCGGTATATCCAGTACTCCGGTATTCAGCTAGCTTCAACCTGAAGCCACAAAACCAAGTACAGCAGAAATTATCAAAAGAATTTAACAAGAAAGTATTAATTAATTACTATTTAATTACTCCATTTTACCATCATTATAAAAAGTAATTGTTTAAAAAATGTATAAAAATTATGGAAGAAATCGCAAAATGAATCCTTACCGGCAAACAAAGATTTCCGTATGCTAATTACATGCGAATTCAGTATATATTTTTACCATACGACACCAGAGTTATGTCCGACAAGCAATTGTTTAAAAAAGGCACCAAAGTCATATTTTTACTACGAAATTTAAAAGAATTCTTAGAATTAAATTTCACTGGTGTACTATAGAATTACTAAACAAATTTTGTAACAAATGCCTTATATTTATTGACAAAAATACTCCAGAATTAATTACTGGTTGCAATTGCTTATAAAGAAGCCTGAAAGTTTACAGAGGCTAAATAGGTATCACCTACATAGCATCGTTGCTATACTGTCTCAGCAACAGAGGAAGTGAAGAAAGTGAGTGCTCTTTCAACCATACAAGTTTAAAACAACAGAAATGCCGAACTAAGTGAAAATTATTTGCGACCTTTTACGTAATCGAGCTTCTTGCCTTGAAAAGAACGAGTACATTCACACCTGCAATTCGTGAAACGGAATACCAACTGTAGATCTGATCCACAGTGTCCATTACTCCTGTTGTGGCATTATAATGCAAGATCATGCATGGATTTCTCGTATCAGCCTGTCAAATTTGTAATGCAATGTTGAAGGAAGCACTGCCGGTATACTTTTCTTTGGCACACATGAAACTACAATAGTATTATTCTACAATGCAAAAGTAGAGCTTTGTACTTCTCGTGTTTTGTTTGGTAGAAACTCAGAATGTTTTTCGCCAGTTCCTACTGCTGTCAAACCAATATCTTATTGCCGTTTAGACAAAAAAATAGCTTTAATAGAACTCGTCTGTGGCCACGTTTTTGTTCGCGTTTCGTAAATATGAAGTAATCTCGTAACCAAATCACCAGCAGAATTTGACACTCGACAAGAGCTCGAAACTGCACTCGGCGGAAGCGCACGCGTGGCCTAGAGGTCGCGCTGTCTCGCAGGAGCGGGCGGGCGCGCGGGGCACGGCGTGCGGCGGACGCCATAGGCTGCCACTAAAACATCTTTGTACCGACAGAAATCATTCCAACGCCATTCGATGACTGACACTCTGCTGTTGGATCAGCACCGAAACGTTCCCTTAAAATACACGAAAGTCGAAAGGTTTGCGAGTTGCACTCCAGCGCGCCCGCTCGAGGGTTAGTGAATATTCTGAAACTGTTATTTGTACGGGATATGCCAGTATTAAATCGAATATGTTGCGGGGTCAGGGTAATTTTTTCGCGAGTGGAGAATCTACGATAAACTGCGTCAATCCACAGTTTAATTACGTGGATTATTTTCCATTTAGATGAGTAACACCACCGACGTGTAATGAGGTTCATAATTAAAAACAAATGAAATTGATGAGTGAGAGTTATAATTCTGAAAATGTATTTCGACATGTTTAATAACAATATATCTCCATCAGGTTTAACACTGAGCTACAAAGAAAATGCAAAATGAATGCCTTTTGGCGTTGTACGTTACAGACTTTTGTTCTGTAGAATTTATTTATTCCGTTCTCCTGTAGCTTTATTTTTAATTACGTTTTGACGCAATTTGATGAACATGCATGTATCAGAGTTTTTGCCCTGTTTTGGAGGTCATTTAAATTAATATATATATATATATATATATATATATATATATATATATATATATATATATGACCTTAATGAAATAACTCACTATTGACAACAAACTTTAAATTAAAGAAAAATCTGTCTTCAATTTTGTAGATGTAGGAAGTGGGAACACCGAAAAAAGATCGTTATTTTGAAATTTCCAAAAATTCTGAGTTAACCGTGAAAATCGGACCTATGCCACTTTTATAAGTATATGTAACTCTATTCTTACAAGAAAATTAAAAAAAAAACATTTGGGGACATTTTCGAGAAAGTATTGAAATAGTCAGGCGACGTCATGTAAAGTACCGGCAAATTTTAAAGATTTTTTCTAAATCTCAAATATGATATTCGATCCATATCGACATGATGATACCGAAAAAAATCATACTTTTGAAAAGTTCGAAAATTTAGAGTTAACCGGGAGCGTACATTACTCAATTCTTATAATCAAGAAAAGATTTGGAGTAGTTTTTGAGAAAATTTTGAAAATGTCCGGGGTTAATGTAAAACCCCTCAAATTTTGAAGAATGTTTTTCAATACTCATAGTTTAGGATCGTGCCAGATAGATAGGGCTTTCTTCACATGTCTACGCATGGCTTTTGCCTGAGGGACTGATACACCTGAGGGACGGAGAAACTGGCGGACAGACGGACGAATGGACTCGTGGATGGGCGGACGTTTTGAAAAAACATACACTTTTGTGTTCACTTTCGGTATCAGGGGGCCCCAAAACTTGTGTATCTATCGAAATCTGAAAATCGATTTTCCGCAACATTACATAACTTTCCCTATACTACGTATATTATTTCGTATATACAGGAAAGTGAATGCCCTTTGGGTTGAAATGTCAGCGTACCTCCGACTTTTCTAAGATGTGTATAGCAAAATGAAAAGTGAGATTTAATACTAGATCGCCCAAAGGGGCCATTTCGACTCCTGGCCATCTTTATGTTCTTGTAACTTCTTTGTTTTTTGAAGATATGATTTTGTAATTTTATGACTTTTCATCATTTTCATTTATCTACAGTATGTTAAGAAAACGAAACGTGAAAAAAATATATTTCATGAATAGTAATCGCCGGGAAGCATCCTTTCGTCTCCTTGTGTGTTGCTCCCATCCTCAATCTTTTGATTCATATATTTCTACGCTGAAATTATTTTAATGTCTCACATTTAATTTCGGAAACCTTCTGAAGCAATATGCAACCTTTCTATCTTTCTTTGTTTTCTTTCTAGGCCTCTTGCAACTTCACGAGATGTTTTGTGACAGCAAATATATCACTAAGTCTCGAAAAGAAAATTATTATGAAATGAAGAAATAGCATTATTAGCACACAAAGGTTGAATGAAAAAAATATTTTTTTCAAATAATTCAGAAAAGAGAAATGATCAAGTATAAAGAACATATTAGTGTTCAGGAGTGCGTTTCGTACTCCAGACGAAATTGGTGTGGTCTTACATTCTTAGAGTTTTTGACAAAGTCTTGTTTCATGATTTTCGATGGTGGTGTTTGGAAGTAAACCAATGACAAATTTCACTGCTTTCATCTGAAAAATTATTCTGCTCTAGTATGGAGCGATACCTTTACAAATGGTACCAATATTATGCGTCAGATAAATAGAGTTGATAAGCCGGCATTTACCTCGTCGATGTATGTAGTACACAGTTCATGGCATTAAAACATGTCTAAATCTGCAAAAAATTGTGACTTTTGGGAGATGATCACTAAAATGCTGTGTCAATGTTTTCACATACATTGGAAATATTGTAGAAATTTTATGAAAACACCTGAAAATGTAGGCATGAGTCACGCATAAGATTACGAAGTAATTAATCGAACGAATCGAAAATTAATCGAACGTTTGAAGTATTCTACAAAATGTGTTCCAAAACTATAGTTTTTACAAGTCATTAAAATTTTAAATCTATAACTTCTTGTACTTAATTTTATACTGTTTATGCTAATAAGGGCATAAATGTAGAAAGTTAATACAATCAAATACTGAACAAGAACTGATGTCATTTGAAACATGGCATTTAATTTCTTCAAGAATTCCGTCCTCAAACACACATCCTGTTCCTAACGGTACGAAACAAACATATGTAAAATATTTCAAATAAATTTGACATATTGCGAGATAGTATGGGAAGTGAATGGCAAGGAAATATATTTTTGAGTCACATGTGAAACTATAATAATTTAAAATTAAATGCTTATAACATGTTTCTATTATTATTATTATTATTATTATTATTATTTTATTATTATTATTATTATTATTATTACAATGTTGTTGAAATTTAATTTACTTTTCAACATATAGTTTAGTTCGTTTACTACGTCACCATGTTTCTTTAACTTCTATTTCGCGGGCCATAAATGACAATTATTGTTTAAAATATTAAGTTTATAAGTAATTAAGTTTATTTCAGTTTTGGCATAATACGTCTACTCTACACTAAATTATTGTTTTTAATGATGTTATAGAGGAGTAGATAAATATTTTTCCGAAATTTCCATTAAAGAGGAAAGGTTGAAGGCTCGGAGCCGAAACGACCTCGCTGGGCGACCTAGGAGGTATTGGTGAGCCGGGCGCGTTAAAACATAGCGTCCAGAATACTTTCAAAGGAAATATTTTATTTGAATTTTTTATAAGTCAAGATACACAACAAATCAATTGAAAGAAGCTCGAAATTCAAGAAAGATTATATGTGTTACATCGCAACTGAAATTAAATTCGTAATATTAAAAGAATATTCCTTCTCTTCTTTACACTTGCACTTTTTATATTATTTTCTTTCCGATTATTACAATTAATATTCCTTCATATCAGTCATTACAGAGTACCACGAAAAATAAAAATATAAGATTAAATGAGAAAATATGAATATATGCCATAAATGATGGAAGGAGTGAAAATTCAGTCTCATATAATTTATTACATATTTAAAATAATGCATATTCGCTTGCATAGAATCGACTGTTTAAAAAATGAAGGCATCGAATGAAGAAAAATGTGTAATTACGAGACACTTGTTTGCCTTGGGTTAATCAACGATAAACGTGAAGGCATGCCGCTAAGAAAGCTGAAAAAGAGTTTAGATGTATTACTCAGGTCTTCGGTTTTCACTTTCTCGTATACGTAAGTTTACACAGAGTAATATACGTAGAACAGAGAAAGGTATGTAATGCTACGCTTAAAACGGTGATTTGTCGACGCAAATCCTCGTATTATGGTGCCCCCTGGCAAAAAAGTAAATAAATCCTCTATTCGAACGTAAAAACATTACTGACCCTAACACGTCATGTAGACATATTTAAGAAATTGTGGGTTCATGACGCCAAAAATGTCTTTTGTTTTCAAACCGATCGTCCGTCCGTCTGTGAACACTACTGAGCTATGCGTAAGCGTTTCCCCAAGCGATCTAGCTCGAGGAAAGGCTCTCACGATTTTGAAAAATATTCTTTAAAAGTGGGGCACTTTGGATTTAGATCTTGGAACATTTTCAATCTTTCCCGGCATTGCTGTGGAAGTAATCAGGATAACCATTGGAAGCACTGATTGGGGAAGTCGACCTTCGAATCGGATCCCGGCGGGCGCCGCAAACGCACTGCGCGATGCTAAACACGCGACGCGAATCGGTGCGCGTCCCGGGCGGATGAGCCGCTTGCTGCAAGCACTTGCGAGTGCGATGGCATGCACTTGTATATTTGTGCGTTGAAATACTATATACACAATCATTTCATAATTCAACGGAGTTTAAACAAAAGCAGATTATTTTCTCTTATCTACATAATGTATTGATATCGAATCAACGCATAAAACGATTTCGTGAGTATCAATAAAAGATATTCCTTCGTGATTCATTCTCTAAAAATACAAATCATACATCGTAATACGTTAAACATATCAGTACTTTGAACATTGCAATGCGAAGTCGAATAAAGATTTGATCGCCTGACCACAGCGCAGGTGACAGATTGATTTAGGATTCCGTGCACGTCGACTGCTAAGGCCATGCGTGCAGTGAGTGCATTGCATTTTGTACCGCGGGAGGAGGTGGTGATCTTCCCGGGGAGATGCGGAGCCGACCTTGGCCGCCTTGCGCAGATTTTTCCCCAAACAGGTATCTCCCACAGTCACTGTTAGGCCACGCTCTAAGAACTCCACTTGTCTCCGGACACGTGTGACAGAGTAGTACATGTAGTAAGTAAGGGTAGCGGGAGGGACGCGGAAGGGGAAGGAAATATCGCGCGTGGCCCGTTTGTTAGGGTACTGCTGCGGCATTCGCGTGGTGTTGATCGGAGAAACCGCGGAAAACTAGCCATATAAATCTACCATCGCCTAAAACCCAATTTCAACCACACTATATCCAAAATGTTAGGCTAATTTGGGGCTAATCAAATGCTTCATTCTCTAATTTTAGGCTCTCTTGGATTTCCCAAAATTGTGGTTGCAGCTAGCTTTAGACTAGAGCTGGCAGCACCTATCTAGAAAATTGATCTAAAAATCAATTAAAAATATGAAATCACGCCCAAAATTTAAAAAAGCTAATTTGATGCTCTAGAGAAAAGTTTCGAATTTGTATTACACAATTCAGAGAAACAAAAAGAAACAATTAACATTTGTTCTAATGGGCGAAAACATACCAAAATCAAAAACCTTATAAAATTATGAAACCCTACCCAAAATTTAACGCTCTAGAAAAAATTATTCCCACATTTCTAATAATTATTTAATAATAAAAATGCAGGAGTATTTATTTCCCTAGATCTTTAAATTAGCTTTACTTTTTGGGTATGGTTTTATATTTTTTAATTAAGTTTTACATGGATTTTCTAGGTGGGCGCTGATAGTTTTAGTCTAAAGCTAGCAGCGCCCACGATTTTGGGAAGGCCCAAAGAGCCTAAAGTTCGGGAATAGAGCAATCAATGAGTTCACATTACCCTAAAATATTGGTAATAGTTTGGTTGAAATTAGTTTTTGCTCTCAGCTAGCTTTAGATGACTCGCAAAACTACCAATCAAAGCAGCCAGCCGCTAGAAATCACCTCCAGAGAGCGAGTTAATTCAACGTGACAAGCTAGTGTCGCAAATACCTAGCACCGTCGGGACTCGAACCTAGGATCCGTCGGACAGAGGGACTGCAGTGACATTTGAAGCCCTGAACCAGTTCTCGCGTTAAACGAAGGCCATGTAAAGCAATTGATATTGTAGTTGATGAAGCCATCATTTAAGATTAAGACCTTAAGCGATGAAAGGGTAACTATGTATCAAAAAAGTATAGATAAAACTAACATTTTTTTCTTCGTTGACATCCCTAGATTGATATGCGACGGTTAATACATTGTCTTTAAACTATTTTGCCTGATTTTATTTAGTATTTCAGCTCAGCGACCCTGCAGTTGACGCCGAGAGGCAGCGTTGCCGGCCAGCGAGTGAGGGAAATGCACTAGTTGACATCTCGTGCGAGTCGGCGCCGTGAGGTCGCGCCCCGCCCCCGCCGCCGCCGCCCCCGCCGCCCCGCCGCGCCACGCCCGTGCGTCAGGCAAACATTTGCGCAGCGGCCGGCGGCCACGCCCAGCGGGCAGGTCGCGCGCGGGCGGCGCTGGCAGGGCGGAGGAGGGAGGTCGGGCAGCGCACACAACCGCGCCGCGCCGCGCCAATCCAGGTGAGAGCCTCGATCTGGTGGCAGCGGGCGCTCGCCTACTCTGCAAATGGCTCACCCACTTACGGATGGAGACATATCACGCAAACAAATCACTCGAATAATGTGTTACACGTTAGCTTACTGTTGGATACTAAATCAGAATGTGCCAACTTCAAATTACAACAACAATGTATTTCAAAAAACAATGTCGGGCCTCGCCCTCCGTGAAGCCCCTTGTGGCGCGGCGCTTCGCCTATAAAGCGGAGCTTATAGACGCTGCTTGCCCCCCCCCCCCCTCGGGGCCAGAGGGGCAGCTCGGCGGAGGCGCGCTCAGGCGATCGCAGCGGGAGGCTCGCTGGCTGGCGCTCGTAGCAGCGTTCGCCCGGACTGTTCCCCGCTGCCGAGCGCTCATAGCGGCGTGTCGTGGTGCCGCAGCCCCTGCCTCTTTGTGGTGTGCGGGTGGCGTTGCTGCCGAATGCGTCTGCTGCGCCGCGCAAGGATGGCTCCACGCTGCTTCTCATCGTCTTTCTAGGGTCGTTTCTGAAACCTCTGTAGCTGGGATTGCAGACATCGCTGGACGCTCTCAGGTTCTGCCGTTCCTGATTCTGGTCTTGCTGTTCCCATGCCTGCGCCGGATGTCCCGTTGTGATTTCGTCATCCACCATCAACGGCTCTGCACGTGCTGTGGCTCCGGTGCCGACACCTGTCCTCTCGGCTGGATGTGATGCCGGTAGCGAAGGCTGGAACGTTGTTAACACTGAAAATGCACAAGTTCTGTTAGCGCTCTTTCCCGCTGGGTTCCTCAACGTGGTCGACGTCTGCAATTGTGTATACACTTTCCTTAATATGCTCTTCATGTCACTTGACAATTTTTGCTGTGGTGTTTATGTGTATACCCTAGATCCTTCATCCTTAATAACTGTGCCAGGTGCCCATTTGCGGTTGTTTTTAAACGTTCTAAAAATAATATGGTGCGAATGGGATATTTGTGTTGATGTGTTCTGATCTGCTCTTTCTGAGGCTGCAAGTGTCATTATGGTTCTCGGTTGCCCATGTGGTTTCTGCCCCGACATTGTCGTATATGACGTAAGTAGTAGTGATGCTGCCAGATCCTTGTCCATTCCCTCATATTTGGCTTTGGTCATGGCAGATTTGAACGTCTGCAGAAACCGCTCAGGTTACCCATTGGAGCGGGGTTGATATGGGAGCGACTCATGCTGTATACCATTACTCTTGCAATACATTCTTAAGATTTCTGATGTGAAGTGAGGGCCGTTACCCGAGGCCAACGCCCGTGGCAAACCATCTAAGTTAAAAATTCGTTGTAACGCCCTCACTGTTCCCTGTGCTGTTGAACCACTTATCTTCACGACGCATGGGACATTGGTTAGTGCATCCTCTACCAACAACCATGTAGTTTCTTGAAACGGACCCGCGAATTCAACGTGCACACTGTCCCCGGGGCCATGGCAGCCATTGCTGAGATGGAGTCTTTTGAAATGCTTGACAAGTTTCGCAACTCCTTATCACCATTTCAATATCTTTGTCCACTCCCGGCTAATAACATTCGGCCTCGCTCGCTGCTTAACACACACTACTCCCCAGCGCCCTCTATGCCACATATCTAAAACGTCTGTCCTGAGCTGGCTGGTACTACAACTCTAGCGCTGCTTCACGTGCCTAGTAATACTACTCCCGCTTGCTCTGAAAGTCTTTCTCTAAGTGTGAAAAATGACAAGTTCCTACCTCTGCATGGCCAGCCAGTCCTGATGTTATCTCTGATTTTGCCGAGTGGGCTGAGCGACACGTCTGACGTTGACTGGACACTGATGAATCAAATGATCTATTTCATGGTCCATTTGCAGGCAGCCTACCTCCGGCGTGTCCAATTCTGCGTCTTCTTTGACATGCTGAGTGGTATTCCTGTGCACTATTTGGTGAGTGTAGTGAGATAAAAATAGGGTTCATGGCTGACGTTTTTCTAGCCGCGTTGTCTGAAATTTCGCTTGAAGGACGAAATAATGTGACAAAACTCCCAAGCAGGGCATTTGCACAAGCAGCCGACATCCTCCAAGGAGATATATCGACTCTGGCACAGTGTATATACGAGAAGGTATATTCACGTTAATTACGGCGACAAACTACATCGGAATACTCCTTAAATGAGAAGATATACGGTCAGCGGAACCACACAAGCTGAGACGTATAAAAATCCGGGATTCACCGTGCTCGTGGTCAAATAGACGAATCACGACGACTTCATTCGACCCAGACCCAATCCAACTGACTAGACTGAACACGTGACGAGAGGGGGAGGCGTGTGCAGAGGAGACAAAGGGGCAGATGCATCCGGGGAGGCGGACGCATTTGTGAAAACCACGGCCGAGTCCAAAGACGCGTGCGGGAATAGAACCGTGGCCGCGGAAGCGAAGCTACTCGCTCTGGCTGCTCGCGTCGTCGCGCACTGGAAGCGGCTCTGCGGCGCGGGCGGTGCGGGGTTCGGACTGCTGCGGCCTAGCGGACCTCTCTCAAAAGTCAATAAATGTGCTTGAGCTGAACTCCATGATGTCATTTCAAAACAAGGTGAGCGCCTTTGCGTTGCCGTAGCCGAGAATCCCTGAAGTAAACGCGCCCTGTTTCGAGCTCATGGGGTGGGTAATGAACTTGTTCCCCAACAAATAGTCGTTAGATTTTATGACTCCGAAGATGATCCCCAACGTTTCTTAGTCTATATGCAAAGACCTCTTCTGATGAATATTGAGAGTTTTCGAAGCAAAGGCTCTCGGTCGTTCTATCCCGTCTGTGTTTCTGGGATGGCAAAAACTACAGAATATTTCTTAGTTAATCATTATATTTTATTTAAAGGAACTTCTGAAATCAGATTTACCTGACTCTGTACTGTGAAACCCATTTTCGCAATTCATCGAATCCTAGTGTATTGATTGTATCATATTTGTTGACTACCCATATCTTCAGTTTTTTCATGTTGCTTCTACTTCCACATACCTTTTAGTTGAAATTTGTTTCTTGTTACATGTTCAAAGTTTTGTTGTTATATTGTGGGAATAAGGTGCACCAATTCTCCGATACGGAACCATACTGATTAATTTAACCGGCGACCCTCCGTCGACCTGCAGGTTTGTTGGGCACTGACTAATCTGAAGCGCAACACTGATTTTGCCGAGGACTGCGCTTACTTGACGTATTTTCATGCGCTCAGCTTTCACTTGTTCCACTTCTCTTCCCTTTCTCTAGCTGCTGCTCTGCAAACTGTCCTGATGTGACCAATTTATCGCCATTGAAACATTTAGCTATAAGAAATCTGCGGTTTTTTCTTTCGTGGGTCACAAAACATCCCCGAAATTAAATGATTATTCCTCGTTTGATCTCGGTCCACTCAAAGCTTTGCGTTTTTGAAAAACATTCTTTAAAATTTGAGGTACTTTAGATGAAGTCCCAGTGACATTTTCAAAATCTTCTTAAAATTGGCTCCATCATTTTAATTAAATGACTTGTTTCAAATCGTTAATATATAAATTAACGACGATTTCTTCACATTATTGAACTTATCAGTATATGTGCTTTAAATGATGTTCCGTAAAGTTCCTGGCAAATTCAATTTTTTTTGTGAAAATGAGCTCTAAATTATATATTTTCTGAAATGCTCAAACGACATTTTCTAAACAAACATTCTTCGAAATTTTTGTACCGATAGTGCTAATTGCACTGTTTAATTTGTATAAAATTTACTTAGTGGTATTATTTTGAGTTTAAAAAATGACACAAGTGTAATTTTATTTGAATGCGCACACCGTTAATTTGCACATTTCCAGCGATTTGTGTACATTCTGGCGTTTGTGAGTGAAAGTGCTTCAAATGACGTCCAATAAAGTTAAATGGTTGTGCCATTCTGCAATACCACTTGCTTAATTCAATAATTATTATGTAATTATACATACAGATATATTGCCTGAGGGAAACTCTAGACGGACAAATGCGACTGAGGTTATGGCGCTTTTGGAATTGTCCGCACACTCGACCGCCACAGCTCGGAACTACTTCCATTCCATACTAAACGTCCGAAAACGCTTTTTACATTTTGCAATCGACCGGTCACAGTGTTGCTCATCACGCTCTACGCTCCTATACACAATAGTTCTAAGAGATGAAGGACAACCTCGAGAATGGGTTTGCTCGATGCCCTGATGTGGACGAATCCTATCATTTCTCCTAAATTTTGGATATGAGTTCACTACGACACTGTCATGTACAAGTTTGATTTATTTATTAGGAATAACAATCAAGCAATACTTCGAGTTTTGAAACTCTAGATCATATTCCATAATTGCAGGGGCAGCATATGCAACCACGTCGATACTTGACTGTACGGCGTGCTGCCTAGTGAGTCTGTTCAGGGGCGCTTGAGTTGACAGAGCAAACAATAAACTTCCGATGCCTTTCTGGCGTAATATAACGCCCCATATGTCCAATTTAACTCAAATCAGCTCTCATTTAATATTCATATAAACATTGTGTGCAAATTTCAGTGCACTCGGTCGAGTAATTTTTGCGTCTGTTTGCGTCATACTTTTATGGTCTCCTAAACTATTTCAATAGTATACTTACCTTTTAAAGCTCTCACAAGCAACCAATATTGATAAATAAGGTCTCTAAAGAAAGATAATTTCACAGATATGCGAAGCATTGGCTTTAAACATATGAAGGATTTCTTTAAAAAAACATCTTAATAATTTATGCCAAATGCAACCCGCGGGACTTGTCAAGAGTGTTGGATCTGCTATATCAGTAAATAACTTCTTAACGAAGCGTTTTGGGGCCTTAAAACTCGCAATTTTGAGATCAATTGCATTAAAGAGTCAACGCCGTAGTCTACAGGATCCAATATTCTTGGACATTCTATTACATTTTAACTGGTCCGTTATTATCCAATACAAACTATATTAATAAGCGATGGAGACGACTGTTTGTGACGTCACGCTCAGGAGGCTTTGATTTCTCCAACTTCTATGTATGCTTCCTGTGAACACCGTGGTTTGCGCCGACTGATGAGAATTATTGCATAATCATTAATTCAAGATTATGCAAATAAACATCAACGACCTTGCGGGGAAAAGTATTAATTCTGACTGGAGACAGTTCCTGGTACCTCTTTTGTTTAATTATTCTTCTGAATTTACTGTTTAAATGTACATATCACCCAACTGTTTTCCAATCGCCCCGTTATGATAAAAATTTATGTGTGCGTCTGATAGGCCGTCTATACAGATACTAATTTATATTTACGTAAAAAAGCGAAATATTTACGTAAAGTAATTTGTTTGAATCCTTGGATTGAGTAATACTATAATTATTACTCTGTTTTTACTCATATTTAATAATACTTCAATTATCAACATTTCATTATACATTAAGCTGTGTACAAGTCATGTCATACAAATATCCTTTTTGTAAACTACAACAATAATAACTTTCGTAAACACAATCTTTCTCTCGTGAATTCTCTTATTCTACTTATTCTGCTAGAAATCCCTCCCATTTTGCATGCATTCCAAATTTTTTCATTAATTAATCATTAATTTAGAAATTTTACTTTAACATAAAACTGGGTCTTCTTACAATGGCAAATACAAATAAAAATAAATGTTCTCCGTTTTGAAACCTTCTTTTCGGAGTTCCCCCGCAAACTTGAACGTCGTCCAATTTCCATTTAACATCCATTTCCAAAGAATTCTGTCCACTTCAATGATGTTCGCGTCCTCCACACACAAAATGTTATTTCATTTCTAATTGTATATTTACTACCTTAAAATATTAAACTTTTACTATCGTTACAAATTCCCAACTCAGAATAATTCTTCCCGGAACCAAATCACTTTCCCTTCCACATCTGACTCACACCGTGTCAGAATATCGTCTGCCCCGTTTTTTCATCTCGCGCGTCAAACAGGTCTCTTCGTCGTTTCTTCTCTGTACTCCCGTTGTTGCTGTCGGCCATATTTATAATTACGTACATTTCTTGTGTTAACCTATCACATAATAGTTGCTAAATAGCGGTGAAAATTGCTTTTTATGTAAATAGTGCGATAATTTCTTTATCGAATTGATTGACATTCTTGTTTCTGTGAAAAGTTTGTGATATAACGTACAGTATCTATAAAATCCGCAGAATCAATAACATACAGAATATGCAACTGTATGTGAAATGAAACTTATTACTTGTTACTCTCGGCGATTAAATTGCACGGAAATAAAGTTAAATAATATTCCGAAGAGTAGGGTTATGCCAGCCCGAGCCTGTATTTCAGCATGGACAACTTCAAGAATCATATTGGAATTATGGGACTGTTGTGAATTGTTTCAAGAACAAGTCTTTAACACTGAATAAACATTTATTCAAAATTTGTTTCAAACGTCAAATTCAATGTTATTTATTTGAATTTTAAATTCCATATTGGACGTTATGCATTATCAGAAATGCTAAATGCAAATATTCAGATAATTCAAAATAATTCCGAAAATTATGTTGCATCATTATTGGCTACTACATTTGATTCTTCCCCGGATTTGCGTAACACTTCCATATTTTTCTCTCGTAATTTTTGATGCAATTAATACTTCACAAAAGCAATCCAATTTGTGTTCACTTCTACTTCTGAAATTTCTCTATTAATTGTTTCTCTACGAATCTAGCGTTGCATGCGAATCTAATGTTAAAAGACGACTGTTTTGTAAGTTTATGCGAATAAGGTGTTAAGTTTAATAAGAATAGATTGTCATTTGAAAATCGGTATTTGTACACTTACGCAAAAAAGGAAAATTGGGAACAAGAATGTTCATTAGTTCTCTATCATTACTCACAGTATTGATTTCTCCTTATTTGCTTGAAATTCGTCAATTTAATAAGTTTTGAGTCAACCTGTTCGTAGGTTTTCGCAAATTAATATTAAGAAACTCGATTATTTGTATCTAAATTAAAATCAAACTGAAGCGCGATTTACTTGGTAATTGAATTGTTCACTTCAAGATATTAACATCAGTGTTGACAACGGCCTGAAAGAAAATTATGGGGCATTAAGTTACCTTTGAGTACTGGCCTTTGGGTATATAGATCTATTTCGGAGGCGTTGGTTTAATTACTGGCAATATCAAGATTGGACCGCCAAAACAAGAAAAAACACATTTTTGGAAATTTATTTGCATCTTTTTCCGCATACGAAACAAATCATTAGTTCCCAATCAGCAGACGGTGCACGTGGTCAAATGGAACACGGAATTTCAAAAACACACATCTGCACACTAAGAGTTTCAATGAATTACTGTGTGGGAACAGTTAAATTTGTTCAAAGAATTGGTTGCCTTGAGCGCGCCTTCTGGTTTAAACCCAAATGCTCTAACCACTACACTACCGAGACAACCAATTCCTTGAGCAGTTTTTGTTTCGTCCAATGAGGTAACGAAAACGGTGACAATGATATACGTATAGGGATATCAATAGACGTCTAATAATTAGGCATGAAATAGATACATAAAATTGGTTATAATAGATAGTTTAAGTAACTTGTGGTAATAACGTTGATTGCACTGAACGAAGTATCAAGTACGGTTGGCGCGAAAGCGGAAGGACGGGCGGCATGCAGGGCACACAACATCAGTTCTCCCTAGACCGCCACTGCGTGCAGTTCAACTTTCAAACGGATTGCGAAAAATATACAATAAAATATTTACCACCCAATTAACTACTACTGCATCACCACATTTAGTAGTATGTTTCAAGCATTAATACTTTTTCAAAAAATAATTACTCCACTTGTCACTTTCATTGGTTCGACATATTTTGTCTTCAAAGTATTGAAATACTTCAATGTAAACACAATTTCTGGAATATGTACATAAGAATTGTACGAAAAAAACAATAAAACAAATATAAGGTGCATATAAATTACTTGTATAAACTAAGCCGGTCCGGAACTGTCGAAAAACATTCTGAGTTTCCACCAAACAAAACTAGAAGTAAAAAACGCTACTTTTGCATTCTAGAATAATATTATTATAGTTTCATGTATTATAAAGAAAAGTATACCAGCAGTGCTTCCTTCAACATTGCATTACAAATTTGACAGAGTGATACGAGAAAGCCATGCAACATCTTGCACTATAATGCCACAAGAGGAGAAATGGACACTGTGGATCATGAATTGAATGTAATTCTTGGCTTCTTTTACGCAGCGAGACTGAGGACGTGAGGCCTGCATCTCCGTCTGACCACCAAATGTTGCTCCGCTCATTTCACCAACCAATGGAGGACGGATGCATTTCTTGGGCGACGAAACAGGCAACTTGAATTTAGCTCTGATGCTTCATTTAGGCTTCAGAATCTTTTACATGCAGGAAATCTACTAAAATAGGACTACCGGCTTTACGTCCCTCCGAATGAAGGCGTACGAAGGATATTTTCGCTCTAAAAATGCACGGCTTCGATCGGGTTTGAACCCACAAACTTCGGCATAACCGATACACCATACGCTAACCGTTACACCATCACCACCGCCATGTCGCCAATGTTGTATTATCCTGTCCAATTTTTCTGTGTGTATTAACTAGTGATAGTCTAAGCACTGTTATGACGAGATTATTTTCTTCATAGTACACTGTGCCTTGCCTTTTTTAATTTGTTACCTGCACATAGATGCAACGCGTCTCTCAGTCCTTTGGGGGGCGTTGATTGCATTGCGCTCGGAGTAACCCTCCATTAATTTAGTGCGCTTATTAGGAGCAATCCTCCGTTACTTGTATTTCATGTCACGTCTCGTCATAGTCAGTTTTCAAGAGGACCGCCAGATAGCATGTCCTTGCACGCCCTCCTATCACGCGCTCCTGAATCACTATCGGTGGCCAGAATTGGGAAGGAATAATGATGTGGCTAAGGTTTAGGACGCTTCACAGGGGTTGGACCGTGTTCAAATTTCACATGAGGTTCTAGGGGATCCTAAGGGAATCGAACTACTCCCTGTTGAAAGGCAGGTGAATTTGCTACTGAGCCACGAGAGCCACAAGTGATTTAAAGAAGAACTTTCCAGCATAAAAAATTGCGCAAATTGAAGAGATTGCGCATGAGGGGGATTTCGATTTTTGTAATCATCCAATAAGCGTTGAAGAAGGAAATAATCACCTAGGATTAAGAAAAACCCAAGTTCTAACAATAAAAATATATATTTTACTAAACAAATTTAGACCCCCGGGCTAACAACGATGGGGCATAAAAATCGGATCCAGCTAAATGCTGGTCCCCCCTAAGAATTGTTGCAAGCACCTGCCACCGCGATAATAAATAAAAACTGAGCCACGGTAAATGCAGGATGCTTGCTTGCGTGGTCCTAGTCGGCCGATTAACGAAAAAAAAAACAAAAAAAAAACAAATTTAGATAAACAACTTGACTTTACTCCGTCGTTGATAGTTCTTTATTGATATGCGACTGTTAATAATGTTTATTTAAATTAAATTAAACAACAATAAAATAATTACAATATCTATTGCTTTAAATTTTTTTCAGAGTGGTTTTTCCAGATTCCGATTTCGACTCCCCGCGCCGGGCTCCCAGTACATCCCTCTAGGGGACACCGATTACCCTCTTCGCTATCTGCTGCCACATTTGCGGGCTCCTCGGCCTGTGGTCAGCACAAGGACACTCGCAAGGCTTTCTGCGCCAACGCACTGTGAAAGACATTGTTGCTCATCCGCGAGAGACAAGGGGCAACGGCCCCGCCCACGTCGGTCCCCGCTGAAGCAGCCTCTGCCACCCAGGTCCCACTTTAAAATTAATATTATATAGTATGTATAGTGTAAAATTAATATTATATAATGTGTATGATATGTATTATAAAATACCAGCATTAGGACGGAAATAAGTTCACAAGAAGTAATGGATTCAAACAATATATGGACTGAAAACAATGAAACCCATTATGTATCTGCGCATTGGACTAGACCATTAACACTGCTGCGATACGAAATGAGGTTGTATACAATTAATGATTTACAAACATTCCATATTCTCATCAGAACGACTTTCCTATAAAGGGGGTTTCACGCTTGTTAGTATATAGTGAAATTGTTCCGGTTTTGCAGTCTGATATTTTACAATGGATAGTTCGCGGTCGTGTAGTTTTAGATGAAAATAAAATTCCGTTTTACTGTATATACACTATGTGATCAACAGTATCTGGACACGCCCAAAATGGTGCTATGGTGTGGTCGTGTTTTTCATGGAGGGGGCTTGCACCTCTTGTTGTTTTGTGTGGCACAATCAGGGCATAGAGCTAATTTGATGTTTTAAACACCTTCTTGCTTCCCACTGTTGAACAGCAGTTCGGAGATGGCGGATGTATCTTTCAGCACCTGTTCATACTGGATGACCAGTGGCGGAGTGGTAACACGGCAATAACATCCCTGGCCTGCACAGAACTCCTTTGTGATGTTTTGAAACGCCGACTTCGTGCCAGGCCTCACCGACCTACATCGATACCTCTCCTCAGTGCAGCACTCCATGAAGAATGGGCTGCCATTTGCCAAGATACCTTCCAACCTTCTAGCTGCTGATTGAAAGTATATCTGCGAGAATGGAAGCTGTGATCAAAGCTAAGGGTGGACCAACACTCCATTGAATTCCAGCATTACCGATGGAGGGCTCCGAACTGGTAAGTCATTTTCAGCCACGATACGTTTGATCACGTAGTGTATTAGAATTTGCGTTAATAATAAACAAAAGGAGACAAAGATATTGAAGTTCTATAGAATGAAAAAGTAAAGTCCTCAGAATTACAGGAGCAGGGCTCTAGGCAATGATCGTCCAGATTAGCAAACAAATACATCAGAGAACTGCTGTGGTGGGAATTAAAATCCGTACCTCTCTAGAAATCTTACAGAAAACTTTCTGAAAGCGCCCTGAAGTAATAGAAACTTCCTATAACCTCTTTGGAGAGCCAAGGAGGATATAGGATGTTTCTTGTACTTCTCTTGTAGGTGTGTCAAACATTAATCCGTGCGCCTCTGTGAATAAAAACTATGTTTTCAGGGGGAAAGTGCGTGTTATTTGCGCGATGAACTTACAATTTTATTTCGTTTTTTGGCTAGTGTTAGATGGATTAATCAATGCTTATTAATTACATATATAAGTCAAACATATATATTAAGCATTTATAGATATAATATATTTTTAGCTTTGTGCGTCAAGTTGATAAACAGTAACACTTCATTCTATGGTTAATAGAATCAAACAACTAATTACTTTTACCAAGAATCAATATACCAAGTACTTATTAATGGATATTCCAAGTGGTGGCAGATGCTTTCTATGTATGTGACCAGTTCGCTATTGATATTTTTAGTTCACTATCTTAAAACTGAAAATCTATCTATTAAATCAATATTATTCTAGCAATCTACCTATGAATACAGACTATACAAACCTTAAACTTACAATTACTTTAAAATTCAATGAATACAAATGTAATTGGTACTAACATAAATAATTTTGATTTTCCTTATTTTATATCAAATATATTATTTGAGACTTGCAAATTCTTGACATTTTAAAAAAAATAGACTATTGCATGGGAATAAATACAAAATTGTCAAAACTTTGCTTTATTTTCTAAAAATTTAAACGATCCATTTTAATTTAAACATGAAATAAAATAAAATATAAGTAAATAAATCCGAAATTTTTGCATGTTTCATTTAAATGAAAAGTCATAAAAAAATCTCATCCTTAAACAATATGTTAAAGACATCTACTGAAAGTGCTCCATAAGGAAACTTTCTGGTCACGAAAACTACGCACCAATGAGAAAAAAACACATAATACATATCAGAAAAACACACAAATACATGATTACGGCTTAGAAATAGGCCATTCATGCATATGATTTGTATTATCTTAACCTGTCTATCACTGAGGTTTACTAAACTTAAAAATAAATATAATGTTATAGATAATCTTGTTACAAAACTTTTTCTTAGTAAATGGATGTTTTTTGTAGAAATATTATCACCAAAATCTCATATAACAAGAAAGTGGAATTATGGTGGATTTTCCTTGTAAAATGATTTTATTTTAAGTTTCGTTTACCAGTATGTAATCTTATAATGTTACACAAACACTAAATGATTTAACCCAATTTCGCGAAAAGAAAACCCTTACCGTCAACTACTAAGGTCATTAGTCCCGTAAGTGTAGTACGTGTTTTTGCTCGAGATGGAGAGGTCTTCCTTCGATGTATGGCGAGATCCGCCGCCGACCTACCGTTGGTTAGCGAGGTTCTCCCCAACCAGGTATCCCCCACTAGCGGGGCACCATCCTAGCCGGGGCAAGCTCTAAGCTCCCGATCGGTGTCCTGGTATGTGAGGTACTATAGTACATGTTAGCGTAAGTGTGTCAAAGGAGAGAGGATAGGATAAGAAAAAGGAAGGAAAGATCGCACGCGGTCCGAGGCCCGTTTGTTACGGTACTGCTCCGGTGTTCGTCTGGTGGTGATAGGAAAAACATGTAAATCTACAGATCAGAGCAGCCGGCCGCTAGAATTCTCCTCCAAATAGTGACTGAATTCACTAGCGACAAACTAGTGTGGGAAATCCTGCCACCGTCGGGGCTCGGTGGTGGCCGCTCCGCGCCTGAGTAAGTGGCGCCCCTGCGGCACCCCTGAGGCGCACCAGAATGCCGGCCCGCGAAAGAATCCGAGAGCGCGCGCTCCCGACCGAGACTTCCATCCGTTTCATATGGAGGCGGAATCCGGCCCGGCCGGCCCTTTGTGCGCCGGGCGGCCAAGGCGGAGGCAGCGGAGCAGGGCACATTGGGACGAGAAGCTCGCCTAAAGGCGAAAAAACAAAAAGTTTGGTTTAGCGAATTCTGGGTACTCTGGTTCTCGGAATGTATAATTCCACGGTTACAAAGATCCGCGGCATCACAGTGACGTTCTGCATCATTGCACACGTACCCGTTGACGGAGCAATTGTTTTCGGTTTTGAACAATTTTCATCATTCAAAATAGGCGAAAATCGTGATGGTGAGTTTGTTAAAATTGTTAAAATTACGGAATTGATAATTAATGTTTAAACACGATGATACAATTCATTTTGTTATTGTTTTTAGTGTAAAAAAGGTATAAGTTCCACAGAGTTCCTCAAAGAAATTTGTAAAAACTACATTCATTACTATTTAGCTAGTGAAGTGTCAAAAAAACGGCTATAAGCTGCTATCTTGCATTTCGCTCATAAACATTTTTAGACGTTTTTCGATTTTTAATCTGCCGTATTGGATCCGCCATTTTGATTTTTGCAATTTTTACATTGTGCATTTTTACATGTGCCCCAAAACCACTGTATACAAATTTTCATTAAATTTGGATACCGTTGTCATATTTGGCCAGTCTTTTGAGATTTTGTCCCAATGTGTGGTGAAGGAAAAAAAGATGGAAGACTTTGCTCTAAGAGTAGAAACCAAAAGATGCGATGGATAAAAGGTAAATCAGAGTAAAGGATACAACAAAAAACGTGAACAAAAGAAAGATACATAAAGAGACGAATATTGAACGAGCGGTAAAATACAAAACAAGGGAGCGAAGGTATTTTAGAAAACCAAATGCAAAAGAAAAGTCAAATACCTTATAGACAGCAAACGTAAAATATATCAAATAGACGACTCAATAGAACAGAAAGTGTATGGAACACACACAATTATGAAAAAATATATGAAAATACTGAAATGATGAAATAATTTTGTTGCAGTTCTTACAACGAGAAGATTAAGATATTATCCATCCAGATATTATGCAGCATAATGAAAAATGTTCAACACGTTGAAAAATATTAATACTTATTTAAATACATGTGAGGTTTTTTAGATATTCGTGTACATGAGTATATGCAGTGCATGTATGTGGGGAGACTCCTAGATACACAATATTATGGCTTTGTAGACTCTTTTATCCACAATCCTGACGAAGGAAATATATTTTCAGAAACATCGGTAATCCCAGACAAGTATTCTTAATTACTTCCATATTTGACCAATTACTGCGAATCTATTATAATACACATTAAAACGGACTTAAAGCGTTCTTCTCAGGACGAAAACATTACTAAAGAAGTAGGAGGAAATAAGGAGAGATAAGAAATCATTGCTTGATTGTTCGTGACTCCAGGCGCGTGAAGTTGTAGGTCATTGGTCCTGTAAGTGCAGTGCATGCTATTTGCTGTGAAGGTGGCGCTGAGTGGCGAGTCCCGGCGCCGACCCCCACCCCCACCCCCACCCGCGCGTATCTCCTACGACTAGGGCATCGCCCCAGCCGGGGCAAGCTCTAAGCTATCGAACGGACTCCCGGCATGTGTGGTAGTGTAGTGCTTGTTCGTGAGAGTGAGAATAGGACAAGGCCGAGATGGGAAAGAGCGCGCGCGGTCCGTGGCCCGTTTGTGAGGGTACTGTTCCGGCATTTGCTAGGTGTTCATCGAAAACAACACGGAAAACTACCGATCAGAGCAGCCGGCCGCCAGAAGTCTTCTCCAGACAGCGGCTGAATTCGACCTAGCTGAGAAGCTAGTGCCGAAAATCCTGCCACAGTTCGGACTCCCAGGTCCTCCCAGTCAGAGGAACTGCAGTGACATCAGGTACGGAAATGATCAAATCTAACCTTAATAGCTGATAAAACGAAACGAAACGCAAGAGAGAAACCGGAGAGAGAAGAGGACTGAAGTCAGCTGCTCCATCTCTTCCACGTCAGGCTCTCGCAGAGACAAGGTCCAGGCGTGCTCCCCCTCGCTGCCCGCCCTGCCCGCTCTTTAGAAGAATCCACCCCCCCCCCTCGGAGAGTCGCACACGGCGGCGGCGGTCCCGCGACGCACAAGTTTGAAATCTCTTTCCAGCTTTTCATTACAGCAGAGCGCCACTCCGCAACTTCCCGGCCCCGCCCCCGCCCCGCCCCCGCCCTCGCCCAGGGCCGATCAGACCCCCCCGCGCACCCCCTCGGCGGCGATGAGATATTGAGTGTAAACTGTCGCGAGGAGAGAGGCACAGACCGGAAGTTTGTCGTGGTGAGGCGGCGGTCTTCGTCGGAAGCTTACTGATTCTTCTCTTCCTTCTAATTTTACTATTTTTTAAATCGCCAATCTGAATGGTGGAGCTAAGAGGGTGTGCCGACTTCGGTCCGAAGTGTCGCGGGCTCGAGCCCTGCCTTGCGCATGGTTGTTTGTCCCTTATCCATCACGTATGTGTTGTCGCGGAGGGCCTCGCGTTGTGCTGAGAGATCAGACGAGCCCCAAGGTGTTGGTGTCTAGCATATGGTCGAAAATGCCTCCCATCGGGACGTTAAGGGTCACCGGCTGCCAGTTGAAAAAAATCCCCAGGAGAGTGATCAAAAAATCCAACTATTTATTTTTCCCTGCTCTGCCTTCACTCAATATTTATTGACATTATTCACATTTATTCCCATTAAGTTTCAAGGTGAAATCGTTCATTTGTTTAAGAAAAAATGTATTATGTGAGTCGACAGACTTGCCCGTACGGATTACAATTTATGAAAATTTTCGCACGATTGTTGCATTGCAATTTGAACTTCTTGTACTCAAAACACGATCATCGTTCCAAAATATTATAATTTTTGCTTTAATAACTTCCCCTTATCCAATTACGGAGCTCCACTGTTGTTGCTACGAATAAATAAATATCACAGCGCAATAAAAATCAGGACTATCATGTAATATTTAAAAGATGTTCACACAATTCATCGTTTACGGAATATCTATTGCTTTCTGTGGGTCATGCTATCTCCGATTCGGTCTTATGAAGACGTCTTATTTTCGAATGTAAGACTACATGAATTATTTAACAGTTTGTGCACTTTCCTTTCGGTTGCCCGTGGCATTCTCGGCCGACGAAGCCCGCGGTAAGCTCCTCCTCGTTAACTCAACGCCGTCCTGTTGCTTAGAGGCGCTCCAATTTATAATAGAAATTAGCTCTTCTAAAAAAATGTGCAGTCCTCTAAAACGCATTCACTCAAGTAATTAATGGTACGCGTACTTCATCACACCTGCCATTCCTCTTGCCATTAGTACCACTACAACGACCACGAATTTGTACGCCATTGCACTGCCCTGCCCGCTCTCCTACGCAAATGCTAGCGCGGGCCTTGCAGCTGGCCCCTTCCGACCGACAGATCCGCAGACGCTGCTTGCTGACTACTCCTACTGCACATCATCTTCAATTTGTCGAGCAAACGCGCTTCCCACACTTATTATATTGGTTATCCTTTTTCTATTTATTATTATATATTTTTAAGCACGAACATTTCTCACGTGTCCCAATCCAAAATTTTTACATATCGTTTTTCACCGGTTCTAACGTCGCGTCGGTCACTTGTTCTTTTTCGCGTATTTCTCTTAACCTTTGTGATTGTCTCCACATAAACCAGAATAACCCATCACAGTACTGTACGCTGCACCGTTGCAGAGAGCAGCGGGTGATTGGCTGGTGATTGAGGGGAGACGCGTCGATGTCGCTGCTGTGCTCATTAGCCTTCCGTGGGCGGCGGCGCACAGTGGTCGGAATCGGCCAAAAAGTGGACAAAATTAGTAATTTTTGTCCGATCTCTTTGAAAATTTGGATTTATATATGTTTTGGGTCCCTGAATACAGTCCATGTGCCACTTCTTTAAATTTCTGAAATCCAAGATGGCACATCGAAGATGGCGGACCATTTTTGTTAAATTTTGATTTATTCTAAAAAATCGTTAACAAAATGATTCTTTTATCTAATTTTAATTATTCTTAAGCATTTTTTTACAATAAAAACATAAAAAGAAAAATCAAAGAAAACAAAATTCTATGTAATAAAATTAATATTTCATAAATAAAACCATTTTTGGCATTTATTTATAATAAAATACTATTCTTATTGTTATATTAATATTCTGTTTTGTCATACTTATGACATATTATATATATTTGTTTTAAGATATCATCAATTGTTTGGAAAATAGCAGGTAGAAAGTTTTTTGCTTGATTAAATATTAATATTTTCTATAAAAAACACAATTAAATATAGTATTTATATAAATTTCAGTGGCATAAATATATATCATTCATGTGTTTAAAATTTATTTGTAAAAGACGATTATAAAAGAAAATATTCGAGAATACTATTTGTTTATGATCGTTAATATATTAAAGTAGTAATTATGATCCTTCGTTATAGAGTTACATAATTTACAATGTTGTACATATAAGTAGAATATAAAATAAAAAAAATAATGCGAATGCAATGAGCAACTTTAACAGGTTTGAAATGGGAATTTATTTGACATTGACAAGTTGTTCCAATTTATAGACTGTAATAAAATTGTAAATTGGTTGAAAAACCGATTTCAATATTAATATTAAATGTTATCAAATTGATATATAATGATGAGACATCACATATTTTTGGTTTTTAAGAATATTCCTAAAAATTTAATTATGTTTAAATCGGTATAATTTAGAAACAATAATAATATAAATATAACTACAAATTAAATATTAAAATAATAATAATAATAATAATAATAATAATAATAATAATAATAATAATAATAATAATAATAATAGTAAATATTTATAACTAAGGTAGTAGTAGCGATCTTCTGAAATGTGAATTTGAATACCAAAATATGTATTAATCAATAGATATCGAAGGAGGATAAAATACTCTGTTTCCTGTTGAAAAATATAGCTTGATAAAGTTTCAAAATAAACATCTTTAGATTTAGAGATACTTTAATATAAAATATAACTTTTAAAATGTAGTAAATTACGTGTAGAATTTTGTTCTCTTACTAGATTGAAACTATACTAATTTAGTAGGTATCCGAACATTTTGTATAGTCATTTGCCTTCTCAATGTTTTGAAGATGATTTCAGGATAAGTTCTTGGTTATTTAGTTTAATCAAAAACGAGTAATATATACTCTATTGAAACAATAATATAGTTTTCATTTCTTCTTTGATTAATATTTTGTTCTGCTATTACTACCTGAAAGTTTAATATGAATCGGTGCTTAAAATTGTTTTCTGGATTACATCTTTCTGTAAATCTTGCAGAAAAATATTTATTTCTATTTAATTATAATTGTTAATGACATTAATAACATTTAATCAAGTAAAAACCTATTTACCAGCAATATTTGGCGCAATATTTACTATACATTAAAGTACCTGCAATAGGGATATGAAAACAAAAAAGTTAGTTGCCAATAATAGAGAATTCGTAAAAATTACTCGTATAAATAATTATATATGCAATTTTTGTAACAATCGTGTTTATATGCAATTTTCCAGTTTTCTCGTTATTTTACAGCTTCCTCTATACACATATTGATATGTTTAAACATGCATATAGACTATGCCATAAGTATAACAGATCAAAATATCAGTATAACAATAAGAACCTTATTTTATTGCAATTAAAAGGCAAACATTTTTTTGTATGAAATATTAATTTTATTACATAGAATTTTGTTTTCTTTGATTTTTCTTTTTATGTTTTTATTGTAAAAAATGCTTAAGAATAATTAAAATTAGATAAAAGAATCATTTTGTTAACGATTTTTTAGAATAAATCAAAATTTAACAAAAATGGTCCGCCATCTTCGATGCGCCATCTTGGATTTTAGAAATTTAAAAAAGTGGCACATGGACTGTATTCAGGGTCCCAAAATATATATAAATCCAAATTTTCAAAGAGATTGAACGAAGATTACTAATTTTCTTTATGTCTTCCGGGCTGATGGGCCGTGGTCCAATTGGCTTTGAGATACCAAACGTTTCGCCCACGACTGCGGTGGGCATCTTCAGTGGCGAGGTCTCGGGCGAAGTGTTCGGGACGGTGGCTGACTGGCGACTGACGCCGCGTTGGTCTCGGCCGCTCCATTTACAGGCCGCGGTTGGGGGTAGTGGAGGGGGCGGTTTCGCGCGCTGGCTTCTGATTGGCTGTCGCTGCGCGAACTGGTTTGCGATTGGGTATCGACCGAGATGGAAGTGGGGCAGGGGTTATCATTGTTGTACGGTTTTACCTTGGTGTTTTGGAGTACGGGAAGCCAAGCAGAACTAATTTTGACTCCTTCTTCTTTCCTGTTAAAATTGTTCGGGTGTTTGAAAATTTCTATGGCTTCCCGTTGTAAGCGGGCGTGATAGTGGTTTATAGAAGATAAAATCTCGGTGTTGTGGAACAAAATGTCGTGTTCTTTTCCCGAAAGAGCATGTTCAGCCACAGCGGATCTTTCAGTGTAGCCGAAGCGACAGTTCCGTTTATGCTCCGTAAGGCGAGTGTTGACAGAGCGTTGCGTTGTTCCTATGTAAACGGAACCACAGGAACAGGGAATTCTGTACACACCTGCTGTCATTAATGGATTTCTTCGGTCCTTAGCTGAACGAAACATGTTGTGGAGCTGAGTAGTAGGCGTGAAAATTGTCTAAATTTGTGCTGCTTCAGGATCTTGCTGATGCGGTCCGTCACGTTTTTGAGATATGGCAGTGTAACAGTGTAGGTTACCTCGTCTTCGGGGCGGCTGCGTGCGCTCTTGTTTGGATGTAGTGCTCTCTTTACTTCTTGGGATGAGTAACCGTTGGCTTGAAGAACATTCTCCAGATGACCGAGTTCTTGGTACAAGTTGTTGTCTTCGCATATGCGTCTGGCGCGGTGGACAAGTGTCTTCATCATTGCCCTCTTTTGGCTTGGGTGGTGGTTTGACATTTTATTCAGATATCGGTCCGTGTGGGTGACCTTCCGGAATACTTTATGGCCTAGGGATCCGTCTTCCTTCTTATTGACAAGTACGTCAAGAAAGGGCAGTTGTCCATTTTGCTCTCTTTCAATAGTAAATTGTATACGGGGGTGAATGCTATTCAGATGTTGTCGAAACTCCTCCTCTTTCTTCCCCGTGGCTCCAAATGATGAAGGTGTCGTCTACGTAGCGCAGCCAGCAATTGGGTTTGCGTGGCGCGGTGTTTAGTGCTGTAGCCTCGAAGTTCTCCATGTACAGGTTGGCCACCATCGGGCCCAGCGGGTTTCCCATGGCTACCCCATCTTCCTGTTCGTAGAACTCACCCTACCATACAAAATATGTCGTAGTGAGTACGTGGTGAAAAGCCCTGTGATGTCAGCTGGAAAACGCTTTTGCAGCAACGCTAAAGTTTCAGTGACAGGAACCATGGTGAAGAGCGAAACAACGTCGAAGCTAACTAGTAGATCGCCTGGTTGTATTGTCAGGGTCTTCAGTTTTTCGACGAAGTGCGTCGAATCCTTGATGAATGTATCTGTCTTGCCTATGTGGGGTCGAAGCAGAGAGCAAAGGTACTTCGATAATGCGTATGTAGGAGAGCCAATGGCACTGACGATGGGCCGCAACGGAACTTCCTGTTTGAGAATTTTCGGTAACCCATAGAGCCTGGGTGCTATTGCTTCAGATTTCTTGATTAAGCGTTGTTTTTCTTCAGGAATTGAAGACTCTTTAAGTAGCTGGTTAGTGCGGCTGAGTATGCGCGACGTGGGGTCACGTGGCAGCTGTCGATAGACGTTCGGGTCCAGAATGTCCTTAATTTTGTTTTTGAAATCCGTTTTGTTTAACACAACGGTTGCGTTCCCCTTATCAGCAGCAAGAATGATCAAGTCTTCATTGTTGTTGAGTTTTCGTAGTGCTGCTCTCTCTGCGTAGGAGAGGTTGTTCTTGGGGGGTTTTGCTCTGTGCAGAATTCTAGATGACTCTCTACGGATAACCTCAGCTTCATCAGTGGGCAGCGTTCGTATTCCCGACTCGATCTTCGAGATAATGTCTTCCACTGGCACTGTCGTAGGTGTAACCGCGTAGTTGCCTCCCTTAGCCAGGAGAGATGTTTCTTCCGGAGAGAGCTGTAGATCTGACAGGTTGACCACAGTGCGTTGTAGATCGAGCGTAGGTGGGGCTGCACTGGTTTGTGTAAGCCGATTGTATTTCTGTATTTGTTTCTCAGAAATCTGTTTCTTGAAACAGATTTCTTCTACTTCAACTTTCTTTCTAAGAAACAGATTTCTGAGAAACAAATACGTCATCTAGAATTCTGCACAGAGCAAAACCCCCCAAGAACAACCTCTCCTACGCGGAGAGAGCAGCACTACGAAAACTCAACAACAATGAAGACTTGATCATTCTTGCTGCTGATAAGGGGAACGCAACCGTTGTGTTAAACAAAACGGATTACAAAAACCAAATTAAGGACATTCTGCATATGCGAAGACAACAACTTGCACCAAGAACTCGGTCATCTGGAGAATGTTCTTCAAGCCAACGGTTACTCATCCCAAGAAGTAAAGAGAGCACTACATCCAAACAAGAGCGCTTGCAGCCGCCCCGAAGACGAGGTAACCTACACTGTTACACTGCCATATCTCAAAAACGTGACGGACCGCATCAGCAAGATCCTGAAGCAGCACAAATTTAGACAATTTTCACGCCTACTACTCAGCTCCACAACATGTTTCGTTCAGCTAAGGACCGAAGAAATCCATTAATGACAGCAGGTGTGTACAGAATTCCCTGTTCCTGTGGTTCCGTTTACATAGGAACAACGCAACGCTCTGTCAACACTCGCCTTACGGAGCATAAACGGAACTGTCGCTTCGGCTACACTGAAAGATCCGCTGTGGCTGAACATGCTCTTTCGGGAAAAGAACACGACATTTTGTTCCACAACACCGAGATTTTATCTTCTATAAACCACTATCACGCCCGCTTACAACGGGAAGCCATAGAAATTTTCAAACACCCGAACAATTTTAACAGGAAAGAAGAAGGAGTCAAAATTAGTTCTGCCTGGCTTCCCGTACTCCAAAACACCAAGGTAAAACCGTACAACAATGATAACCCCTGCCCCACTTCCATCTCGGTCGATACCCAATCGCAAAACAGTTCGCGCAGCGACAGCCAATCAGAAGCCAGCGCGCGAAACCGCCCCCTCCACTACCCCCAACCGCGGCCTATAAATGGAGCGGCCGAGACCAACGCGGCGTCAGTCGCCAGTCACCCACCGTCCCGGACACTTCGCTCGAGACCTCGCCACTGAAGATGCCCACCGCAGTCGTGGGCGAAACGTTTGGTATCTCAAAGCCAATTGGACCACGGCCCATCAGCCCGGAAGACATGAAGAATATTGACTCCGGCCGTGAAAGCCTACAATGCTGTATTACTAATTTTGTCCACTTTTAGGCCGATTCCGACCACTGTGCGGCGGTGTTCCTTCCGCTGGATGCGGCGCCGACCTCCACGGCGACGGGGCGGCCCCCACGCGCTGGCACGCACGCGCGCGGTCAGTGGCCCCTTTGGTAGGATTCTGCGCGGGCGCCTGAGACTAGCGTTCAGAGCAGCGGTGCCAGAAGAGCGCCAAGTGGGAGGCTGCGCGACGATTGACTCCTCGATTCTGGCCACGCCAACTACGGGGGGCATTATCCTCACAAGTGTACTTGGCGTCAGAAATACTCCTAAACAGATTCCATGGTTCACGTCTAAATTGTAATAACAATTCTGTAGATGTGTCTATTTCCGTTTTATAATATTATGTGGTGGTTTCAGAATCATCTGGCGTATTTCTCTATTACGAGTTAGAAGTCCTATCAATTTCATGCTGCTATGATAGATACTTTTATGGGATACGCTAGAATGTTTTCTGGAAATGGTGTTATTCTTTGTTTTTCTAGTTCTTTGTAATAAATAAAGCAATAATAATTACCATCATACTCTCAATTAATAATTCCAAATAATATCCATGCATGAACTACCTCATGACCTCAAACAGCATCAACGTACGTGATGACGAAACAGAGACGAAGGGCTGACATTTTATTTGTTGAGATTCTTCGTCGCTAATGACAATCACAATTCTACTCCGCAAAAAAAAGCAGCTATAAGATTATAACTTTAAATAGTTCTCTGAAAATTAACTACTGATGCTACAGAATAGCACAGACATTCCCGTATTCATTTTTTATTTCCATTAGCTTATACTAGCTATGGGGACTTGCCACATACTCTTGACAGCTGCCATATATCGCCACTTAGAAAACATTTTTTTCACATTTTATTAATTTTTCGGTGTTCTAATAGTAGAATAAAAATAAGATTTTAAGAAAGTTACAGAACAGCAAAACCCTCGTTCTAAATGAAAATTTCCTTTGACAAATTTTGACCCTTTTTTAAGAAAATTGTGTTTAAGCACTACTGTAAATTCGAAATTTGAGGCTCTAATTCACAGGAAAATTTTGAGTTTTCGAAAAATGTTTTTGAAGTCAGAGTTAGACTCGTTTTATCAACCATGGATCTTTAGTACAACTGGTTTATTTTTACTTGTCCGTATACATGCATACGTACACACGGAGTAATGCATGTTGCATAGGGCGGGTTAAATAATGCTGCGCCAAAGAAGGGCGGATTTTTGGCAAAAGCTCCACTGAAAAGCCCTGACAACGAAAAAAAGCGATTTTTAAAATTCAAAATGTGGGGGTACTTTCATGAAACACCCGTACATTTTCAAAATATTCTCAATAACGGCTGCATTTTTTCTTTAAATTCAAAATGCCGCGATTTTGAAAATCTTTATTCAAAACTTAGAGGTACTTTACATGAAGCCACCCGGACATTTCCAAATTTTCTCAAAAAACGGCTACAACATTTTTCTATAACTATTTTCGCATCTTCCTACAACTATAAAATTGAAGATAGAGGTTTTTCATTCATATAAAATTTGTTGTGCATAATAAGTTATTTCATAATAATCATCTACTTTTTTTGTGAAAACTAAAGCAGTTTTCGTGCAATATTGCGTGAATATAAGCAAATTTATTAAATAATCAAACAAATTTTTCTCAAAAATGACTTCGATCGCAAGTCCGACTGCCCCGGCCGCTACTGGTGCCGGTCCGGGGTCAGAAAGAAGTGCATTTATTTGTGAACAGTGGTGAATTAGGAACGTTTTCAACTTACCGTTCAAATTTACTAGTGATACAGTGGTGACCGCTCTTATTTGTGTACAAAGGTGACTTCATTCTCGTGTGAACAGTGGTGTGTATCAAGAACTATTGAAAATCAATACCGCCCATATATAGTGAAGTGAATAATGTTAACTGACCACGTCCCCTTCGGGGGACTAATCACACAATCAACAGAAATACTAAATAACCAAGAAAACAGTGAAGCTCTCGTCAACAATAGTACGAACGGATCGACTCTAGAATACAGTGACGTAACACAGAACCTTCAGCAACAGCATCAATTTTTATTGCATGAACATCAACAGCTAAAACAACACTTACAACAATTAGTGCAACAGAACCAACAGTTACAATTTCAAATACAGCAATATGTGCGTGAAAAAGAAATCTCAGCTACCCTGCTAGAAGCTACAGCAACTAACGGCCAAGCATCTACAACGCAGGAAACGGCCTCAACCCTGTGCAGCTCATGGCAAACAATCCCGCTGCGTCGACAAAAAAGACGCAATGATGACAACTCTATACGGCCCTCTAAGAAGACCAACAGTGAACATGACCCCGTATCATCAAAAAACAGGTATGAACATCTCTCTTGTGATGAAAATTTGGAAGAAACCTCGAAATCTGAGAAAATCAATGATACGACAACCAAGGGCAGCATACAAGAACAAGACAAATTTCGAACACCGCCTATTTTCATACCAGGCGTCAGAGTAATATCTGATATGATCAGATCTATTAAAGAAGTCATTAAAGATGAAGACTTCTCATATAAACTTGCCAAAACCTACCAAGATGAAGCCAAAATTACAATGAACAATGTGAAAATCGTACCTCAAACACCGGATGTTTATCGAAAGCTTGTTAAACATCTGAATCTAAAAAATATTGCTCATTATACATTTCAGTTAAAACAAGAAAGAGCCTTTCGGGTAGTATTAAAAAATATGCACCCAACAGCAGACGAAACGGAACTTAAAGAAGCTGTAGAAGCACAAGCCCACAAAGTAAGACAAATTCATAATATCAAGCATCGTTTAACAAAAGCACCTCTACCAATGTTTTCTGTGGACTTAGAACCTCAAAGTAACAACAACAAAATATATGACGTCAAATACTTACTACATGCAAAAATAGGTTTTGAACCACCGCGTAAAGAACGAGAAATAGTACAATGCAAGCGATGTCAGTCCTACAAGCACAGTTTCCGTTATTGTACGCTTCCGTATAGCTGCGTCAAATGTGGAAAGAATCACGATAGTCGAACCTGTACTAAAACGAGAGACACACCAGCTACATGTGCTCTATGTAGCCGTGACCATCCAGCAAATTATAAAGGCCGCGAAGTCTATCAAAAAATTCGTAACAGCAAGTATCCTAGTCAAAGTCAACACTGTAGAAATGCTACGCAAAACATAACTGAAGGTAACAATTCAAGTTCACTAACAAGTAATCAAACCATAGGAACAGGTAGACAGCTCACATATGCACAAATGGCCCAACATTCGCAAATCAATAATCAAAATGTGTCGTATGAAAATAATCTGATATCCATAATGCAAGAATCATTTAAAAAATTCGAGTCCATCTTAGCAAAGCAAGCAGAACAAATCTCCAGCCTAATTAATATCATGACTGCAATAATGAAGAAACTATGAGGAATTTACTGCGAATTGTGTCCTGGAATGCCAACGGAATATTTCAACATCGAAGAGAGTTAGAAATGTTTCTACATCAAGAAAATATTGACATACTCCTAGTGTCTGAAACACATTTTACCGAAAGAAGCTATCTACGTATATCTGACTACGAAGTATATTGCACAAATCATCCAGATGGGACAGCTCATGGAGGCACAGCAGTAATAATTAAAACAAGAATCAGACATAATATGTACAAAGATAATGCTAAAGACTATCTGCAAGCAACCTCTTTACAAGTATACGATAAGTTCGGTCCGCTCGTTATTTCAGCTATATACTCCCCTCCAAAACACAAGATAACCACCGATCAGTATATCACGTTTTTTAGAACGCTCGGCACAAGGTTCATTGCTGGAGGAGACTACAATGCTAAAAATCAACTATGGGGATCAAGACTGGTAACTACAAGAGGACGCGCTTTAGAAAGAGCCATCTCTACACTAAAACTCCAAACAATTTCATCAGGAAATCCCACATACTGGCCAACGGATGGTAACAAGGTACCTGATGTCTTGGATATCTTCGTCACAAAGGGAATGGCACAGACCTATCACACAATAGAACCGTCTTTTGATCTTTCATCTGATCATTCTCCAGAAATACTGACAATCAGTTCTTCTGAAATCAAAAAGAAAGAAAACATATACCTTACAAACAGAAAAACGAACTGGGAAGAATACAGCAACTGGCTTTACCATAACACCACTGCCAAGGTCCGTCTAAAATGTCCAGAAGATATCGACGATGCTGTTGAATACTTAATACAACACATTCAACAGGCAGCCGTATATGCAACTCCAGAAATGAGAGTGTTTGAAAAAAATAAATACCCATCAGAAATACTAAAAATGATTAAAGAGAAAAGACAGATGAAGATGACCTGGCAACGCACTCATCACCCGGACGACAAACGAATACTCAACAGAACGTCCCGCCTCTTATCAAGAAAATTACAAGAAATTCAATCGGAGGAAATGAAGGAAAGAATAGAAAAGTTGTCACCCTCAAAAGCTACAGATTACTCCTCATGGGAAATTACTAAAAAATTAAAAAGGCCTACAAAATATGTCCCCCCTCTTCGTAAAACCGATGGAAGCTGGGCTAGAACGGAAAACGATAAGGCAGAAGAATTTGCAAAATATTTTGCAAAAACTTTTCAACCACACCCCTCAGCACTACTCACAGAGGAAAAAGAAATCATAGAATTACTGGAATGTCCCCATCAAATGTCGCCACCAATTAAATTCTTCTCAACAAAAGAAGTCACAGCAGGGCTGAAACTACTACCAAATCATAAGGCTCCTGGACATGATCGTATTACAGGGGAAATGCTTAAAAAACTGCCTAAGAAACTCATTGCCCTTGTAACATCCATTTTCAATGGAATAATACGCATCGGACACTATCCTTCGCAGTGGAAACTGGCACAATTAATTGTAATCGCAAAACCAGGAAAACAGCTACAAGATGTTTCCTCGTACAGACCAATAAGTTTATTACCTTCTTTGTCTAAGGTATTCGAAAAACTATTACTATTTCGCATATATCCATTACTTAAAGAAAATGACGCAATTCCAGACCATCAGTTCGGTTTTAGAAATCGTCATTCTACAATAGAACAAATTCATAGAATAGTCGACACCATCAACGGAGCTCTAGAAAATAAAATGTATTGTTCCGCCTTGTTTCTAGATATCGCGCAAGCGTTCGACAAAGTGTGGCATCAAGGCTTGCTATATAAAATCAAGAAATGTCTGCCGCATCCATACTATAATATACTTCGATCCTTTATTTCAGATCGATTTTTTCAAATAAAATTCGGAGATGAAATAACACCGTTTCACCCAGTATTATCAGGAGTGCCACAGGGGAGCATCCTTGGACCAGTGCTGTACACGCTGTACACCGCTGACTTACCTCAGTCCCCAGATGTCACCACTGCAACATATGCAGATGACACAGCCCTGCTAGCTTCGCACGAAAACCAAGAAACGGCAACAATAACACTGAAAGAGCACCTCGAGCTTATAAACAAATGGTGTAAACTCTGGAGAGTAAGAATGAATGAAACAAAGTCCAAATGTATAACATTTACCCTCAGACGAACAAGAAATACAAGAATAGAAATAAACGGAAAACTAATTGAAAACGTAGACACCGTCAAATATCTCGGACTACATTTCGACAAAAAGCTAACCTGGAAGAAACATATTTCGACTAAAAGAAAGGAAGCAGAACTGAAAAGTAGACAAATGATATGGTTAATAGGAAGAAAATCTTGTTTAAGTCTAGGAAACAAAATTTTACTTTACAAAACAATACTCAAACCTATCTGGTCTTATGGAATTGAACTCTGGGGAACAGCATCACATTCAAATATAGAAATAATTCAAAGATTTCAATCCAAATGTCTCAGACTATTAAGCAATGCTCCCTGGTTTGTATCAAACGCCACTCAACATGAAGATCTCAATATCACCACTATTAAAGAGGAAATCACTCTCAAATCTCACAAATACCAACACAGACTCGAAAATCATATTAATCATCTGGCCATAAACATCTTAGATAAAAGCACAATGACAAGAAGATTGAAAAGAGTACATCCTCTTCATCTGGACCACAGATATAAATAATATTTTTCTTTTAAAATAATTGTTACTGTAGATATATTTTGTTTGTCACAATGCTTGCACTATTGTATGTTTGTTTGTTATTGTGTTATTGTTACTTCAATGTGATGTTGTTTATTGTTGTTCTTGTTTGTTTGTCTTTTTTTCTCTCTCTCTGAACTGGACAATTAGTTTAAAACCATTTTTAAAAGAACCAGAATTGTATGGTTTCTTTACATGTCAATAATATATGTACAATTGTATTTGCCGAATGTTCGAGTAGAACAAATTGCAAATAAAGCAGATGTTAAAAAAATGGCTTCAATTTTTTTCTTTAATCTCTGGGACTTTTGGTAGTGGTTGCGGTAGTGCTATTTGCACACCTAATTATAACGTAAAGTTCATTTCGCGCTATTTTTTTCAAAACTTACACAAATGTAATTTCTTTAAAAGAGCTATCACGCTGTTATTATGCACATTTGCAGCAATTTGTAAACACTTGTATTTGTGAGATTATGTCCTTCAAATGACTTCATTAGAAGGTTTTCGAAAACTCATTATTGCAAACATTATTATTCACAAATTTCCAGTGAAAAAGTGCTTCAAATTTCGAATGTACTCTAGTGCCTACGCGCCATTTTCTTAAAAGCGGCTCTAAATTTCTAGAAGAAAATTGCCATTTGGGACGCGGTTTTGCTGTTCTTTCAAATTCCGAATATAATATTTCCGTTCTACTATTATTAAGAAACCGATAAATTAAGAAAATTTTAATAAATGTACTTTTGGCGGCGACAGATGGCAGCTGGAAAGAGTATGTGGCAAGTCCGAATAGCTAATCGAGAGCAAAGAAAACATAAAACTTTTACGGGAATGTCTGTGCCATTCTGTAGCCCCACTACTTTTCGTATTCTTCACATACTTTATGCTTTTACATTACTACACCAGTACATTTGTAAAAAAAGCGCTTTAAAAGTTGTCCTTGTCTCGTTGCAATAAAAACATACGCCACACCAAGGAGCATTGCCCGAGCCTTTTGAACTCGTCCCCCGCGCTTTGCTGTGCACTTGGACAACAAGACAGCGCTGCGTACTGAGTTGCAAAGCAGACGGATTAGGCTTCATAAAACGAGACCTCTTGCCACGGGTGGGGGCGAAACAGGGAGGGAAAGGATGGTGAGAGAAAGAGAAAAAGAGAGGGAGAGAGAGAGTAAGCGAGAAAGAGAGACATAAAGAGAAACAGAGAGAAAGGGACAGAAAGAAAGAGTAAGAGAGGGAGAGAGTAAGAGAGAGGGAAAGAGAGAAGAAAAGGGAGAGAGAAAGATAAATTAAATGTGCGGATAGTGATAAAAGACAGGAGGCTGGAAAAAGAAAAACAAAAGAATTCGAAGAGGAGATGTCGAGGACCTCGCAGTGCGAGAAAGGGAAGGGAAGGCGGGGATACATGAAGGCCGGAAGCGAAAGAGCTGGTTGGAGACAGAGGTGGAGATGAGCGGCGGAAATAGAGGAGAAACGTGAAGCCCGCGATAACGATGGAAGAGTAAATAGTGCAATAGATGCAGAAGTAGTGGGCAGGGCAGGCATGCAAGTGAAAGCAGAAGGAGAAGTGGGATAGAGATGGAAGTGGAAGTGGAATAAGTGCTGAAGTAAAGTGCGAGGCAAATTCGTATGTGAAGGCCGAGAGTGAAAATGAAGTGGAGTTGAAAAAGATGAACGGGTAGAAGAATCTATGGCAAAGATAGAAGGTAGCATAAGAACATTTTCTTACTACGAAGACAGAATAAAAGAGGAGGTGAACAAGAAAATAGAAATAAATGAAAATTAAAAAAAGAGTTAGTCGATACGAACGTGGCAAAGGATGCTTAAGACAATTGACAACAGCAGGTATAATTCTTAGAAAACTCTACTCATAAAACAGCATTTAAAGGGCAACATGAAGGTGGAAATGTTGATTGCTAAGAATTCAACAGACTACATTGTAGAAGGGAACAGAGCGCCGAATTGACGAAGTAGAGCAAGAATAAAATGAGGGGCAAAGAGGCAAAGGGCGGAGAAGGAAAATACATGTTGCGTTCGCGAAGTTGTTTGTGGCGCAACGGTGGGGCGAGAGGGAGGCCGGCGGGGTGGCGGTGGACGCCAGGGTCGAAGGGGATTGCAGCGGGAGGCGATCGCGCAGACGCAAAAGGGGTTCGGAGTTTACAGCTACACATCAGGCGTGGGCGTGGAGGATACGAACGGCGCCAAGTGAATTCTGCTACGAGACTTGCTTCAGACTAGTATCTTACAGCAAGCGGATTACACATGTAGATATAACACTAGAAAAAGAGAAAATGTTGAAATTTACTACGAAAATGAGGAAGATAAGATAACTGCGGCTATAATGTCCGTACCAGAGAACGGATTTATATTATTTAGCAACATGAAGTCGTTTTAACACCGCTACATTGAATTAGATCGGCAATGAAATAAAATTAGTTTTATAGATTACATTTCCCTTTTCCGTTCGGAATTACCCTCCGATTTAGCTTGATCCCCTTCTCAGCTGCCATCTATCGGCGATTGAAGGGTCTTTCAGGGATTGGCGTGATCATTACCGCCCCCTGCAACTCTTTAGCCCCCTCGTTCTTCCCGAATATCACGCAGAGGCAGCCCTTTGCCCACCTCGATCAGGCATCCAAAGAAGCCACTGTCTCACCTTGGTTTTGTCCCATCGCATCGTATTGAACACAGGGTGGTAGTTCCTCCTTCACACATGAACAGAGGTATCGCGTTCAGATGCTGGTCAGGGAAGGGGCCAAGGCAGGATGAAGATACTAGTGCATAGGAGTAGCCTCTGCAAGTAGATGGCCTGGGTTGGATCCCCGTGCGCAGCGGAGAGTGGCCTCACACGCACGCCCTGCCCGACGACGCAGGGAGGGCCACACGCTCAGGCGCATACGCACAACTTCAAACCGCCACCGCACGACCCCACAGTTGTCTGACCCGCGTCATTGCAAAAAGACAAGAAGAAGAAGAAGAAGAAGAAGAAGAAGAAGAAGAAGAAGAAGAAGAAAAAGAAGAAGAAAATAGTCGCCGTGATTATGCGACTCTCGAATATATCTGGATCAAAAATAATATAGTAATTTTCGTAGTTGTGTTGCCTACCTAAGTAGCTAAGACATTTGTTTCATTACAATGGTTGGAAATAAAATTCATTCTAGCATAATGAATCTTGTAGTCGCCAATTAAACAGTTGAATGAGTGAAATAATCTTATCCACAAAGGTTTCAGTAATTCTTCTATAATATCAATAAAACAGTCGCGCTTCTTGAACGATGTTTTCTCCTTACAAGTGAATCCATATAGCATCCGTACAATCATTTTCATCTTGACTAACTAAATAATTAATAGATAAAACTATGAAAATGCCACTTAATTGTTAAGATTAAAATTATTATATAAAAAGGATGATGTTTGGGGATATAAAAGATTTAAGATATTCCAAAAACTATCGAACGATCGGACATTGTCAAAATAGATGTCAACAAAAGTGAGCAATATGACAGGAAATCAACTAGTCATTCTATACAAAAATAATAAATAGACAATGGGAAGTATCTTAGAATGCTAAATTTCAAACAGTTTATTATTATACAGCATTGTAGGCTTTCACGGCCGGAGTCAATATTCTTCATGTCTTCCGGGCTGATGGGCCGTGGTCCAATTGGCTTTGAGATACCAAACGTTTCGCCCACGACTGCGGTGGGCATCTTCAGTGGCGAGGTCTCGAGCGAAGTGTCCGGGACGGTGGCTGACGGGGTCAGTCGCCAGTCAGCCACCGTCCCGGACACTTCGCCCGAGACCTCGCCACTGAAGATGCCCACCGCAGTCGTGGGCGAAACGTTTGGTATCTCAAAGCCAATTGGACCACGGCCCATCAGCCCGGAAGACATGAAGTTTATTATTATGTTGCAAATATCTTTTTGTATTTAAGAAACCTGAAAGGTTTTGTCAACTATATGCATATTTTCCTCTACACAAAATCAAACATACAGCCATCACCATTTCTTCTAGAAACTTCTTTGCAATATTTTTGATAAATTTGTGTGTATTCTCCACATCATATTACAATTTTGATAATTTCTACACAATTAAAAAGTATTCAATATTTCCAAAACGGACTTTTCATTGTCAGTCAATAGATTAAAAATTTAAGTGAAATAAAAAAGGTTGTGATTACTTTCAACTGGGAGTTAGAGGGGGAAAAGGGTCTAATCAAAAAATTCGAAATAAGCGAGTTCGAATTGTAGAGTCGGTTGTATTCCCTCCCTCGCCGCCACGTCGCGGCGCGTCGCCAGTCGCCATGACGACGCTCAGCCCGACGCCGGGGCGGTGGCCGCGTCCCGATGGAGCCGGAATGAATCGTTCACGTGCGAACGAGCGACCCGCGAACGAATTACGGTCGTGAATCAGAAAGAAGGGCGCCGGCGCGGGGCGGGGCGGGGCGGGGGCGGGGCGTGCGATGATTAGAAAGGCTGCGTTAATGGAGGCGATAGGCACTAGAGCGTTCGACGCTGTCATTCGGCGGGGCGGAGCCGCGGCGGCGCGGGGCGGGGCGGGGGCGGGGGCGGAGGGAGTTGATGAGGCCTGTTGGTGAGCCCACGTTCACGCCTCCGACATCGATATTGCGGCCGCCGCTTTCACAAGAGGGGAACATTCACGAGAGATTCTTTGCACAAGATGCGCGAATATGCTATTTACGTATTTTTACTTTCCCGCACACATACCTATATGCGGCATATATACGTAAGTTTAGTAAAAGTTATGTAATGTTGCGTGAAAAAACGGGGAAATTTGGGCAGAAGAAAAATGATTGCTAGGCTCTGATAACGAAAAAGTGGATAAGTCAAGTTGCTTAATTAAGAAAAAATCCTCTAATGTGTGGTAAAGTCGGAATCCCTGTTTTGTGGGTCCTTGTAGTTTTCACGCAACATTTCGTGCAACATGTGTCATTTTAAAAAATAACAAAACTAGATTTTCTCAAAAATGGCTTCAAATATTTGCTTTAAACTTTTGGTACGGATAGTACTAAATGTATTCTGTGAGATGACAGAAACATCAGTTTCCTCTATTCTTTTGTTTTCCCACAAATTACATTTCTTTACTTGTCCCTCACGTCGTTAATATTTATATAAGAGACCAATTTGTTCAGTTTATTACATTATTAAGTACACGTGCTCTAAATAATGTCACATAAAGTTTCTTTAAAACGCAACCGTTCTTCAAAACTAGCTCAATATTCCACATTTTCAGAAACACTTAAACGCCATTATCTCAAAATTGACTCCAAATTTTTCTTCACATTTATCGAAAGGATAGTGTTAATTGCACGTGATGTTCATTTCGAGATATTTTTTTGTTTTTTCAAAAAGACACAAATTATTTTTTTTAAGATCTCTCATCCTGTTGATATGAACATTTTCTGTAATTTATAAACACTATTGTATTTGTGAGTGGATGTGTTTCAAATGACTTCTAATGAATATTATCGAAAACCCAAAACTTTTCTGTAAAAGAGAGCTTCAAATCTTGAATTTACAGTAGCGCTTAAATGACATTATCTTAAGAACGTCTCCAAATTTTCCAATGAAATTGCTATTTTGGTCGAGGTTTTATTGTTCTTTTACATTCTTAAAATAATATTTCAATTCTACTGTTAGAAGATCAAACACATGAGAAAGTGTAAGAAAAATTAAGAAAATGCCAAAAAATACTTAATGCGGTGATAGATTACAGCTGGCAAGAGTATGTGGTAAGCTTCAACAGCCAGCCGAGACTAAAGGAAATAGATCACTAATACGAGAAACACTGTGCCATTTTATAACACCACTAGTTTAACTATTACATTTTATACGAAGTTGTATTTTTAATATCACATATCAACATACACAGATCCACAGAAATTCTAGCATATCAGCTTTTCCATTGTTGGTACTTGGTTCAGAATGCGGTTGTGTAATAGTTTTTATTAGTATGTTAGTTAGTATTTATGAAAGGTCAAGATGACGTTATCCACAGTAAAGCAGTTCGAGAATGTGCAGGGAGCTGCGACTTAGAATTTGGTGAAAGGAGAGAAGTAAACAAGAGAGAGGAAAACAAGGAGAAGGAAGTAGAGAGAGAAAAGAAAAAAGGAGAAAGACAGAGGAGGAAATGAGAGAGAGACAACACGGAGAGAGTAAGAGAGAGAATAAAAGAGAGACGAAAAGAGAGGGAAATAGAGGAGGGGGAAACGGAGAGAGGTACGGAAAAGGGGGAGGGAAAAAGAGAGGGAGAGACGACTGAAGAGAGGGACGACTAAAAAGAGGGAGGGACCATGAAAGTGAAGGAAACTGAGAGGGAGATAACATAGGAGGGAGGGAAGAAGTAAGGGAGGTCTAAAGTGAGGGAAGGAAATGAGTGGTAGGAAAAAGTGATAGGGGGAAGTAACAGAAATAGAGAGGAAGGTAAAAGAGGGACTGAGATAGAAAGAGGAACTTGAGAGCGGGCAGAGAGAGACGAGTTGAGCTAGTTGACTATATGTAGAAACAAAATTAATCGAGATTTTTCGTTACTAAGACGCGGTTAACAGTCTGACGAAAATATTACGTTTTTCTTCACATGTTATAAATAGTTTTTCTTCTTAATTGGTAACAGCGAGATAGCAAGAAATGAAATTGGGTTCTCCTTTGATTCCCTTTTTGGAATGTAATAGTTAATATTACGTTTTCGGCGGCAATTACACTCCTGCTTGTAGCTTACATTTTACTTGTACAAACGTCTACGTTGGAAAGTTATCCACATTTAATTATTCCACCACATTCAATTGTCTTTCAATCAATCGTTTGAAACCGTTTCCACTGGTAGATACAAGAAGAACGATGATGTAAATGAAACTCCCAGCGAGGCATCGAACCAATGGCCGTCGGCGTGTGGGGTCGACGCCCGCTCGCTGCGAAAACAACCGCTGGACAATGAAGCGTAATTCAGCGGCCGCGTTTTACGCAGCACATTCAAAGCCCCCCCCCCCCCCCCCCTCCACGCGCTAATGAAGATTAATTGCGGCGGACGACAGCGACGAAGCGCCTGGGCGACAGCTGAAGAGGATTGACGGGTGGATCTGCCCCCCTTCCCCACACCTGCCCTGGCTCTTCCTCCTCACTCGCACACGTCTACGCTCACGCCTTCACCTTCACGGCGCCTCGCCTCGCCTTCGCCGCGCTACGCCTTCACGCTTTCCCTTTACACTACGCCTTCGCGCCACGCCTTCGCGCCACGCCTTCGCGCTACGCCTTCGCGCCTCGCCTACGCGCATCAACTTCGTGCATCGCCATCGCACATCGCCTTCGCGTCACGCCTCCGCCCCTCGCATTCACGCTACGCTTTCGCGCCTCGCCTTTGGGCCTCGCCTTGCCATCGAGCCAGACCTTCGCGCCACGCCTTCGCACTATGCCTTCGCGCCTCGCCTTCGCGCCTCGTCTTGGCGCTCGCCTTCGCGCACGAATCACTTTCGCGCCACACCTTCGCGCCTCGCCTTCGCGTCACGCCTTAACGTCTCGACTTCGCACCACCCTCTCTTGTTAAAAGACATATGAAAGGGAAACAAGAGAGGAAGGATGGAAAATGCAACAAATGAGCTACTTCTCTGTAGTCCCTCATTAGTACGTGACTCGACGCCCTTCAAGGGGCGAAATTTTGTAAAATATTCTTCTAGCAGACAAATTGTTGTGAATGAGTATGACTTTCACCGGAGAGGTTGCACAGTGGACAGTGGCAAGATTTTTGCAGAAGCTAGATAGGTCGAGAGTTGTCGCTGCCTGAACAAGACTTTCAGCGGTCGGCTGTCCTTATCAGTAGTTTCCTGTGATTGCTTCGAGCAATACTAGGCGAATGCCGAAGCAGTATCCTAACAAACGGGTAACGGACGACGCACGATATTTCCTTCCTCATCCTAGTCCTATTCTCCTCCCTTACGTACACGTACTTACACGCAATGCACAATCCCACATGCCGGGTGACCGGCTGATTCCTGGTTGGGGAAAACCTCGCTAGTCAACGGTAGGTGGACGCCGGATCTTGCCATCCAGCTTGGAAATGTCACCGCCACCTCACTCGCAAAAACATGCACTATGCTTACGAGACTAATGACCTTAGCAGTTAACTCGTCCGGAATCACTAAGCATCAATCACTGTGGCTTTCCTCCCATTTAAAGATGAAACTCCTAAAATTGTAATATACATACATATATATATATATATATATATATATATATATATATATATATATATATATATATATATATATATATATATATATATATATATATATATATATATATTACAATTTACTAATATTGAAAGACATATTGAATGTGGAACTTCTTCTGCTACTAGCATTACTTCTGTCAGCAATTGTTCCCACAATGAATGAATTATATCTTACTATGTATATTTATATTTTGCTGCACATTTTCGTACGTTTGAAGACTTCATTTAATTTGAATCTTTACAAAATTATAACTGCACCGTAAATTTCAGTTGTATGCTGCTCTTTTTGTGATTTTTGTGAAGTATACCAATCAATTCCAAAAACCTTTGCCTTATTGCTTCAGCCAGGGTGTCGTAAGCTATTGGTGACATGCTGTAAATTGATGATGTCACGGCCGCTTGAATTCGAAACGAGTTTCTAGTTTCCATTTTATTATCATCGAAGTAAATTCATTACCTATTTTGTTCTAAAAAGAATGCCTTTTGGCAAACTAACAAAAAAATTGGGTATTGGCAGAGATATTCCAGTTTTACTTTTCTCCTTCTATAAGATTAACACATATTTATATATTGGTTGCTGGAAGTAGAAATTGAGAGTTTTATTTGGAAATTCTTTATACCTATGAAATTCTGGTAAATCGGAAGCTTACGTTACTGTTATGCAAGACGTTGAGGACTAGCTTGCCTGGGTATTAGCTTGACTCTACTATTTTGAAAACTATCGAAATTATGAGAACTTTGTTGCGTTGCTTTTTCAAAATATCACGCGCGCTGTGACGTTCATTGTTAACGTTTGTGATTGGACTTCCTGTGTAACTGGTATGTTTGTCTTGCTTGGCATGAGGAACGCCGCCTTGAGAAGCGCAGTTGAGGGCTGTTGAGGGGAGCGGGGAGCCGGTGTTCCTCCCGACCGCCGCCGCCGAGCGCCCCCCGCGCCATCGCCGTCCCGGGTGTCCCTGTGAGTGCACACGCTGCCTCGTGTCCTTCCCATGAGTCACGAGGGTGGACTTCCTACCGGTTATTATATCTCTTGTTTAATATATATTAAACTTTTTGTTTATTATATCATAATTGGAATAAATAATTTCATAAATAACGCATTTCAGAATGTAACAGAATAACATTGAAAACAGAGTATTATCAAATAAATATATAATATAAATCAAATCTCAAATAATATTTTTCTAGAAACTCCACTATATTTTCTACCAAATTATCGTGAAGAACGTAACAAATGAGTGCGGCACAATCTGCTTAAGTCGGCACCTGTCTAAGCCGGAAGCTGCCAGGAAATTTCTTCGCCCGCGAAGTTAAATGACATTGGACAGGGCATAAAGCGGAACTTTTTTCGTGTCATGCGGAAAAATTCTTGTAAAACGGAATTCCTATGCATTTAATGCAATTGGCAGAGGGACGCGAGATGTTCGTAATAAAAGGAATGCATGTGCAACCTTCATTTAAATTCTCTATCCTTGTGACTCGTGATTTACTCGTGGTGTCCGGACATCGAAGGAGATGGGCTTCAGTTGCAGCGCAGAAATCGACCTTGGATTATCTTGTGACTCAAGGCGTAGGCCGTAGGGAAATTCCCTCTCCGTCGACTCTCTGAGCATGGGAAGGTGTGCGGGTATGGCTTCTAATCACGCGTCTCCCGGGCCCGTGTTGAAAATCATAACGCTTCGACCAGACACACATTGCTCAAGGCCATGCGATGGTATCAGAAAATGAAAGTACTGAGGTGTAACGCATTGTGCGTCGAAAGAGTCAGAAAGCTGCCCGAATACAGCCAGTAAGGTGTATTTTTTTTATTTTTCAACTCAGAAGCTGCCAATGAAGAGTGTTGAAGTGAGGGTGATTTATTGGTGATTTCTTCAATCAAAACGTTATTATAATTATCAAAATACATTAACATATGAAGTCATATAATATATATATATATATATATATATATATATATATATATATATATATATATATAAGGAAGGCCGAAATATTTGTTGTGTCCCAATCGATTTCGGCTTAGACAGATTTTACTGTAATGGGAATGTTCAATAAATTTCTTTCATTTTTTATAGTTTTCTTCAATTCATTATTTCAACAAAAACTAGTCATGTTATACAAGAAAAACAGGTTTTTAAAATATATCTTAACTTGTGGATAAATAAATATCTCTGATCGTAAATAAAAATTGTTTTAAACATTTCTTTGTGAGAATCTCCTTAGCCTTCCTCACCCTTCTCGTCTGTCTGTCCGCCCGTCCGTCTGTCCGCCTGCCCGTCTGTCCGCCCGTCATTCTGTCCGCCCGTCCGTCTGACCGCCCGTCCGTCTGTCTGTCCGTGCGTCTCTCTGACTGCTTGTCTCTCTGTGAACAATGCTAACTAAATTGGTAAATATCAGGCGATTTTCTCCAAAATTGATATTCCCCAATCGAGCTGAAAGATGTTGCGGTGTAACCGATATATCAATTTTTGGGGGTACTTTACATGAAGCCCATGGAAAGTTTTCCTAATTTTCAAAAATATGACTCCATTATCTTTTATTAAATTTTGTGGTTAGATAGTGTAAAAGACGTTTCAGAGAATGGTGCTGATCTGAGGTACGTTGAAATTTATTGTAAATTGAAAAAGTTCAAAATTTTTTCGAATTCTTCCTACAACTACCATTAGAAAAATATATTTTTTTCCATTAATGAAATCGTTCTTTTAAAGATAGACTTTGAAATAAGGCCATGTACAATATTTTGAATTTTTGTGTACTTTTTGGGTAATTTTATGTGAAAATGCTGCTGTTTTAGCACCACAAGTTAAATTCTTTATTTGTTAAAACCTGGTTGGCCCTTAAATTCGTATGTCAATTTGATGTCAATATTAACAGTACCTTTTTGCAAGAAAGCCAATTAAATATTGTTATTGTACATACAAAAACTAGAGTGAGGCATGATTCAGCAATGCTCCAAAATTCGAAAAACATGGACAAATTTTACCAGACCACATATTTGTGATTGTTACTACATCCGGAGTTGTTTGGCGACGTTTGTGTAGTACTCTATTTGTATCGTACTTGTTTACTTTACAGAAAGTTATGAACTAATATAATTTTTTATTTTTGTTACTCATCTAAAATTTACTCTTTAGTTTTATTGTTCCTTTTGCATCATAATTAGGTAGGTATTGTCAGAAATAATAGTTGGTACGAATAAATAATATAACAAATTAATAGTTAATGAAGGAAAAACAGTTTAAATGCATTTTTTCCTTTCAAATCAGCAATCGCATGCTCCATTGAAAAAATGAATATTATACGAACGTACTGTATTGTGCAAACGTATTGGCTCTTCTTTTGTTTCCGTCTTGTATTTGTTATCTATGGCAGAGGTACAAATATCCCTCACGGGAAACAAACACGTCAAGCCTAACTCCGCGAGGAGAAGTTTTAATAATTTTAACATGCAATTAATTCGTTCACATATAATTCGATATAGCGAAACTAGAGAGCGGGATACTAATTGAGTGTGACACTTTGGCCAGGCGGCCAAAACGTCGCCGTTTTTCTGGGTGCTAAACGCGTTTGTCACAAAGACTAAAACATACATTTTATCCGATGTTTTATCTATTTTAATTTTGTAAACATTAGTGTTTTTGATAAGAAAAATCCTAGATAATTAGATATAAGCAAAAAAAATAGGGGGAAAATTTTAGTTTTTTGTGGCAATTTTCGTACTGAACTTAATATTTCTCGATGTAGCAAGATTAAATTCAAATTCAGCGCCTCCTAAAAAACTAGAAGCCGGTAAGAAAAAAACTGCCATTTTTTACGTATTTTACCTGTTGAGCACAATTGATGGGACTATAATAACATAATATAATATAATATAATACAATTCTGCAGGGACTGTAATAATAATTCTGCAGTAACAATTGGTTGTGCGAAAAGCATCACAATGTTTTATGCATTATTTTTAAGATAAGAGATCAATCATCGCAGATTTTTTTCTTTTCTGAAGAAAGATTTTCATTCATAATCGTATTTATAACTTAAGAAGTGGGAACACAACAATTAGGAAATAAAGCATTCAGTTATAGTTCTTGATATCAAATGAAATCGCAGTGAATAGTGGAGGTTTAGTGCCAAAAAGTAAATGTCAATGAAAATTAACTTCGGAGATAGAAAGGACATAGAGGATATATTGTTAAGTACGATTGGATATGGTAGTTTGGTATGACTATCTTAAACAGATACTGCACTTGCACCACATGTGTAAGATCAATAGACTAAGCGCATCGAGGGTCCCTGAATCGGAGCCGTGTTTGTGCATTCGAGAATATTGGTAATTGTCATGTGCGTGGGTGTGAGCGGGCGATAGGGGGAGCATTCATCAATTATGAAACCAACGTGGAATAATAGAGAAGTGGCTACGTCTCCCAGTGTCTAATAGAACTTGATTGTTGTTGACTACTGTACGTATACCCCCATTATATTACCCACGTCTTCATTGGCCTCGGAAGAAATCAAACCAATTGGGTACGGTCTCTGTAAAATTACAATAATATTTTCAATTTGTATAGACATTATTTGTTCAGAGGGATAACAGGTAGAAAGTGTGTATCTAATGTCGATGTCTCACTTTAAATATAAAGAAAAAAATATTTTCGCTGTGAAAATGGAAAAAAATCTTCTCTATCGAAATGAATTTGTATAATCTAAATCAAATGACCTTTAATAATCCATTGTTAAATTCCTTTTCTGAACTATAATTTTCATTTCAATGTGGCGAACAACAAACAGAAATGTAATGGTAAGAAAAGTGAGCAAGGTATGTTAATTTATTTTCTACTCAATACCTGACAAAATTCACACTCATATACACTTCACCGGATAAGATGGTACAAGATGGCTCTCCTAAACCTCATGCCGTATAAGTAATTACGCTATAACTCTACTGAAAAATATGATTTTTAAAAGGTTTCTTAGCTCCCTATTCCCATACTCTCTACATTCCAAAACGTGTTTTCTATTTCATTTTTGTGATCTTCATTCTAGTTTATCTAATTGAAAAAATGTGAAAAATAAGAAAATAATGTATAGTATTAGAAAAACCTTTTTAATATTTTAACAGTGCTCAATTCAAGCGCAAACATTAGTTTTGAAAAAGTAACGAAATATTATTTTTACTGTTTTTAGAACCCAGGAACAGACTAAAACAAATGGTGTAACAATGGGACATACTTTTTCGCGTTATTCGAAACAGCTATGTAATATTGAAATATTGCATTTTCTGTGCTACTCACACCTCAGCCATTATTTCAAAACATCCAATGGAACCAAGAAGCGAGCAACGCACTGTTGCCAACGCAACGTTGTCAAAACTACGTAGATTCACTTGGTTAATAATATCAATACAGTAATTAGAATATCTGCAACTGACATCAAAAGAATGACTAAATTTCTGGCTGCTCTTTCAGGAGTTGCCATTCGTCGTAATATAACAGATTCGATAGCCTTTCATTTCGTCGCCGACTTCCAATATCCACACTTAAGATACGATAAACACTACTGCTTTTCAACAAAGAGAGCGTCCATGGTTTCTCTGGAGAGGGATGGTGATATAAACAAAATGAGTGCTACTCAAATGCTTCTCAATCGATGCGGAATTGTAGCAAAATTTCTATTAATGCTGTGGATTGCGGAAAGAGAAATACATTAATACATTGAGAAAAAACATTGAATAAAAAATAAAAATTCGAGAAAAAAATGGAATTAATATTGACATTATCAATAGGAAATTATAATTAAAATTAAATTAATTACTTTTCATATCATTTATTCAATTTTTCTCGTGGCCCATAGTCAGTGAGAACCTGTATATATTTCATTACTTTCAAGCAGAAATTGCGTAAAACTACATTTTTTTCAATAAAAATTGTACACGGCCTTTTTTAAAGTGCTTATTTTGTACAACAGACTTTGTCTAAGGTAAAAATATTTTATCTTTATATTTTGTAGTTTTGAAATGTTTTTGGCAATTTTCAAAAAAACGAGCAATAACCAAAAATGCCCCTAGTACTAATATAATAATAAATGTAAATATCAGTCATGAAATACACAAAAACTACTCTTTTTTCAAAAAAATTGTACGTGACCTTTTTTGAATTGCTAATTTTGTACAACAGGTATTGAGATAAACATCTCTATCTCCAATTTTAAAGTTTAAAAGTATTTTTTTCCAATTTTCGAAAAATAAAGGATGTTAACGGAAATGAGATCTGCGCCATTCTCTTAAACGTCCCTCACACTATTCAAATATCACTATAAAGTTTAATCAAGAAATTTGGAGACTTTTTTTTAAATTTTGAAAACGTCCAAAGGGATTCATATACCCCCCATAATTAAACTTTCGGTTTCAAAATCCAGGGTCCGTTATATCAGCTAGAACGGTTGGGGAGTATCAATTTTGGGGAAAATCAGCTCAACGATTTTTGCGTTAGCGTTGTGCACACACATATTTGGTCGTCAATTGATTTTTCGGTACGAAGGAACAACAAAACACGGATTCTGGCTACACCAAGTGTTAGAAGATTTTTTTCTATATTTAGTAAATGTAATTATCCATTTTTTGCTTTCCAGGGCCCGGTAATAAAAGTTCTTCGTCGATTTGAGTAGCACTCATTTTGTTTATATAACCATCCCTCTCCAGAGAAACCATGGACGCTCTCTTTGTTGAAAAGCAGTAGTGTTTATCGTATCTTAAGTGTGGATATTGGAAGTCGGCGACGAAAATGACTGCAATAATTTGGTGCAGTTATTTCAGTGTGTATTATACATTTATACACATTGTTTTAGCACCAAGTAATATTTTGACTTAAGAATGCAGTTACAAATTTTATTGTTTTTACAGCTTTATTATAATTTGTATTCGAAGGCAGTTTAGAAGAAAATATTGACTCAAAACCTGGAAAGTGTGAACCTGGTGAATAGATAGCCAGTCCTGTATCGAATAGATTTCAGAAGAAAAAGTAGGAGTTGCAGGTTATGACACAAAAGAGATTACTGCAACAAGCAATTAAATCGTGCATAACTCGGAAGCGATGCATTGTAGGTCTTTGAAACCACGTTTGCAAGTCCCTTTTGCGACACAACGTTATTTAGGATAGGGAAATTGTAAACAGATGACGTGTTTTGGGGAACACGTAAGTGACAGATGGGGAAATGATGAGTGACAAGTCGAGTGCAGGTAAAGAACAGAAGGGAACAGGTTGGATCCTGATTATGTTCCTCTTTAGGTAGTATTTTACAAATTAAGACCGCTTTGAGTTCCCCACTCCATAGCAAGTGTGGTCAGAGTAATACAGAAGCCGAAATCAATGCAAAATGAAATTGAAGGGGAGATACCGAAATTATCTTTCGCGATAAAATTAAAGGGACGATTTTATTTTCTGTGCATTTTAATCTCAACGGTCAGCAATATTAGATTGGTTTGTCTCGCACAGTGATGGGTCTGAAATGTTGTAAATCTCATTTCGGGGGATGGGCGTTCGCAGTTGAGTGCTACTGGAAAATAATTTCCAGTTTTCATGCAATTATTATTTACAAAGTGCAGAGTTTTCGAACGTGTCCGGATTGTATATACTTATTTGCATAGACACTAGAATAAATACTTAGTTAAGGGGAAATTCAACTTTTTTCTCCAGTCTGAAACAACTGCAGCTCATGGCGAAGCAGCGAGCCGCGCGCTCTCGGCCTGAGAGGGTCGCCGCGTCCGAGTGTAGTTCAACGTCTTATCACCAGTTCTTGTTATTCACCAAAGCGGCCACTTTGTTGCAGCCACTGCACGGGTGTGCTCCACGGGGCCACCTCCCCACGCGGCGGAAGCATATCTCTGTTTGTCGGTGAAACAGTGTCCCCGAACAAAATAAGCTCCACAACGGACTGTAAAACGGGCTCTCTTAGGAGCGACACAGCCGCAGCACTGAATAATCTGCACGACACGAATATCGGCGCTGGTGAGGGCTACAGTCAACTAGGTGTGCTGCCGGCCAACCTCCAAGCTGCCACAAACTGCACTATCGGACATCAAGAAATTTATTCACTACCACTGGAGAAAGGAAAACAATTAACATATGAAGAATCGCAAAAATACATTTACTTCTTTCAACAACGAGTACTCCATTACCAACAATTAGTTAATCAAAATCCCTACTCCCAAAACCACACCTTCTGTGGAACATCTACCTGCTTCTGCTCCTCAATTACACGACAGAAAACAAGAGCCGGAAGTATCAATTTCTCCAGATCAACAGCAATCAAATGCCAGCATCCTACATTCTCGCAAACCAGGAAAAGATCCTAGATTGAGAGAAACAACTACAACTACAACAATCTACAGACCCATCAGTTTGCTTCCCACCATTCCGAAAAATTTTGAATTATTGTTACTCAATAGACTAAATAAATTCCTTACCGAAATAGACGCCATTTCCGATGAACAATACGGCTTTAGACCTCATCATTCATGCACGCAGCAATTACTGAGACTAACGGATAATTGCCGAGAGCGAAAAGAAACACACTAGCAGTTTTCTTAGACATTCAACAGTAGTATGACAGGATCTGGCATGCAAAATTAATGTATAAATTACGTAGTTTGGGAGTCTCCGATTACATCCAAAAAATAATCCATAGCTTTCTTACAAACTAAAATTTCATTGTGAAAGTCAATGACACATTTTCAACCCCTCGAAACACATCAGCAGGTCGCTGATATTTGTTGGCGGCACTGCAAACTCACCAATTCCAGTTCCAACAGCATCTAAATCTAATAACAAATTGGGCAAATAACTGAAAAGTTAAATTAAATCCTTCAATATCAGTAGCAAAAGTCGTCTCATTAAAACTTTTTGTATGACCACCCCCGCTACTTATAAATAATAATGCTCTAAGTTGGACCCGAATCTCGAATAAGTAAAATATCTTGCATTAAATTTACATACAATTACTGAAAGCAACACATTGACCTAAAAGCACAAAAGGCAAAAACCAAAATCTTCCAATTAAGACCTTTACTAAACTCGTACAACCATCTGCATTCACGCTATACAAATCACTCATTCGCCCAACACTATTATATTCAAGTCCGATTTGGATCAATGCGGCCAAAACCAATCTCAACAAATTGCAAGTATTTCAAAGCAAATATTTAAGATTAATAACAAGAACACAATGGTTCATTAGTAATAAATAACTACATCTCGATCTAAACATGAATGAAACAGCACACCAAACAGCTTTCCTATCGAACAACCATAACACAAATTTATCCTTCATAAAGGCATCAACTCGCTACAGACTCGGAAAACATCCCAGATTCAAAACCAGAATTAAGAACAGATTCCCGCTCCATTCTTGCCTCCAGATATTTGCAAATATTGAATAATTCTCTTGTTTCCTCTCCATATATTAAGATTACTAAAGTACAATTTTAATCTACATTAAGTTAATTAGATTAAGTCATCACGTAATTGCTAAGTTTTCCTTGTAAACTGAACATTGTGACTTCAACAAAAACAACACTAAAACAAATTAAATAAATGAAAAGAAACTGAGAGTAGGACTGTAAGAAACAATGTATTGGTACTCTATGAGCCGATTTTGTTTAAAATTCTGTTGCGTCTTCAATTGACGCAACGCGTCTCTTAGCCCCACGGGGCGCTGAACGCTTTGCGACTCCGGAGTAATCCTTCATTAATTATTATCATTGTCGTATCCGCCACGTCTGGTCGCGGTCAGTAGCAAAGTCGTTTTGTCGTTTCACATAAAGTTCCACGGGAATCGAACATGGAACCTCAGTGGTGGTAGGTAAACGACTTGCAAGCGACTTCACCCCAAGAGCATAATTTTTATACAGCTTCTGGAAGGAATGACAGAAGTTTAAGTAACGATATTATTATTTTCGATTTAATACTATCGATATCGATACCGATACTAGGAATATCGGATACAAACTTAATATGTTGTAAGCATCTAAAGACTTTATGACAGACGAAATTTTAATATGCCTTAAGACAGACGAAATTTTGGAACGAATGGGTAATGTTCGATTAGTTATATTTGTATTGTGTGGATTCGACACTATGACTGGAAAAATTGGAAACATATTCATCCGCAAGTTTGAGTAACTGTAGTACGAATTTATACACTGAACATAATAAATATTCAGTATAACAAAAAAAATATTTATAATGTAAAAATGTGAAGTCCTTACAGGCAAGCCAAAGTACAGAATTCGGAAAAAATGTTACTAAGTATAAGTACCACGATTTATCAAAATAGATATAAATACTGAGAAAGTTGGAAACAAACCTCGATAGTGAACACAAATTTGATTGGAATATTCAAAACTCGTTACTAATTCATGAACTGAACGTCCTTACACACGCGTCCAGTCACAACGTTTCCTGAAAAGACTGTTTCAGGTTTGGTATTACGCTTTTATCAATTCAACAGAACAGCTAGTTTTTACTTGCTTCCAGACAGATACCTAATGAGGTTCTAGAATAACGGCCGGTTTCACTAAATGCGTTTTAACTCACTTAGACCCGCAGACGGGAACAGACGTTTTCAACACTCTAACAAGAACAAATGAACTGATTCGCATTGTTGCGATACTAAACGATAGCACAGAATCTGTTTTATCTCCGAGCGATTATATTTCTCGGTTCTTTCATTCTCGATGCAATTGTAAGTGAGAAAGTAGTATCGCATGCACGTTGAAATGGCTTCTTCGAAAATGTCTTTTACGCACGTGTTTCATCGTTTTTGTAAATGATTCTGTATCTGTTGATATCTTCAGAGAGCATTTTACATTCTTTTAATTAATAATTGTTTGAAATGTTCAATTTGCACAATTATAAACACGTAAATTAGAATTTTTCTGTATGGGAACAGCGGGACTGAATGACAGGGTATAAAATGTCTTTCTTAAGTTGGCTAAACGACATCACATATCTTCTGACGGATGAAAACTATATTTTCAAAGGTAATATCGTTTTTTTACCAAGCGAAGACGATATTTTTGAAGAAGATGTTAGAGAAGAAAATGAAACTCAATTCGATCGTTTGACTGGGAAACAACTATTAAAAATGCTGAAGGTAATGTAAAGAAAATAATATCAGTTGAGGTGATGAAGGAAGTTGTTGCCCACACAGTTTCAAATTTTGAAGCAAGAGACTCAGAAAATACGAAAATATAAGAGCACAAGAAAAGAACAATAAGAAGTTGGATAAACGGAGAAACAAAGAGGAAACTACGGTTACAGAAAAGGAAATCACTGATTGGATTTTGAATTTTGATGAGGATCCTGTAAAGCTTTTTGAGTTATTTTACACAATAATATAATTCAAATAATATGTGATTATTCCAACTTATATGCTCTTCAGAATGAGGAAAGCAACCTTAATCTTCAACAAGATGAAATCAACTTATTTTAAAGCGATTTCCTTATTAGCAGCTATTCTCAAGTACACAGAATGGAACAGAGGCAAGACATTTATAACAAAGCTATGTCTGATGCAATTTCTAGAAATTGATTCATACATTATAAAATATCTGCATGTGTGTGATAATAAAAATTTACATAAATGGAATCACTTAAAAAGATTTCGGAGACGAACAAAAAGTGGTTGCAGTATTTTTCATGTGACGGAAATTTGTGTGTCGATGCGTCCATGATTCCGTACGGCGACCGCCATGGGGCAAAACAGCATATTAATGGGAAAGTGATCCGTTGGGGTTATAAAGCATGGTGTTTGTGTACCCGTATATGTTACCTTATTCTGGCAAATTTGTGACAGACAGTAGCTACTGTGAACACCTACGAGCAGGAGGATCTGTTGTTTTATCTCTAACAGAGAACCTTCTCCCAGAAACTAAGTATGACTTGCACTTTGATAACTTCTTTTCCTCCGTAAATTTATTGGATTAGCTTGCAAGTGGCAGCCGAGCAGGGTTTAACATCGCTATTGTGAGTAACCTACGTCAGGTGGTTGACAATTCAATAGATTAAAGTTAGGATATGTTGTTTATCTTCTATGAGTTGGACGGGGCATTGCTAGCGGGGATCTAATACAACGTTTAAAAAAAGAGAAATATATTGCGAAAGAGAGACCTGATATTGAAGGAGAATCTACTCGACGAAATACTAATCAAGGGAGCGTGGTATTTCGGAAATATAGCTCACCCTCTGCCGTCATAGTTTGATCTATTTTCACTTCGACCTAAATGTTGTGCAAAACGTCTTTCCCATCTTCATCTGCTGGTCACGTGGTGGTTTCCCCTCTGCTGAAGCTTCGCAAGGACACTCTCAGCGAGGGCCTCTCGCCCCGTGCCGGGGCGCATAGAATCGAAAAGCCTTCTGTCAAGGACACCGGGGAGGGCTTCGCCCTTCGCGCAGTGGCACTGGGCCTCGCAGAGCTAATGGGAAGACATCTTCGCTCAATTCCTTCTGCTCCGTCCGTCACGGAAGGAAATAAATCATCGACGGAGGACAGCTGTAAATCAACCCTGTAGGCGATGAGAGACTTACCCTTTAGGATACGACATATTCACTCGGAGCAACTACGCCAAATAAATCACTTGGCATAGAGAAGTATAGACGTCTGTTAGAAACGTAAGGTATTTTGGTTTAATAGTTCATTGCTGTGTGTTTACGGACCTGAAACAAAACACGTAACGGCGTTGTTAATACCCTTAAGAGCCTTTCTGGTTCTTTAAGCCCGCGCGGGCCTTTTGAATACTTTATAGCTCGCTCAGTACGAACACAACAAATACAACATTTTTATAAATTCTATTTATTAAAGTTAACATATCAATACATAAATAGAACATTGCTCAGATGAATAAAATGTGTTCTATATCTTATATTGTATGTGTATGTGTATAACGTGTATATATCTTATTTTGCTTAATTGATACGAAACTTGCAATTTTGGAATGTAGCTCTGAATTTATAATTGCCATCAGTCATTCGTATTTCACTGTTACATATCACCTTTTTAGTGACATACTATACGCTTCTTGAGTAATAGTACTTCTAGTAGTAATAATATGTATAAGGCATACCAGCTAACACCATCTAAATGTTATTTTTTGATGTCATGAAATATTTTAAAATTTTGGGAAAAGAGGCAAATAACCTAAAAGTACCGTTTCATCAGCGGAATTCACACTGTATTTACACTGTTATAAAACTCTCAAATACACCATAATTATTTTCATATATTTCTAGTGATTTTACTGGTAACCACTGTCCGTAGATTTGTTAGCTTTTGTGAGAATTTCCGCAGGAACTTCACATTATTCTTTCATTTTGCACGAACTAATCAGTCCAAGGACGATTATACAGCAGTAATTAGACGAACATTGTTTTGTTTTTGTTTTAATTTTTACTTTCTTACGAGTACAAAACTACAACATTCTCTTGGAAAAACAAAATCTTTATTCCTGTTAGATTTTAACCACAAGCAATCTACACAATAGATAAGCACTGATTTACTTTCTCAATTAACGGGTAAATCTGTTAAGTACACAGACATTTTGAAAAACGTTAACTGTGTTGGGATATGTTTGGCGCACTGGAATCAATCAGTGTGATTTATCTGTGGTTTAAAGGCACTAGAGCAACAAAATAACATTGTCACGCATCGCTCACCCTCGCTGCCCATTGCTCAAAGCGCGCGCGAGGTGTCGCTCGCGCACAGACAAATTGCACTCGTGAAAAGAGCTGCAGCGACCGTCACCTACAACAAGACGAGGCACATTGAAAACTGCAGTAATTAGCTATGAACCGAGAACACGTTGTATGGCATTACTTGAACACACATTGACGTAAATGTTTTTGTATTAAGAATCTGCACATCCCATTAAGGGCAAGGGCTTCCTGCTCGTGCAATGAATTATTGATCCTTATTTAATGAAGTGATAGCAAGAAGATGAAGGGTGAATTGACGATCACAAATACATGCCCAAGGCAGGATTCGAACCTGCCGTCCTTCAGTCCCATATCACAACGACACTCTCGGCTATCCGGATTGACCAAGGTTGTTAGGAGACTGTAATATATACTTGAGTGTTAAATAATTATTTTCAATAACACCGAAGAGACTTCACAAACGTCATTTTTTACGTTGAGAACTGCAATGTGGTAACATAAATTTTATATCTATTGCCCCTTTGAAAGCAGATCGCTTGCAAATCTGTTCACCGCAATGTCTTACATAAGTATGTATTGAAGTAGTCAATACTTCCATTTCGCAAAAATGCATTTTTTAACAAGAAGAGTCCAGAATAATAAAAATACCGTGCGTTAATTAAATTAAAACTATTAATTGATATATATATATATATATATATATATATATATATATATATATATATTGAAACGCTGAGCGTTTCTTTAATTACTTCGAAATGCAGGGCATTTTCTTTGAAATACGCCTATTTTGAATGGCGCGGCAACGGTGGCGAGTAACGGACGTGATCAGGGAACGGGTCACGCGCGAGAAGGCGGCGAGACCGGGCGAGACGACGGCAGCAGTAGGTAAGAGAACTCGAAGGAGAGCGGAGCGGTGTTGACGCGCGCGGTAGAAAAGGGAACAAAGTGAATTTAAATAATGGAAGAGACACTAGTAGGGAGTGAGTTAAGTGTGATAATGGCCGATGATAAATAGGGCAAGCTGGTGGAAGCGGAATTGGCGTCGGGAACTGTGGTGACAAAGCAAGAACTGTAGACCGCATGGCTGGTAACGGCTGGGTAGTTGCAACGTGCCTGCGTTATTGTGAAAGGAAAGCGAAGGAGAACTGGCGGGCTGTGCCGCAAGGGAGCATTGTGATAAACAACAAAGGGTAAGTGGACAGTGATATAGAATTAGTGCCTACTCGATTGGAGAGACATGCGCAACGGTCGGGGTTGAAGCAGAGGTATCGTATAATCGCCGCGGAGAGCCGGGGCCACGGGCGTCCACGCAGTCAACCGTCCGACGGGCGCCGAGTCGCGCCGAAGGCCGCCGATCACCGCAGCCGTTGGGGGAACATCCGAGAAGAAACGAACTATTTTTAGTAGACAAGGTATTGTGAAATTTGAGATCATGGGTATAGTTTTGGTACGAAAACAGGAAGTACTTAGACTGGAACTGATGTATTAAATGTGTGATTTCAGTAATAAATTGTTTTTTTGGTCAAAGAAAATGATAATTGAGTTTTTCCAATGTTCTTGTCAAACCTTACGAGACCCATTCACGAACCAAGACACCTGTCCTTTCTAAAAATAAATGTGAAAAGTACCGCAAACCAGGTACGTCACTATATATATATATATATATATATATATATATATATATATATCGTAACGGAACGAACTGCCGCGAATTCGACGTAGTATATCTGCCAATAAAATCGCGGCTCTCGAGCGCGGTCAGAGCGGCCGTTGGGAGGGCGTTCCCCTGACCCGCGTCCCTTCCCTGCTCTCTTGAGGCGAGGGTCATTTATGACACAGGAGCCCCCGCGTCGTTTGAAAGGAGGGAACCTTTGTCGGCAACTGCGCCCCCGCCGCCTCTCAAGAGGGTGACTCCCCCCCCCCCACGCGACCGCATGTCAAAGAGACCCGACGTCAATTACACCCACTTGAGGAGGCAGATACACGACACAACGAACTGCGCCGCGCGCGTGCGGCTTCGCAATTGTGGTCACGCCGACTTTCCTGCGTCACTGGCCGAAGCTCCGCCCCATCATGCTCCGTGAAATTCAATCGTGAGGATTCTCACTGGAGAAGAGGGAGTACCGAGCCTTCATGATTCCGGAGAGCAGCTCTCACAAGGACTTGCTTTAGAAATCCTGCAGAGGGAGGTTGGGCCTCAATAACTCATCTTAGAAATCTCGCGGAGGAAGTTTTGGCCAGAGATTCCGGTGAACAACGCCACGCCGAAGTGCGGCCGTGAGAACCTGCAGCTGCCCAGGGGCGACACGCCCTCGACGCCGGCCAACAACCCCACCAGCTGGGCGACCGTACTGCCACGCCAACAACCACAACAACAAAGGGTTCGCTTCGCACCAGCTAGAACGCGGAAGAACAGTTCCTGAGCGAAGCTGAAAAGAAGATGTCATCAGCATCAATATTCTTGGCGGCTTATTAATTAAATTAATTTTTATATCGAGTCAACCAATCACGTTAATTTTAAATAAAAAAAGATCGCACGTATTATACTTGTAAAATGTCATGTAAAATCACCCATCACTCATGATCATCATTCTAGATATTAAATGTTTATTTTATTAAAGTTAAATGACTGTGTTATTGAAAACCTCATCCCCGCTCCACAAACCACGGGTGGGTTACAATTATAAACTTTCCCGCATACGTACGTATACGGTATCTTCTTCGTTAATCTCACAAACTTAAGGAAAATTTGACCTTAATGCCCAAGATTTTTAAACTTTTTTCTGTAAAGAGTATAAGCAGAAATATGAATGACGTGTTTTAAATTTATTCCCAAATATTGTTTTTTGATATTATATTAATCTTCAAAAGTTTCGATAAAATGTTCGTATCGATAAAGTTAACCATTTTTTTCTCCTATAGTAATTGTATCTGAAATTTAATACATTGCAACTTAACAGATCAAAAGATGCTCTTTCATTTGATGTATGTATTGAATTCATAAAATTAAAAAAATAAGTTTGATCCATTTTATTTTTTTAATGTTTCCCAAACAACATCAGTTTAAAAGTTTTAAAAAATACCATTATAATTTTTAAAATGTTCTACATATGTCTGGTAACTTACAAAGTGGGACACTGAGATAAACCTGAGAAATTCAATGCAATAGAAATAACTGTCTACTTGCTGTTTCCCTGCCGCGTCTGCTTTCGCGTCACCCCTCAAAACACGTGCCAACGAGCAGTAGACGATTACCATCAATATACTCTCACAGAACAATAAACAGAAGTATCACTTCACATCTTACTACGTGGCAGATATATACATACGACCTTCATAGCCGATTAAATTCAAATTATAGGGAGTCAAACTGATTCAATTTAGTACTAAATGGAGAAAATATTTATATGAATAAGAGTATGTGAAACAATAAATTAATTCCCACTTCTTTAACTTCACATTACAAATATTAATTGACATTTTCATAAAGAAATGAAACTTTAATTTTTTATGCCTTGTACTTTTTTATTATATCATTGTTGTAATATTCCTTTTTCTAAATAATGTTCTTCAAATTATCATCAACCCACTTCAATAACTTCCTGGATAAATTAAAAGGATAAATTAAACTCCTTTGAGGATAGATGGCTGGCTTTTTCCGAGAATATTATACTTGACTCGCCCCCTCCCTTCCGTACGTCGCCAGGTCCTTTTCCATAAGACGTTGTGAAGCGATGAAATGCCATTCAGCACTCGCACTGAAGGCAGTTTCAACTCGTGACCCCGTCCGAAACTTCCCGAACTTCTGACCCCGTCCGAAAAATATTTTTTTATTTTTTATTTTCAATTCTGCTAATTTACAATCTGTTCACTTGGAACAATTAGTAAATGGTATACAAGATAGAAGTTACTATGAAGAGAATCTAAAGGGTAACTAGAATATGTTCACGCGTTAGCCTATACACATGTTCACTGTTGTCCAACATGTTCACTGATTGTTGATTCGGGTGCCAGCCCAGTCTCTTCTGATGCCTCTTGCTTCTCTCCGAGATAGTCTCTGCCATTGTTGAGATGTTCAAATCTTTGTACAAATTATTGCTAGTGACGAACCACGGAGCGTTGCATACATATCTCAGTGTTTTTGTTTCGAATCTTCTCAGGATATCCAGGTTTGACTTGCTGGCAGTTCACCAGAGTTCGATGCCGTAAGTCTATGTTGGCTTGATTATTGTCTTGTGCACTAAAATTTTTATGTATAAGGAGAGCTTAGACCTTTGGTTAAGTAGCCATGATAATTTGCTTAATTTCAGTTGTGATTCTTTCCTCTTTTTCAAGATGTGAGGTTTCCAGGTTAAGTGACTGTCCAGATGTAAACCAAGATAACTCACAACAGTTGTTGCTGAGAGTTCTGACGAGTTTAATTTCACTTTGGGACACTGTTCTTTTCGAGCTGAGAAGGTAATATGTTGTGATTTTGCTGTGTTTATATTTACTCTCCATTGATAAGTCCATTTTTATATCTTGTCCAGATGCGCTTGCAGGTGTTGCGATACTCGAGTTGAATCCTCGTCGGCAGCTAAAATAGCTGTCATCAGCGAATGTGGCCATCATTGTGCGTTCTGTTGTAGGTCAGAAGTATAGATTATGTACAGAATTGGTCCTAGGATACTTCCTTGAGGGACACCTGCAGTCAGTGGGTTAAATCCAGAGAAAACATGTTGGTATTTAATTTGAAAAAAGCGGCTGGATAGGTACGTTTTAAAAACGTATAGAATGAGTGCGGGAGTAATTGTTTGATTTTGAATACCAGACATGCATGCCAGACCCTATCTAATGCTTGCTGTACAAGAAAGCAGCAGAGCAATATTTCTGTTCTTCTAGGCTTTAAGATATCTTGTTTACTATTCGGTGTGTCTGATCTATAGTAGAGTGATCTTCACGAAACCCTTATTGAAAGTCTGGTATTATATTATCGGTTATTGGTTTACGCCGCTGTAAAAGTAGTTTTTCAAATATCTTGGATAAAACTGGGAGAAGACTTATTGGTCTGTATGATGCAACGTCTGTAGTAGGTTTTCCAGGTTTCGCTATGGCTGTCACTTGTACATACTTCCAGAGAGTCGGATAGTGGCTCTTGCTTATAATGGCATTAAAGATGGATGTGACGAATGATAGTGCTTCTTTGGGTAATTCTTGTAATATTGTACCAGTTATAAGATCATGTCTTAGGCTTTTAGTAGGATTTATGTGCTTTTTAATGGTTTATTCTATTTCACATAAATTGAACGTCTTGATGGGTGCCGACTGTTGGAGGGGAGCCTGTAAACTTTCTATTACCTCATTTTCCGAAATACTTCGTTTAGCTATTGGTTTGAATACTGTGGAAAAGTGTATAGCAAGACATTCGGCCTTTTCTTCAGGACTTCGTGCCCAACTGCCATCTTATCTTCTAATAGGCGAGATGTGTTGTTGTGGCCGATTCATTTTTTTTGTTGCTTTCCACAGTGAGTAATTAGTTATAGCTGTTAGTGACAAGGAATTTACGTAATTGGAAAATTTCGTGTTTTGGTACTCTTTTAGTTCTCTTTTTAGTTGATGGGATGATGCGTTAAGCTTCTTTTTGTCTTCCGGCTGCCTGGTGTACATATAGATTCTACGAAGTCGGCGTTTTTCACCTATTTTTGTCTAATTTCTTGGGGATACGGTAAGTTCTTGATTATTTCAGATTTTGGTGTTGCTCTCCAGGCAGCGTTTCGTATAACCTCTGTTAGATGTAAAACTGCAGTATCTATATCATTACTTGATTTTAGAGGCATATTTACGCTTAACGAGTTGTTAACGTATATTCTAAATTTTTCCCAGTTAGTAAACTTACTACAAAGTTTAGGTGGTGATCTGCGCTCAATAACGGATGAACAGATCTCTACTGGCGTGTGATCGGAACTGAGGTCGTAGCTGGTTTTAATCTTGATTGTAGGAGGTATTATTGCTTTTGCTAAGAAAAAGTCTAGAAGATCAGTTGTTTTGTTCATATCAGTATGAAGGTTCTCCTGTTGATAGTGTCACAACATTCAATTTGTTTATTGCCTTAAGTAGATTCTTCCCCAGTATTTACTAGGCTGTCCGGGTGACGCCGCGTCCATGGCGAAGGTGCCGACGTTTCGGTCGCCATTCTGCGACCTTCCTCAGGGCGTAATTTGAAACGTCGGCACCTTCGCCATGGACGCGGCGTCACCCGGACAGCCTAGTAAATACTGACTCCGGCCGCGGAAGCCTACGCTCTCACCAGATTCTTCCCCCTTGGTATTGAGCCCCATTGTTGATGTTTGGCATTGTAGTCTCCGCCGGCTATGAATCTCCGTCCAAGCGTTTTTAGAAACGTAGCAAATTGATCTTCCGTTATTTGGTGTTTCGGAGGACAATAAACTGCTGTTAGGGTTAGTGGTCTACAGTTTTCTGTAATCATTACGGAGGTAGCCTGAATTTCTTCTGTTTTGTATTCGGTAAGCTGATGATGTTTGACCGTTTTACGAATGATAACGGTCGTTCCGCCGGGCGCAGTTCCGTCCGGATGTTCAGTACTGTAGATTACGTATCCCGGAATTTGAAGATAGCTTTTATCTGTGAAGTGTGTTTCAGATATAAGCATTATATCTATGGCTTGTTCGGTGAGAATTGCTATTACCTCTCGGCGATGCTAGAGTATACCATTAGCGTTCCAAAGTAGAAGTTTTATTTTTCCCGCCATTTAACGCATTTTGGATATCAGTGTAGTGATTAAATTAAGGGGGTATTTATTTGCACGGATTGCTGATTCAAAATGTTTTCGAATCTCTGAAAAGCTTTATTAAGGACTTGACCGAGGTCTTCTTGGTGGTTTGTAGTTCCATGATTAGAATAATTTCTGGTATTCCATACTGGTTTGGGATTTGGATAATAGATTGCATCATCATGAGGTTGCTCGTGGTTTCTTACGGATTGTGGGTTGGGATTGGAAGTGTTATTTTGGAGGGAGTGAATGAGTAATTGACGGAAGTATGAGTCATTTGAAACTATTTGCTTCTCTTTAGAATTTGAAACTGGATTTTGTAATGTTAATTTTCTGTATTGAATTCTGCTTTTCATAATTTATGGTATTCTGGGCATCCTTTGTAGTTGGTAGGGTGATTATCAGAACATAAAGCGCATATGGCTGGTACATTTCTATCCTTTTTGCAGTCTTCAGTGAAGTGTTCTTCACCACATTTTACGAATTTAGGGGTTTTTCTGCAGTACGACCTTGTGTGTCCGTACTCTTGACATCTATGACACTGAACGGCTGTTTTATTTTTGTAGGGAGGTTCAAATTTTATGACGGCATTGACGAGTTTCTCTATTTTGTAGATGTCTTTATTATTTGGGCTTGGTTCAAGATCTAAGAAGAAAAGCGAGAGTGGGCATTTAGTTAGTCTATGCCGCACGTTATGTAAGTTACGAACTGTATGTCCGAGGGTTTTTAATACTGTTACAACTTCATCTTTATCAATTGTGGGATGTAAGTATCGGAGTACAACTCTAAAAGCTCTGTCTTGTTTGAGTTGATAAGTATGATATGCGGAACGCGTCCACTGTGCGTGGCATTAGTTTTATTTCATTACTATACATTTTATATGTAAAGTCTTCTTGTTTAACTTTTTGCTTGAGAATGTCAATCAAATTTGGGACATTTGTAACGCCGGGTATAAATATGGGTGGGCTAGAAAAAATTTGTTTCTTCCCTCGCCGTTTCATTTTGAGTTTGATTTTCATTCATTAGAGGGGTGAATTTATTTTGTAGAGGAATCACATTTTCTGTGAATGTCTGTAGGTTAGTATTTCAGTGACTGCCATCACTTCGTCGTCTTCGTTTGCGTACATTTAGTTGCCATCCGTCAGTACTTGCTCCTCCGTGGTTATCAGTTGTTGACATTTCATGGTCACCTTTATCATTTTCTTGAAGCCACGACTGGTGCTGTGTTTGTGGAGGGTGCCATGGAGGCTGCTGCCCTGGCGTACTTACTACTAAGATGTTGTCGGGTGTTAATGATGCCGTGCAGCCGTTCTGCGATGGTTGAGGCCAGAGGTGTGGCTGCATTTGTTGATGGGGTTGCCATTGAAGCTGTTGTTCTGGCGTAAGCTGCGGTGGATCGGTTGACTGCATTGCAACGGATGTTGTTCCGTTGTAAGTTAGTATTGCTTCACGGATGCTCTGGCCGAGGCCAGCAGTTTCATTTTGTGTTTCACTAATTGTTAAATATTTATATTGCACTATAGACGTTTACATACACTTCACTGTTTAGCTATACTTGTATCCGAGTAGAACTTAAGTTAAGATACACACAATAACCTCGGTGTTATCACAGCGCACACTTTATCGCGAAGAGCGACTCTGGCGGAGGTCTTGCCCCGACGGGAGCTGAGCTCGAACTGTCAAACAAATATGTCTGTTAATCTTTCTTAAGAAGTGTTATGAAAAGGGTGAATTGAATTCGTGTCGTGTTTCAGGCATCTGTAATTTTTTTTCAATTCTTTGCTTTCTTTGAAGTATAGCACATAAGGATGCAGAGTATTTAAGACATTAATTCACAATAGTCTATGTATAACATATGCAGGTATGAAATGATAATTTTCTTAAAAAATCACACTGGATAATCAAAACTCGTAGCGTCAAATTTTATTTTTATTTCATGAAGAGAGCCGAAGACGGCTAACGATGGGCGAAACCAGCAGAAGAAACAGAAGACGAACTTACTCCGTCAGTTTCTTGGTTACTCGTATCAGGTGACACTTGAGAGTGTCCAAGGCCAGCAGTGCACGTCATTCATCAATCCCAATACCCAACATTTGGGGAATTAATAAGTATGGACGATTCTTACTTCCGTGAAAAAACGCCACTTTATTCCTCACCAGAAGGAATTTTGAAAACTAGTTTTTCCAATAATATAACTTTTTTACGGCAAACAGTCATTTTTCAACTTCCCAAGAATGCTGGTTGTAATAACCTCAACGTATACTTTTGCAATTATAGGTTTTCGTATTGAGAAAACGCAAATGACAAAAGTATTGATATTATTGTGAGACTATCTGTGGTTACCACCTACACAGAGCAACGCCCACGTTCCGCTACACAACAGCAGGCTCCTCTGTTCAAGGCAGACCCTAGCAGTGTTAGTTATTTATAAATCAACTTAATAGTCGCATTTCGTCAGAAGACTTCCATTTAAGACCGTGTGTGTGTTTCTGCGATCATAGCATGGCGTAAGTCGCACGGTTGCTTTATGTTTGGACGTCACGATGCGTCGTGCCGTTGACGCCCCGAGTAGCAAGTCAGGCGGACAGCAGGCTGCCTACATGGGTTGGTGAACGAATGTTTTTTTGAAATGTTATTTATGAGTGTCTCACTTTAAAAGTGAAATTAGTGTAGAAAAACACGAGTTTTTTACAATTAATTTTAGTGTCGGCCTAAAGTTGAAGTTTCCATTTTAAAAATTAAAATATATTTTAAATATGTAAATAATATGTTTTCAAAAACTATATTTACATCACATAAAAGTATATCTTGTAAAGTAAAATTTAAGTGTAATTTTATTTGAATTCTACCAGCGCCTAAACCATGCGTAGGACTTTTTCGGAACGGATTGCGGTCTTTTGTATTGTGTTCAAAGGGGATTTAGAGGTCACAATAAAATAATTTCCAACATTTGAAAATTTATAAACAATTTCCAACTTTTGCATATCTAAACAAAGAAACGTCTCACAATGTTCCAGAGCCCAATCCGCGATTTAACAATTTGCATCAATTTACAATTCTATAAACAAATTCAAAATACGCGCTAGGACGGTCAGTAAGGATACGCAAATCGTACTTGAGATACACATTTTAATATAACTGTTGGATATAGTTACAAATTGATTGCTAACATATACTATAATTGTTGCAAAAATGCTAAATATGTACTGGAATATTGACAGTAATTCTGGACGGAAAATCTCCGCTTAGGAATATTTTTTCGTCAGGGCGTACGCAAAGGCAAAATCTGTCCTTCGGGAAGAAATGATATTTCCTCCTCATACGTAAATAATGGGGCCCCCAGCCCCCGGGAACAGCGTCTTACCCGCCCCATGGAAGTTTGCGCCAATCATATAATACTGTCTGTAGCGGTTGGTCAACGCTCACTTCTCCCGGATTGAAGGATGTCCAAATTTGCGCGGTTGAAAAGATAGTATTTCACCCGCCAGTTATTTTGGAGGGAGATTTACATTTACGGGAAAGTAAAAAGTATCAATTAAATTAATTGCATCACGTACTCATATTTGTATAAATATTCCGTCCGCTAAATACTAAATTGAATCCGTTTGACACATTTTAATTTGAATTTTCTGTACATATCTGGCACGTAGTAAGATGTGAAGGGATACTTCTGTTTATTGTTCAGTGAAAGTATATTGATGGTAATCGTCTACTGCTCATTGGCACGTGTTTTGAGGAGTGGCAATCTAGCAAGCACGGCAGCAAAACAGCAAGTAAACATTTCTATTGCATTTAATTTTGCATATTTAACTCAGTGTCCCACTTTGTAAGTTACCAGACATAAGTAGAACTTTATAGAAATTACAATATTATTTTTTTAAAATTTAAAAAATGTTGATGTTTGGGAAAAAAATTTAAAAGTAAAAATAACATAGGCCAAAAATTGATTTTAAAAACGTTTAATGAATTCAATACATACATCAAATGAAAGAGCATCTTTTGTTCTGTAAAGGTACAGAAAATTAAATATCAGGTGCTGCGGAAAATCGATTTCAAGACGTCCGTTCTTCCGTGTTTGTCAGTCTGTTCGTCTGTCTATCAATCTGTTCATGTGCCTGCCCGTCTGCAAAAACCACTAGCTCCTAAACAATGCGTAGGAGTTTTCTAGAATTGAAGAAGCCCTTGTCCCTTTGGCCTGGATCAAAGCTCTGCGATTTTGAAGATCATTCTTTAGTTTTCGGAGGTACTTTACGTAAAGCCCATGGGACATCTTAAACATTTTCTCAAAAACTGCTTCAATTTTTTTCTTTAAATTTCTTGTAAGAATAGAGTAAAATACACTTATAAAGGTGACATACGCCCGATTTTATCGGTCAACTCTGAATTTTCGAAATTTTCCGAAGTTTGAATTATTTTCGGGGTCTTCCTACAATTACAAATTTAAAGAGAGAGATTTTACCTTTATTGTTTCCGATAATTTGATTATTGATTAAGAACATTTACATTATTTCACAATTTTAGTAGGTTTTGCACAAATTGCGTGCAATCTGTGCAATTAAAAAAATAATATAAACAAGATTTTCTCAAAAATGGCACCAAATTGTTTCTTCAAACTTTTGGTAGGGATTGTGCTAAATATTGCTCTATTCTTTTATGTTTTTTTTCATAATGTAACACCCCCAGTCGTCTCGTGAGAGAACGCCCGGTAAGCGGCCCGGAAATAGCTCAGTCGGTGATGGAAGGAATCCTTAAACAGATACTGGTAACATGAAAGAAACACTTGGATCACTGGTAAAAATCACTTTTATTCCTGGGCAAAATAATTTAAAATGCCCCAGGGAAGTTACACTTGTAAATAGAATAAGAAATCTGAAAATTAGGTGGACAGATAAGAAGATGAAAAGTTAGTATCCAGAGTAAAGCTTAAAAATTAGGAAGACTTATAATTAACATTACAATGGTAACAAATATTACAGGTCAATGTGTCATAGCGCGACACCGCATTACAGAATTTACGCAGGGATGAATACCCTGAATTATATTGCCTTGGTAAAGTTTTTCTGTGGGCCCTAGACGGGCGCGGCGCGGCCGAGGGGGCGGCGGCAACCTTCACGGAGGGCGGCGTTGTAACGGCGTCTGGTAGTCTGTCTGGTTGAACTCGAAGCGGGACTGGTAGACTGGTAGTACTCTGGTAGAACTCGGAGTAGCCGGGCGATCTCAATCTCAGGAACGTAGTAATTAACTACGCGTACCTCTGATTCTCATTATAATAATTGTCGAACACAACTTCGGACAGTTCAGCGATCCTTCGGAGAAACGTTCGCCTCTCGTCACGACGAATTCCCACCCCAGAGAATTTTCTCTGTCTACTGCAGCTGGCACAATGCTCAAAACTCGCAGCAAAATAACATAAGTCCCACATAGGCACATTCGCCCGAATAATTCCCACCCCAGATAAGTTTTTCTCCCAACTGCCCTCAGCCTAGAACTCAGGCTCCTTCCGACGAATAATTATAAGTTTTTCAGAGGCACACTGGTCTCTCTCCGACGAATAGTTACCCCCCCCGAGAAGATTCTCTCCCGACTGCCCCCCCCGTCTAAATGATCTGGCCCCGTCTGATGCTCTGCACTTTCTGATATTCTCTCAGTCGAAATTGTATTAGGTTAACTTTTACCCCCCACTCGTTTTCTCGCATGTTCTAGCTCCTTATGATAGTTGCGCCGCTATTGGCCAAAGGTAGTTGCGCATTACACTATTTCCAACCAATTGCGACGGGGAAGTCACGGAAGTTTCAACTCTTTGCGTCACTGTGAGCGTCCAGAATTTTCCTATTCCTTCTAGAATATGCTTGCACAAGACAGGCGTTGTCCGTGAAAGAATTTATCGCTCTGGGATTCCCTGGATGTCGATTTCAAGAGCGTTCTAGAAATCCTGCAGCTGGTCATGCGAACACGTGCTTCTCAGTGAATCTTTCGACAACTGACCCTTTTAACGACCTTCTTAATGGGCCGGGGGCGCAAATAGCTGTCCGATAAGCGAGGTTGCACGTGCAACGCCGTATGTTTATCCTCCCAGTAGGACTCAGGGTGGCCGAGTCTGTTTGTTTAATTTAATTTTCCTGGCATGAGGAAATCGGTATCGCTACAATAAATTACAAAAATGTAATTTTTTTGAACTTGTCTCTTATGTCATTAATATTTTCATTAGCGGCAATTGGTTTACATTACTATATTTATGAGTAGATGTGCTTAAATAATGTCCAATGAAAGTTCTCGATAACTCGACAGTTTTCTGTCAACACTAGCTCAAAATTTCACAATTTTAGAAACGCTCAAACGCTATTTTTTCAGAAACGGCTCCAAATTTTTTGTTCAAATATTTCGAAAGGATAATGCTAATTGCGCTCTTTAAAATGACGTTTATATTGGGGTATGTTTTGTTTTTCCAAAAATTACACAAATGTAATTGTTTTCAAAGATGTCACGCAGGTAATATGTACATTTTCACCAATTTGTAAACACTTGCATTTGTGATGTTAAGTGCTTCAAATGACTTCAAATGAAGTTTTTCGAAAACTTAAAACTATTCTGTTGAAAAGAGCTTTAAATTTTGAATATTCTGTAGCGCTTAAGCGCAATATTCTTAAAACCGCTCCAAATGTATCAAAGAAAATTGTCCCTATTTGAGAAAAAAACATACATTTTTAAAAGTCGCATCAACTATTGTGCCATTGGATGTACAATGGCTCAGTTCTGCGATTTTGAGTAACTTTATTTAATTTTCGGGAGTAATTTTTATGATTCTTCGGCAATATTTTAAATAATTTCTGAAAATGTCTCATTCATCTTCAAAACTCTTATAATAAGTATAAAAGTGTATTTCTTATTTTTCTTTTAATAAATATACTTATAAAGTTGGCATATTCACTATTAACTCAGGAATTTCCGAAATTCCAGAATTTCGAATTTTTTCAGATAAAGATATTTTGTTCAAATAAAATTTGTCCTCCCAAATTATGTCTTTTAAAAACGTTATACACGCTTTTTTGAAAATCGGAGAAGTTTTCTCGCAATATTACGTAGAATGCATGCACCATTAAAAAGAACTAAAATGAGAATTTCTCAATAAGGGCTCCAAATTTTATGATAAGGATACGTATTGTATCAGATGACAAAGTCCATTTTGCTCTATTTTTTTGTCTTTCAAAAATTACAAAAATGTAAATGTTTTAATTTTTCTCATGTCGTTAAAATTTACAGTAGTGACAATTTGTTCAGATTGTTACATTTATAAGTACATGTGTTCTATGCGTTATAAAGTTTCTCCAAAACTCATTGTTTTTGCTACGAAAAAAGGTTAAAATTTTGCATTTTGCAAACAGCACCAATTTTTTCAACGAAAATTTCAGTACGGTACGAAGTCTCTCTTCTAGTACTCTTCTACAATTTTCTTCAAGTAATGTTTCGCGTATACAATGCGAAAGAGTGAGAAAGCATTGTACTTCGGGTTGCAATAGATTGCAGCTGGCATGAGGATGGGGCCAGAGCAAAAAGGTGAACCTGACCGAATAAATTAGAAAACTAACTCGTATGAGTAACTCTGTGCCAATTTGTGGTATGAGCCAACTGGTATGAGTAACATTAGTTTCCTTTTGTGTTGTAAACAACTTTTTAAGAAATATTCTAAAAATAGCCCAATGAAAATTCAGTTGGTGTTATATGAATTGGCTTCAACTCAAAAATAAATAAAATATTTCTGAACGAAATAATCTTCCGAAACGTAAACACATTACTGAACATTGTGTGAGATTATTACATCTCTACAATATCATGGAATTCCACAAGATTTCCAACCACACCATGGCAATAAAGATATTAAAAAAAACTTATTTCTATCTTCACCATAAACATTATGATCACTACAATCTACGCACAATGTATGTCAATTCTACAGCTGTTCGAAGTTTTCCTTGCATACCCAGAAGGAACATTTAGGAACACTCTCTTTGATAATATTGAGCAACATGAGCGCGAGACAAATATTACGGCTGACCTAACGTGACGCAAATCACCTCAGGTGTGTCAGAATACCCATAACCATCACCAGGAGCTGGTATTGTTTCGAATTGCATTATCGTGTGCAAGGAAGTGTTACTACGCAGCCATCGTATACGGCCATTTATGTAACGAGATTTCGGCAGTGCGTGCGCTTTATTGCTGCAACGGACACAAATTGTCCTCCGGGGTAACCTCTTCACGACCGCCTGTGTGTTTAGGAGCTCACATGCGCTGCAAAATTGTATTCCGCTTCCAGATGCAACGAGAAATAGCTTTTGTGGACACATTTAGTACGATGACAAACAATGTTTGAAATTTGGGCTTCAAAACGTTAATAAAACTTATTTAGCGTGAAATTTTAGAAGAACGTAACTGGGTGACTGGTTTTCAAATCTGTACAAAAATTGGATTTCATGGTGTGTTCATGAATGCTCAATGAACATGAACATTCTTTCCGATGGTGAAATAAATGCTCTGATGCTGAAAACTGCACTGTGTTCATGGTGTGTTCATGAATGCTCAATGAACATGAACATTCTTTCCGATGGTGAAATAAATGCTCTGATGCTGAAAACTGCACTGTGTTCATGGTGTGTTCAAGAATGTTCAATGAACATGAACATTCTTTCCGATGGTGAAATAAATGCTCTGATGCTGAAAACTGCACTGTGTTCATGGTGTGTTCATGAATGCTCAATGAACATGAACATTCTTTCCGATTGTCAAATAATGCACTGAAAATCCTTACCTAAAATTACTGAATTAACTAAAGGTATATTTTTCGCTTGGTGTAGAAAAAAGTTCAAACTATTCGTTTTAAATATATTAGTATTACACATTTCAACTTTTAGCATTTGAGCAAGAAATTGAATATAGTGCAGGATATGCGAAGTAGGTAGTTTGCAGAATTTGAAAGTGACATCAATTAATTCAAAATTGTCACTGTAGACTGTCTTATTATTCCTTCTGAATTGTATACTCATCTTTTAGATATACTAACATATAAAACTAAAAGAAACTTTAGTACGTGTTAAGTACCGTGTATGTGATTAAATATATACCCAGGAAAAATATTTTGCGTAAGTAAGCATCACAGTTTTTCTGCACCAGAGGTTTTTTGCGAGAACAATTAAAAAATAAAAAAGAATCCTGTCTCCTTAATCCCACCTTAGATGAATGCTTTGATGTATGGGTGATAATGGAGCAATTGTGTAATGGGAGGTTTGAGGAAACGGGAGAACATTCAGAAAACCTGTCGCGAATACTCTGTGCTCACCACCAGTTTCACGGCGATCGTTCTCGAGCCCGTACACTGCGCGCCAATGCACCCAGCGGTGAGTACCTGACTGTCGGGGCGACGCTGCATTCCAGGCAAAATGCCAACGTTTCGACCGCCATTGTGCGACCTTCCTCAGGGCAAAACGTTCTCAACCTGCGAACCTCCTCAGGTCATTTCTTCTCGAGGAAGGTCGCACGATGGCGACCGTACGGTTGGTACCATAACTGAAACTCAGATTTATACCCAATGTCACTCAAGCTCCAATGTCACTCGAGCTCCAATAGCAATAATTTAAGTTATACAAAGCTCCCGATTTGATGACGGTGGCCCCTCCTGTCCAACATGTGACCTTAAAGAGCTACGTTAAAATAAGAGTACGCGATCTCTCCCTGTCAGACAAGTAGTTCTCGAGTCCGTACGCGGAAGTAAAGGAAGTTTCCATGCGAGAGCGCGGGAGAGGGCGAGGGCAAATGCGAGGGCTAGGGCGATGGTGAGGGTGAGAGCGCGGGAGAGGGCGAGGGCGATGGCGCGGGCGAGGGCGCGGGCGCGGGCGAGGGCGCGGGCGCGGGCGCGGGCGAGGGCGAGGGCGTGGGCGAGGGCTGAAGGGGTTTAGAAACCGATCCCGCCCGGGGGCGTGCTGGGGCGCTCCCTATTAGTAGAGGCGCTGACCGTAGCGTATGTTGGGCAAAGAGTGGACACCTAATCACTAGGCATCTCTGTAGGACGCAAAATGGGTCGAAATTGATTGCTTTGTGGACCATTGGTCGAAACGGATTTAACAGAACAAAGATCACACAAATAAACAAAACGAGTGGTGGAAAACCCTTTCACCCATTTTTATACGCAAACAATGGACACAAAATTTTACATATCCATATTTTACATCCGATTTTTAAGGTACAGATGTCATGAAGGGATAAAAATCTCGATCTTCAGAATTGTAGGTTTATGAAGACGCCGAAAAAATTTGAATCTTTGAAATTTTCAAGAAATCTGAGTGTTTAACAATTATAAGACTTGTCAATTCTCTTAAATGTTCTCACAACTTTCTAACAATAAAATTTAATAAAAAACAATGGAGCGCTTATTTTGACGATTTCGAGATTGCCCCAGGGGTTTAATATGAAATTCCTCAAAAATTAAAATTGAAATAAATCTTTTTCAATTCCACGGTGCCGTAACGACAGTCAGATCGATCTGTCAGATCGATCAGTTTTCTGCCACAAATACACTTTTTTTCGCGCACCTTTAATTTACTTTCTCTTGATTCTGTAGCGAGGAAGTATTCTTCATTATCTCTATGTTCTAGATCTTCTCCACATATAGTATGCTAAGGAGGACGATGAATGTTGACAATTTTAAGAAGCCATCGACACAAAACCTGTTTTGTGTGACTGCTGGACAAGAAATTCACGGTCTACATCCAACAAATGTAAAGGAGAAAAACAGGCGCTTTTAGATTATGAAATACAGAAGAGTTTATTGCAAACAAACATATTTATCACGCATAAATCGGAAACGATGCGTTCTAGGCAGGTTTTTCGTGTTCAATGGGAATACAAGTTTCTTGGGTAAGATGAGTTCTGTTGGGACACAAGTATTTTGGGGGAAGAGCAGGTAGAGATATTGTGGGTACAGACAGGGGCAGATAGGTTCTCACTGTATTTCTTAAGCAGTATTTTTGAAAGTCAATTTTGTTAAACTTCTTATTTTATTTTTGGATATTTAGTAATTTGGGTGCACTAACTCTCTAGGATGGATGGACAAAAATGTAGAAATCCGAAATCTATGTAAAAATAAAGTGAACGGAAAAGACACAAAGAATCCTTCAGGACAAATCTTCAAAGACTGTTTACTTTTATTTGAAATTTAATATGAACATTTGGCAATAACCTTTCATAACCCTCAGCAACAAACTTCCACCTCAGATGGGATCTCACAAATCTCACGAAAAGCTACCAATACCGGCTTGAAGATTACTTCATTGTAAAACCGAAGAAGAAGAAGAATATTCATTAGAAATGGATAAATATACAAGAAACTATAATTAAAGCACCAACAGAAACGTTGGGTACGAAAAAATAATTTAATAAAAGAAGACTATGATATTGGAATGGTGGAATAAGAGGAATCATCGAACAAAAGAAACAAGCTCACGTCAAAATGCTAATTGCCCCGGATAATCAAAATCTAAAAACAGAATACAAAAAGAAATGAGTAATAGTGAGACAAATAAAAAGAGAAAATGGGAATAAGTACATAACTGAGTTAAAACATGATGTAAGTATAAGACAAGACAAAGCATATAAAATAATGAAATACCCAAATAACGAAAATAGATAGAGTGTTGAATGAAATCTAATCACAGAAGATAACTGGCTACAATACTACAAAACCCTCTGGAATATTAGTCATAGTACAAGTGTAATTATAAATGAAGCTGATCCTAATGTAGATCAAATAAATTTTGAAGAAGTAGAAGAGCAATTGGCTACTAGGAGAATTTAGAAAATACAGGTATGGGATAAAATTAACATAGAACTAAATAAGCACCAAAAATTGATAAAATGAAAAGTTTTAGAATACATTTAATATTTTTTGTCAAAGTGGATTTATTCGAAAAGAGTAGAATAGTGCCCAGTAGGCCCAATATTTATAAAAAAAAGAAAGTATAATGGTCAGCCCTATCGTGGCATCCGTCTCTTGTTTGTTGCAAATTATACCTGTGGACCAATCATCACCCCCAGAATAATATCAAAAGTTATTAACAAAAATTGAATTGAATTGATGCCTTATTATTTTACGTGGCGAGACGTAAGCATAATGCCAATAACGCAAGTCTAGTTACGTCCGATAGAATGCTTTCATCGAGCTATATGATCTCAGGGGGAAGGATCTTTAGGGTGTGAGAAAGTTTTTCCAAGGCACAGAATTAGGCAAATCAGTGCGTATATTCTTCAAAGAATACCAACATAGACAACAGGCACTGAACAAATATAAAGAAAACAATTGGCAAATAACACAAATATCACACAGAATGAAATAACCTTTTGCAACACTGAAAAATTACACACTTCCTTTATATTTAACTAATTAATTCTTAATAATTAATTTCCATCTAGAAATGCCTGTGAACTGTTGCTGCTTGGCCAGCAACGTTTGAAAAGAAACAAAATGTTAATTTAATCGGTTCAATTATCACAACACATAGTGAAATTATTTCTTATTCTTTCAAAATTTCTTTGACCCAAAAGCTCGCAACAAACTAACACGACTTATTCTACTTTACAGCTATTTACAAGTACTTTCCTTGGAACATTAAACACAAATGAAATGTATTTCACTGGCTTTCAAGGTTCCCGTTTCCACTTGCGATATATTCCGCAGCGAATCTACGTGATTGTGCAATTCTGTGGCCAGAATTCAGTATTTTCTTCCGCTGCGCCAGCTCCGCCTGCTCTAGAGTGCCGTTACACAATTGGTAACCTTTGCAGTAGCGCTCACAGTAAAGGATCGCGCCGACCTCGCTTCTCCTTCGACGCGCCTGACCTTGCCCCAGATTCCGGCCGCGCCGCCGCTCCTCTGCCTTCCACGTGCGCACGATGTCGCACGACCACCGCGTCTTCGTCCGGCTGCCCGTGGAACCCGCGCCTGCGCGCCTTTCTGCGCTCGCGGCACCTCTCGTCCCCGTCTGCTTCTCTCCTCGCTATTCTTGACACGTAGCACGCCGACACGTGATACGCAGTCTTCACGCGTTTGCAAACGGCGTAGTTTCCGCGTCTTTCGACTCTTTTGGCTTGTGCTGCGAAGTACAAAGTCTTATGAACGCCTGGTGATAAATCGTGTCCCTCTTTCTCGCAACTACTAATATTCCTCGCCCTAAATCTTTCTAATAATTCACCAAGTTCAATTAACCGCCGAATAAATGTTAATTCCTGAATAACTGCGTTGATCTATAGCTCACGCCTGCTGAATCCTGCCACAATATATATATATATATATATATATATATATATATATATATATATATATATATTGTTATGTAAAAAAATAATGTTATTTATGGTGTCAGATACAAAATAGAATTTGCAGAACTAATTATTAATATTTGCCTCAAAACACATCTCATGTGTAACTTATCATTCGATATTCCACTGTCCACGCAAAAAGTCGCTCTTGCACGTGATGCGTAAAACATTACTCCCCGTCGGTCAGTACTTTTCCATGCTGCACGGGTACACGACCCTTCAGATATGAATCAGATTTTACGGCCCAAGTCAGTCGGTCTCAGTCAGTGGGAGTTGGTTGAGAATATTTTGTAACATAGAACTATGAAAAACGGCGTTATCCTTTGTACAGCGCTGCCAGAATGTGCAGAAAGCAGGGCCTTAAGAGTTTGGCGTGGCTCATTTTTCGTTTTGGCAACGGTACCCTGTCACTGCCAACATTTAACTTATTTAACTAGTAACTTACAAGTGTTAACACGTGACTTGTACTTTTTAGTACTTGTGTGTTTATTACGTGTCAGGTAAAAAATCTAGGGAAGTTTGTCTTGTAAAAAATATGAAGAAAGTTAACACGCATTGATAGATGGGGTATTTCTTTTTCGTCCGTCTGTCGACACTTCTGGGAGTGCAGAGATATTGGCCTACTCGAACTTCCCCTGCGCGATCCCCCCTCCTCCTCCCCTCCCCCTCCCCACCCAGGGCTTCGTAAATCTTTGCGAAGTGCTCTCGAAGTCCTCCTCTGACCGACTCCGCTCTTCTCGACTTCTTTTTCTTCTGGCTGTAAAATTCGCCTTGCGTGAATATGATCCGTTGCCCTCCCGATTTTTTCATCTTTGATTTCCTTTGCTTCTGTGCCACGGTTGAAGCCCTGTATTTCAAGCAACGTCACTGGGTACAGATTGTATAATAATGATAATACACAACTATCGCGTTAAGTTTCGTATGTCACTTGACTCAACCCCAACGATCTTTCCTAGTACAATTAAAATATTAAACAGGATTTTCAGAAACCTATTTTAATAATACTAATACTAATAGTAATAAAGGCAAATTATTTGAAGAATGGGTCATTGTTGTGTTATTTGAAGCCAGCTGGAAACAATACTTCAAAGTTATAACTGCAATTACTGTTGGAAACTACGTCTTATGAAAATGAGTGCTCATTTTATTAGATCATAAAATATATTGACAGTATACACCAACCGTCACATATTCCAGTCACAAAAATGTACAATCACATAAATATCAAACCACAATGAAGTTTTATTTTATAACATATGGAAAGTAAAATTAACAGTTCGTGCAAGTGTTTAATTTGTGATTCGCGAGTGCATTATGTTTTGGGAGAAAGAATTCCGACAAGATCTCATCAGCATCGTTCGCAAAAACTTATTAACTTGTACTATTGAAGTGAAGAAAATTACAAAAAAACGCAACAGTGTGAAGATATTTTTAAGCATCGTGAAGAGGAGTTTAGAAATAATTTTAACACTTTATTTGATATTGCACATCCGAATGCTTTACAAATAATTACGTTGTGCTTCGGCTGAGAGAGCCAGGACATAAAAACTAACTTGCTGGAGTAGACCACAATCTCGCGGATAAAAAAAGAAGGGCGAGGCAAAGAATAATAAGAGAAAAGGAAAAGAAGAAACTGTGTGTAACGTCTACGTCTTCTGCTGTATCTGCTGCATCGTCTTCATTCAGATAACGAACTTTCAAGTCCAGATGAAATCATCGTCAGTGATGGCCAGGAGAGGTTTTCGAGGAAGGCCAACACAGAATGCTGCGAGGCGTGGCTCCCAACATTTCATTACTTGTTAACTAATGGTTTTAGATAGATGCTAGCTGTCTATAAGAGGTTCAGTATTCATCCTTTAGGCGACAGTAGAGGCACTTGACAACAATACTTGTAGAACTCTGTATTGAAAAATCTTGTACAAGTATTCTTCGAATAAGACACAAGAACAGGACGTTAAGAAAAAAAATAATCTGCCTTTAAGAGTAATATATCTCAAATACTCAATGTTCCTTGGTATGCATTAAATGTCAGGAATCAAGAATAAGAAACGCTTTCAAATGTTGTTACATTTGGGGACAGTTGGCAGCTAATGGGATTACAGAAATTGCGGAATTCCTCTGGCAATGAGCTCACTAACGGATTTGGAATGTGTCAACGCACCGGGGAATCGAAGTCAATGTCAAAATGCTTTGCTTTGATACTAGTACATAAGATACTTGACGTTTGCGTCTTTCTTGAAACAATATTTGGGCATAGAATTGTTGTCCTTTCCGTGTCATATACGAACTTATTTTACAATGTGTGTTTGATTGTAAAATAAGTGATGTAGCCAGCAGTTCTGACGCGACTTTTTAAACATTTTAAGAAAAGCTGGGAAAGAATGAATGCCATTAATTTTGAAATTGGCAACGAGAATATGGAAATGTTTCTTAATGAGTCCGAAGTTAAAGAAATGCTGGACTTTTATTAAAGTAAGAAGCTAAAAATACATTTTCCGGATGCATCGAGCTCGATAGATGGCAAGAGCTCTTTAATGTTTAAAACGTTTCTTAGAACCTAAATAATCTAGTGAAATTAAAAATGCTTTAAAATGTCTCTCTGTTGATTGTAATTGTTTATGTTAAACCAAGACTTTAGTGCAATGCACCTGTAAAAGGTCTTTATTAAGAAATCTGATTTTTCAAAGTTCTAAAATCACATTAGAGAATAGATTTCAGAAGTTCAAAATCAGCATGGGGACACAGTATGGGGTATTTATTACAATAATTGTCTGTCGTATCACTCTTGATGTTGAGGTAGACTCACATATAAAAATAAAAATGGTAGCAAATTTATCCGGAGAGAATTTTCGCATGCAAGAGTGCTGTATTATTTTTTGTGGGGATTGTATGGAGAATAATACGGTAAGCGCAATTGTATCGCGATGATTCTTTAATGATAATTCGTTAAAATACAATTCAATTCTCAATTCAATTTAATCATTTCAATGAAAACAATAGCCGACTTTGTAACAATCAAAAGTAGATTTGTGTTCTTTTGCCTGAAGATGGATATTGGTTTTATTAATGAATGTCCTTCGACCTGGGCAAACAACTCTTCACATTTAGAAGTTCAAAGGTAACTTATAAAGTTGAAAGCTGTGAATGACTGCGCTGAAAGGCCTATGTAATTAATGCAAGATTTTCATGGACTACTGAATGTAGATGAGGAGCGAAAGCAATTTGCATTGTGTTGTCTAGAACATCGTTCACTGTACGCGTACTGCAAGAAAGAAACAATGACAAAAATCCCCCAAAGAAAAGTTAAAACCACAACACAGTGTAAAGAAAGAAAATGAGTTAATTTGTAATATAAACTTATAAATTAAACATGTATCGGTATTTTTCCACTGACTTAACAGAACAACGTATGATAACATCCAAAATTCACGCTCAAGTCGGCACAGGTTAATATCGGTCCACTAAGATGAAATTTTACTCCTACGTCCCAATGGAAAATATTTAGAAAATGACACCAAAAATATTTGCAAAGTTTTCTTTGCAATGTACGGGACATCCTAATATGCATTATATGCATAGAATATATATATATATATATATATATATATATATATATATATATATATATATATATTGCTAGTGTAATAGATAACGCTCTGTTGTCGCAGGAAAGAATAGACAATTTATTAGATTTTGGGATCGAATTACGGGCAGAATCTGATCATTTGCCTGTGTGCGTGCATTTAGCAGTAAATGCTTCTGCACTGCCATCGGCAGGGGAGCGGACAGGAGCAACGAACTTGACAATAGGAAGACAACGGTTTGTATGGAAAGAGGAAAAGCGACAGGAATTTGTACAGGCTATTCTTAACTCGGCAGGCTGTGCGCGAGAGGATTGCCCTCCGGAAACGCAAACAATGAATTTAGAAAGTCGGCTCTACCGCGAAGGGAAGGGTATGCGAAGGTGGGGGAGAGGAGGAAGGGAACTGACCCAAGGGTGGTTTAGCGAGGAGTGTCGGGAGACCAGGCGCGAAACTATAATAGCCTTAAGGAATTTCAGAAACAGGGGAACGGAAGAAGCTAGAAACAGTTATTTGTTATTACGTAGGCAGTACGAGGCCACAATTAAGAAATCGAAGAAATCTTGGCAGGATAGTGAGGCAGCAAGAATACAGGCAATTCTAAGAAACGATTATAGTAAATCAATTTGGGACGTTATCAGATCTTTGCGTAATAAAATAAATTCAAGTAATGAAATTTCAGCAGACGCGTGGGTGCAATATTTTTCACGGACGTTCACAGTAGAGACCATTGAAACAGGGCAAGGTATTTTCACTGACCGGAGTGTGCCTAAATTAGACGAACCTCTAACCTGGACTGAAGTAAATAGGGTTATTCTAACAATGAATAATAAGAAGGTAGGCGGCGCGGACGGCATTCCGACAAAATTTATTTCGGAATTGTGGCACATAGACCCAGAAAGTATTATGAAGTTATTTAATGCAATTGCTGATTTCGGCTCGTATCCAGAAACGTGAAGTACAGCTATCCTCCAACCGATTTTTAAAAATAAAGGGGATGCGAATTGCCCACAAAATTATCGCGGAATTAGTCTTTTGCCAGCGCTGAGCAAACTGTTCTGTAAAATACTCAACGGGCGACTGAGTGAATGGGCGGAAAAGTACGGTAAAATATCAGAATTGCAAGCAGGCTTTAGGAGAGACTTCGCGACAACCGACAATATATTTGTGTTAGATACCCAACTAAAACAGGCGCTGGCGCGTAAACGGGGCCACTTATATTGCAGTTTTGTGGATTTTGAAAAGGCTTTTGACTCTATTAATAGGGATGCTTTATGGCCAAAACTAAATGAGCTAGGCGTCTCACGTAAAGTTTTAAACGTGTTGCAGAGCATGTATAAGGAAGTAAATTTCTGCGTCAGATGCGGTGACGGAAGTATAACGCAAAAAATAAAATCGACAGTAGGAGTAAGACAGGGGTGTCCTCTTTCACCGCTGCTGTTTATTTTGTTTATAAATGATTTATTGACGTGGGTACAGGAAGCGGATACAGCGGCTCCGGTAATTGATGGCTTGAAAATTCCCGGACTACTATATGCTGATGATTTAGTCTTATGTTCGGAGACGATTGAGGGCTTACAGAAGAGTTTAAATATTCTAGAACTGTATAGTGAGACATGGGGACTAAAAGTAAATATTCAAAAAACGAAAGTAGTAGTCTTCAAGAATGGGTTTATCTGGGATAGCAAAGAGAAATGGTACTACGCTAGGGAAGAAATTGACCGCGTCAAGACATTTACATATCTTGGTGCAAAATTTTCCATGATTGGGGGATGGAATAATCACATATTGACCGCTCACAGCAAAGGAAGAATTGCGCTCAAAGAAATCGTTTGCGCAGTGCGCAGGGTTCCGGAATTGTCGGTAAAAGTATGCGATACAATGTTCAAATCGTTAGTTCTCCCAGCTATGAACTATGGAGCAGAAATCTGGGGAGTCGATAGAATAGATCGATTGGAAAGCATCGAAACAGATTATTGCAAATTAATTCTAGGAGTTTCTAGGTGCGCAGCAAATGCCGGAGTCTTAAGAGAGGTCGGTAGTATAGGAATTTGGAGAGATTTTAAAATGAAATCTATTAAACTCTGGATTAAATTAGCAAATGCACAGGGTGACACACTTATACATAGGTGATTTAGAGTGCAATGGCAGGGAAGCGATCATCGCTACTGGGCGTACAAAATTAAACGGCTACTTGACCGCGCAGAGTTGGGAGACGTCTCTCCGGAAATGGTGGGAGATAGGGGAACCCGTGAGATAGAACGGCTGATTTCCAATAGACTTGCGGATATTAAAAGGCAAGAGATCTGGGCAGCAACGGCTGTAAAACGTTCGCTAGTAGCTCAAATCCATGCGAGTCCGTTATGGGGTTGCGAAAGTTACGTTCATACTCTCGGAAAGGACGCAAGAGGGGGATACGCTTGGTTCAGGGTTGGGGGATGGATGCAGCGTAGACTAAAGGACGCAAGTGGTGATGGCATTTGTGTGCTTTGCGGTGATAGGGAAGACTGGATCCACATCCTCTTAATTTGCTGTGCAACCGAATCATGGAGAAAAAAATGGATGGGAATGGGAAATTACTACTTCCTAAACAGGAACGTAACGCTCGCCCAAAACATTTTAGGAGATAAAAGGTCTAAATTCATGAAAGAATTAGGAACATTTTTAGGAAAGGTTCGGACCATTAGAGAAACTGAAATTAGAGAGTGGGAAAACAGCACCGGTTAGCATGAGCGGAGCCTAGACTGGAGAGAAATAAATAAGTCAATAAGCTAACAATATGTAAGTTAATCAGTAATTTTATGTTAAGTTAGTAAACAGTTAAGAAATAAGTCATAAATCGTAGTCAATTGGTAAGTAACAGGTCAATATAATAAATAAAATAAAACTTGCATAGTAATAAGCACATTAGGGGGTGAAGGGAAGGGGGGATCGAAAATATAAGGGCAGAGGCGTTGGTGCGGACGATCTTCTGCGGCGCTGTTTGATTTCAGGTGCTGAGGAGGTCAAGCACTGGAAGGAGACGGCGGGACGCCCGCGCCAGAAAATAAATAGTTAAAATAAACGTCGGATAGATTAGTATGTATTCGGCTTCTGACGGCAGGTTTTTCCCCCTTCAGGGGTTTTTTCCTGAGCCGTACCGTATGGTCTCTTTTCCGCGGCTTTGATGCGATGGAGAGACCATTTGGGGTGAATACCAGAATTCGAAAGATTAGAACGCGAAAGGATGTAGGTATTGTAATGGCTTAAAGGCCTTCGGCCTAGCCACATAGAATCAAGTAAGCCAAATTGTTTGTAATAATTACCTATTAAATAAATAAATAAATATTTATATTGCATCAAAAATATAGAATTCATTGGCTTAGCGAAAAATAGTTTACGATGAGAGAACATCGACACCAATAAAACAGTGTTTAACGCTCCATTTTTGGTACATTTGTAAAATAACGTGACTCAATGAGTGTGTCACTTTAGTCCGAATATAGCTAATTTTACGCTAAAAACATAAGTAGGCACTTTTCAAATGACAAATCCGTATTTTTTATCATAAAATACATTTAATTTTGAAACATTGGAGCTTGAAACCTCAACTTCAAGAATCTTGCTTCAAACTATTTATATACTACTATTCTTATACTACTGTTCAAGACCCACATTTGACACAACAAAAGGAGCAGCATAAAAACGTTGTCTACGAAAAAAAGCATAGATGTCCATGGAGATCGGCCAGGTGCTTCTAATCAATTTGCACCTAACCTCGCAGAAGGCATTCAGCTGCATCCCACTCGATACTCAGTTGCGTAAGGTTTACTGCTCCGGGGAGACAATTGTATTTCCGTTGGAAAGTGTTCCTTGGCGTACTTTCTGCACCGCGCGATTACCAATGTGAGTTTTCATTTCCTTTTAATTTTCACAGGATTTTTTTATTTATTGACGTAATTAAACTAATTTGTTTTGTTCTATAGTAGGAACAATTCATTGATTAATAATATATCGGAAAATCGTAAATGTGAAATAATACATGAATTAATACAATCGTCAGAAGACGAAATTTGCGATGCTGCAAGTTATTCTGAAGAAGTTGTAGTGGCCGAGAGTAAACATAATACTTATTCGGATTTTACTGCTGTTTGTGATTATTCAAGCAGCGATATAGAGTGTAGAGTTGTTTTCATTGGCGAAAACAGGGTTACAAATTGGAATAAAACACAGCAAATGTACATAAACTGAAAGTCGCAATGATCAAGAATAACCACCAACCAAATTAAGTATTCACTCAGACATTTGCAGAAGAGCAAAAAACCGCACTACTACAATTATTATTACGTTTATTACTAACTAGTGCAACAAATTTGCATGCAACGAATATAATGTTAGAGTCATCAAATGCAAAAATTGTGCCGAGGGTTATTATGCAAAATTGATTATCTTTATTAATTAATTGAAAGTGTAATAAATATACATTGTAAATAAAAATAAATAAACATTATATCCAAATATTATCCAGGCCTTGCAGAGCTCATCTTTCTGAGAAAATAGGGTCGGGGCACAAAGTCCGCCGGGCGGGTACTTGTGACACAAACAGCGCGAGTAACTCAGGGTTAAACATTTGTAGCGCACGCGTCAATAATCTTTGTAATAACGTTATTTACGACCCCTCTCCTGCCGTCGCTCAGTTGGGAATTCACCACTCAGCTCGGCTTAAACGAGTGCCTTGCACATTGCTGAGGGAAGCGAAATATTCACTGTTGAACGCCTCTGAAAATTACCATTCTCCGTCTCCGCCGTGCAAGCAAGACGCTCTCGTTGCCAGGTATTGAGGCTCCCCAATCGGCGCACCTTCTGCTGGCTGGAGCTTCCACTTCGGCTCCTCCCCCCCCCGGTCACTTCCGCCACATCTCCTGCCCGACGCCTCCGCTCGCGTTGGCCACCGCCGTCCCCGCAGCCGCCACTCCCTCATTGCTCACACATCATTCCCACTCCACGAGAGGTGGCTTAGGGCATCTACTAGCGTCACTGCAGTCCCGCTGACCGGGAGGACTTGGGTTACACTCGCGACGCAAGCAGAATTGTCCACACTAGCTAGACAGCTAGGTCGAATTCAGCCGCTGTCTGAAGGAGAATCACAGCGGCCGGCTGCTCTGATCGGTAATTTTTCGTGGTTTCGCCGATCAACACCAAGCGAATGATCGACAGTACCATAACAGACGGGCCACCGCCCGCGCGACCTTTCTTTCTGTTTCCTTGTCCTATTGTCACCCCTTACACTGCGCTCTGCCCGGGTGGGGCGGAGCCCTCCACGTGGGAGATATCTGCTTGGTGACCACTCCAACCTTCACCCGACGGCGCGACAAAGCAGGATCTCACCATTCGGAGGGAAAAGAACAACGCCACTTCCCGAGGTGAAAACCCCCCTCCGCCCCATCCTCCCGACACCACCCTCCCCCTCCCGCGGCTACGAAAGTCCTTCCCGTCGCCTATCTGCCCTCCCTATTCTCCTACGCAGCCTCCGACCTACTCGCCATCGCACCCTCCGCCCCATCCTCCCGAGACCACCCCGCGCCACCGCGTCCCGCCCCTCCCTCTCCCGCGGATACGAAAGTCCTTTCCGTCGCCTCTGCCCTCCCCATTCACCTACGCACCCTTCCACCTACTCGCCATCGACCCCTCCGCCCCATCCTTCCGAGACCACGCCGCGCCACCGCGTCACGCCCCTACCTCTCCCGCGGATACGAAAGTCCTTCCCGTTGCCTCTCTGCCCTCCCCATTCACCTACGCACCCTTCCACCTACTCGCCATCGCCCCCTCCGCCCCATCCTCCCGAGACCACCCCGCGCCACCGCGCTCCGCCCCTCCCTCTCCCGCGGATACGAAAGTCCTTTCCGTCGCCTCTCTGCCCTCCCCATTCACCTACGCACCCTTCCACCTACTCGCCATCGCTCCCTCCGCCCCACCCTCCCGAGACCACCCCGCGCCACCGCGTCCCGCCCCTCCCTCTCCCGTGGATACGAAAGTCCTTCCCGTTGCCTCTCTGCCCTCCCCATTCACCTACGCACCCTTCCACCAACTCGCCATCGCCCCCTCCGCCCCATCCTCCCGAGACCACCCCGCGCCACCGCGTCCCGCCCCTCCCTCTCCCGCGGATACGAAAGTCCTTTCCGTTGCCTCTGCCCTCCCCATTCACCTACGCACCCTTCCACCTACTCGCCATCGCCCCCTCCTCCCCATCCTCCCGAGACCACCCCGCGCCACCGCGCTCCGCCCCTCCCTCTCCCGCGGATACGAAAGTCCTTTCCGTTGCCTCTGCCCTCCCCATTCACCTACGCACCCTTCCACCTACTCGCCATCGCCCCCTCCTCCCCATCCTCCCGAGACCACCCCGCGCCACCGCGCTCCGCCCCTCCCTCTCCCGCGGATACGAAAGTCCTTTCCGTCGCCTCTGCCCTCCCCATTCACCTACGCACCCTTCCACCTACTCGCCATCGCCCCCTCCTCCCCATCCTCCCGAGACCACCCCGCGCCACCGCGCTCCGCCCCTCCCTCTCCCGCGGATACGAAAGTCCTTTCCGTCGCCTCTGCCCTCCCCATTCACCTACGCACCCTTCCACCAACTCGCCATCGCCCCCTCCTCCCCATCCTCCCGAGACCACCCCGCGCCACCGCGTCCCGCCCCTCCCTCTCCCGCGGATACGAAAGTCCTATCCGTCGCCTCTGCCCTCCCCATTCACCTACGCACCCTTCCACCTACTCGCCATCGCCCCCTCCTCCCCATCCTCCCGAGACCACCCCGCGCCACCGCGTCCCGCCCCTCCCTCTCCCGCGGATACGAAAGTCCTATCCGTCGCCTCTGCCCTCCCCATTCACCTACGCACCCTTCCACCTACTCGCCATCGCCCCCTCCGCCCCATCCTTCCGAGACCACCCCGCGCCACCGCGTCACGCCCCTACCTCTCCCGCGGATACGAAAGTCCTTCCCGTTGCCTCTCTGCCCTCCCCATTCACCTACGCACCCTTCCACCTACTCGCCATCGCCCCCTCCTCCCCATCCTCCCGAGACCACCCAGCGCCACCGCGTCCCGCCCCTCCCTCTCCCGCGGATACGAAAGTCCTTTCCGTCGCCTCTGCCCTCCCCATTCACCTACGCACCCTTCCACCTACTCGCCATCGCCCCCTCCTCCCCATCCTCCCGAGACCACCCCGCGCCACCGCGTCCCGCCCCTCCCTCTCCCGCGGATACGAAAGTCCTTTCCGTCGCCTCTGCCCTCCCCATTCACCTACGCACCCTTCCACCTACTCGCCATCGCCCCCTCCTCCCCATCCTCCCGAGACCACCCCGCGCCACCGCGCTCCGCCCCTCCCTCTCCCGCGGATACGAAAGTCCTTTCCGTCGCCTCTGCCCTCCCCATTCACCTACGCACCCTTCCACCTACTCGCCATCGCCCCCTCCTCCCCATCCTCCCGAGACCACCCCGCGCCACCGCGCTCCGCCCCTCCCTCTCCCGCGGATACGAAAGTCCTTTCCGTCGCCTCTGCCCTCCCCATTCACCTACGCACCCTTCCACCAACTCGCCATCGCCCCCTCCTCCCCATCCTCCCGAGACCACCCCGCGCCACCGCGTCCCGCCCCTCCCTCTCCCGCGGATACGAAAGTCCTATCCGTCGCCTCTGCCCTCCCCATTCACCTACGCACCCTTCCACCTACTCGCCATCGCCCCCTCCTCCCCATCCTCCCGAGACCACCCCGCGCCACCGCGTCCCGCCCCTCCCTCTCCCGCGGATACGAAAGTCCTATCCGTCGCCTCTGCCCTCCCCATTCACCTACGCACCCTTCCACCTACTCGCCATCGCCCCCTCCGCCCCATCCTTCCGAGACCACCCCGCGCCACCGCGTCACGCCCCTACCTCTCCCGCGGATACGAAAGTCCTTCCCGTTGCCTCTCTGCCCTCCCCATTCACCTACGCACCCTTCCACCTACTCGCCATCGCCCCCTCCTCCCCATCCTCCCGAGACCACCCAGCGCCACCGCGTCCCGCCCCTCCCTCTCCCGCGGATACGAAAGTCCTTTCCGTCGCCTCTGCCCTCCCCATTCACCTACGCACCCTTCCACCTACTCGCCATCGCCCCCTCCTCCCCATCCTCCCGAGACCACCCCGCGCCACCGCGTCCCGCCCCTCCCTCTCCCGCGGATACGAAAGTCCTTTCCGTCGCCTCTGCCCTCCCCATTCACCTACGCACCCTTCCACCTACTCGCCATCGCCCACTCCTCCCCATCCTCCCGAGACCACCCCGCGCCACCGCGTCCCGCCCCTCCCTCTCCCGCGGATACGAAAGTCCTTTCCGTCGCCTCTGCCCTCCCCATTCACCTACGCACCCTTCCACCTACTCGCCATCGACCCCTCCGCCCCATCCTTCCGAGACCACCCCGCGCCACCGCGTCACGCCCCTACCTCTCCCGCGGATACGAAAGTCCTTCCCGTTGCCTCTCTGCCCTCCCCATTCACCTACGCACCCTTCCACCTACTCGCAACCGCCCCCTCCGCCCCATTCTCCCGAGACCACCCCGCGCCACCGCGCTCCGCCCCTCCCTCTCCCGCGGATACGAAAGTCATTTCCGTCGCCTCTCTGCCCTCCCCATGCACCTACGCACCCTTCCACCTACTCGCCATCGCCCCCTCCGCCCCATCCTCCCGAGACCACCCTGCGCCACCGCGCTCCGCCCCTCCCTCTCCCGCGGATACGAAAGTCCTTTCCGTCGCCTCTCTGCCCTCCCCATTCACCTACGCACCCTTCCACCTACTCGCCATCGCCCCCTCCTCCCCATCCTCCCGAGACCACCCCGCGCCACCGCGTCCCGCCCCTCCCTCTCCCGCGGATCTGAAAGTCCTTTCCGTCGCCTCTCTGCCCTCCCCATTCACCTACGCACCCTTCCACCTTCTCGCCATCGCCCCCTCCTCCCCATCCTCCCGAGACCACCCCGCGCCACCGCGTCCCGCCCCTCCCTCTTCCGCGGATACGAAAGTCCTTTCCGTCGCCTCTGCCCTCCCCATTCACCTACGCACCCTTCCACCTACTCGCCATCGACCCCTCCGCCCCATCCTTCCGAGACCACCCCGCGCCACCGCGTCACGCCCCTCCTCTCCCGGAGATACGAAATTCCTTTCCGTCGCCTCTGCCCTCCCCATTCACCTACGCACCCTTCCACCTACTCGCCATCGCTCCCTCCGCCCCACCCTCCCGAGACCACCCCGCGCCACCGCGTCCCGCCCCTCCCTCTCCCGTGGATACGAAAGTCCTTCCCGTTGCCTCTCTGCCCTCCCCATTCACCTACGCACCCTTCCACCTACTCGCCATCGCCCCCTCCTCCCCATCCTCCCGAGACCACCCCGCGCCACCGCGTCCCGCCCCTCCCTCTCCCGCGGATACGAAAGTCCTTTCAGTCGCCTCTGCCCTCCCCATTCACCTACGCACCCTTCCACCTACTCGCCATCGCCCCCTCCGCCCCATCCTCCCGAGACCACCCCGCGCCACCGCGTCCCGCCCCTCTCTCTCCCGCGGATACGAAAGTCTTTTCCGTCGCCTCTGCCCTCCCCATTCTCCTACGCACCCTTCCACCTACTCGCCATCGCCCCCTCCGCCCCATCCTCCCGAGACCACCCCGCGCCACCGCGTCCCGCCCCTCCCTCTCCCGTGGATACGAAAGTCCTTCCCGTTGCCTCTCTGCCCTCCCCATTCACCTACGCACCCTTCCACCTACTCGCCATCGCCCCCTCCTCCCCATCCTCCCGAGACCACCCCGCGCCACCGCGTCCCGCCCCTCCCTCTCCCGCGGATACGAAAGTCCTTTTCGTCGCCTCTGCCCTCCCCATTCCCCTGCGCACCCTTCCACCTACTCGCCATCGCCCCCTCCGCCCCATCCTCCCGAGACCACCCCGCGCCACCGCGCCCCGCCCCTCCCTCTCCCGCGGATACGAAAGTCCTTGCCGTCGCCTCTCTGCTTTCCCGATTCTCCTACGGAAAATTGAAAAATTAAAATACTGTATTCTATATGGTTGGTTACTTTTGGAAAAGCATGGAAGATTGCAAGAAAGTGAATATATTTGAGTTTTCTGTTACGAATTTAAACTTTTGTAAAAATACTATTTAATACAGCCATTGGTGGAAGCATTTACTTTTAAATGTACTGCATGCGAAATGTGAGACGAAGCTCCAATTTTCAGATAATAACAAAATACCTTTGCCTGATCGCAAACAACTGTTCCTAACCTTATATTACAAAGGCTTCGTCTGTCAGACGACGCTACTAGTGTACGTTCGCCTCAGACTGTGAGGCTTCATTGTGTGACTTCGCGGTGAAATGCACGCGGTGTGCCCCTGCATTTTTCTGGTACACTAATAAAAAGACACGTTGTTCAATAGAGTGCGCCTTTGTAGTTACGACAGTGATATTTTTGTGCTTTATCATCGAATATAGTACATATTGAATCCCAAATCCTTGTCTTGCAACATTTGAGTATTGTGCTAAATATTGAGCAGCCCTAATGGGCGAATGACGATCACAGCAAAGGGCGCGTGACGAGGGCCTTCTGCCACGTGTGGACGGCACCAAGGAAATGCCTGCTGGGACACTCAAGTGATCCAGGTGCGTTTATAAAACCCTTTAAAATGTATTTTGTTACTTTATGTCATACATGTTCAATCCATTTAATGTAATGTGTCATTTCAATGAGGCATTGAAATAAAATGAAAGTCAAGTGATTAGAGGTATTGTATTACACGCGTGGTCAGAGAGGTTTTATTTTTCTCGTGGGAGTGCGCTCTTCGGCCTGTCGGCCTCGTTACAGAACATCTCTTCTTCCAAAATAAAATGTAATTTATTCTACTCGTATCATGTATAACTTTTTTTCAACAGTCATTAATAAACTGCGTTTGTTTTCGGTATCAAAACGCAGTTTTTAGTGTTCAAATTGTGTGTGAATGCAAAAAATAAATAAAAGAATAAGTAAATAAATAAATAAATAAATAAATATGCCTTCGTCGTACTACTTCATAAGATTACAATAGGCTGCTCTGGCTTTTTGCTGCGGGATTGTCTATTGTTTAAGTTAAGCGGTACATGTTGGAAGAGAAAATGGTATTTGTTCAATATATTTTAGTATGTTGTCTATTATATGCAATTAATATCGGTTTATATATAATTTCTATGAACAAGAACCGTACTTTATACTTTTAAATTAAGATCAATAAAATTATAAATAACGGTATTTTGCAGATTCATGACTCATCGGATTTGTGGCCATTGGCACCATTTTATAGAATGGTCGCGATGTTTATGCTATAAATATCACCGAGAAATGTGAATTAAAGCGGTATATTGTGGGATTTGTAACTTACCTCTACTTTTTCATCCATTTTTAAATAAATTTTCTAATTTGCCGATACGAACACTCATTAAAAACGTGATTAACATAAAAAATTATTAAACAAGGGCTGATAATTAAGTACATACCTTCTGTAACATGTTCCATTTCAAAATTTGAATGATCATTTTCACAGAACAAAAATATTTGGCTTCGATTCCGCAGTAAAATTTCCGTCAGGCTTGGGTGACACCGTAAACACAACAGAGCGCTCTGTTCAACCTCAAATACAGCTTTCGAGTGTACGTTCCGACCGCTTACGAGATTTAACAGTCCCATCAATAGTGTAGCCAGCCTACGAGATATAAATGGTCAAGTAGAAACTTTTTTCCAATTTTGGCCAGGTTTTATGCATTTTGTTCCGCTGTGCGACGCCCCATCGTGCAGCACCATTTTGCCAACGGCTCCCACGTTCACCCAGCCCTCTCCTCCTTGGTTTTTGTTACTCTTTCCACGTCTCTTCCTCCGCGAATCTCCTCGGCTGAAGCTCATTTCGGGCGAATCTCCGAGCAGCAGCGCCACCCCCTCCCAACACTGGTCCTCTCCTCCTCTTCATCCCCTCGGACGTCTCCCAAGGGCACTGGCCCCTTCTCGCAGCACCCTTTGGCGACACTCAGAATTCTCGTTACTTCTCATATTTCATGTCTCTCTCACAGACTTCTTATGACTTTTCTCTGTTGTCAATTTATCGCATCCGTGTGTTATTGGTTTTCTTCTTGGTGTGCACGTACTTCAGTGTGATTAAAGTCATAAAATTTATTATGTCATATTATATGTAACGTTTCGACCCTATTTGGGGTCTTTAAAAAAAACTCAATGTATAGCTTAGCTACCATCATAAATAGCTATTAGATGAAAAAATTATCATTCACATACAAAATTATCACGTCGTCTGCTTCATCCAGTCAACTGATAGGACAGATTTGGAATTGATCAATCATCATTGTTTTTAAACGACTTTTGTTATACCAGTTGACTGGATGAAGCTGACGGCTTTATAATTTTTTATGTGAATGATATTTTTTTTATCTAAATGCTTATTATTGAAGATGGCAACTAACCTGTACACTGGATTCATTTTTTTTTAAAGATTCCAAATATGGCCGAAACGTTAAAAATAACATGAAATAAATTGTTAAATAAAAACTCAGTACATTATAACACACGTTAAAATATTCATTATTAAGTTTTGGTAATATAATAAAATATTAATTACCTGATCATATATTTTCTACTGTTTTTCATTACTGCATTCCTTCTTTCCTTCATTTCCATCTCATTTCGTTTCCTCATCGAACATTTCATATTTCATATTATAAGGTTCATTCATCTTCGTTTGATTCTTCACATCTCAATACATCTCTCTCTCTCATCATTTGAGACTCACCTACCAGACTAACAGAATTTTCTTTCTTTTCTCTAAATCTATATCATGGTAGCTACTTTTATTACTACTCAAAAGACAGACCAAGGCACTTTCATCGCAGGCAAAATTGTACCCGTACATCCGGGAGTCGAATATACGTATTATATTCCACCCCTGCAGCTTCCTTATCGTTCTTTTCATTACATCTTCATTTTATTACATCTGCCTTCTCGTATCATTTTTTATCAAAGGGCTCCGTCGCGGGCGCATCGCGTCGTCTCCTCTTCTCAGCTGCTGCCGCCCTCGCCGCCGCCCTCGCCGCCCCCTTCGCCTAATGCGGCCCCGGAGAGCGGCCAAGGGATCCGGCAGCCGCGCCGCGCCGCGCCGCCTCTCCGCCCTTGTCGCGCTTTAATATCGCGGCGCTCTCTCTCCGCCCCCCCCTCCGCCTTCCCCGTCGCCCTCGGAAATCCCAAAGCCTTCACCTGCCCAACACCTCGATGGGTCGATGAAAAGTTTAAATTCTCGGCTATCCGGGAGACGCCGCGTCGTTGGCTGGGAGGCCGACGTTTCGCCTGACATGTCGCTGGCTTCCTCAGGGCAGTGACGAAGCACGTCACATTCTGAGGCACATATTTATAATACGGCACGGAAGTGGGGAGTAAGCCCGTTCTCAATGCCAATAATTGGTGGACCTGAATATCATGAAGGCTTCTGTCTCCGGGAAGACATCCCCGTGCTGGAGCCATGCGTGCGACGCAAAGATGTCGACTTCTGGTTTACTCAGCTCATGCGGGTACCTTCCATGCAATGCCTTCGCTTTCCATGAGGTTATCTTCTCTTCCGTTTCAGTGATTGGCTGAACAGGCGGATCAAGCTCTTTCAAGTTCATAGTTATTATCAACTGCTTGCTGAACTCTCCCACAATGTTCCAAGAAGTATCTTCTGAGTGAAGCAATTTGAGAGCTGTGTAGATTTCTAAGATCTACAACACATCGCCCTCCTTGTGATCTTGGAAGGGACAAACGATCAATACTACAATGGGGATGATGTTTAAGGTGCTGAATCATAGCGGTTCGAATTGTCCTCTGGAGGTTGTCGAGGTCGGTATTGCTCCATTTAATAACGCCCAAGGAGTATGTCAGCACTGGAATAACAAATGAATTGATGGCCTGCACAAGGTTTCTAGCAGAGAGTCGAGTTTTTAAGAGTCCATTAATAATAATAATAATAATAATAATAATAATAATAATAATAATAATAATAATAATAAATATTCTTCCTCCAGTCATATCTTACGTTCCAGTTGCGTTCTTGGTCCGCTTTTACAATTATTCATTGGAATCAAGATAGTCAACTGTATTAATACCATGCACCTCGTGGTTTGGTCCAACATGTTTAAAGCCGATCAATCGAAACAGGTTGGCACAAGTCGCTTCCTACAGACAATGAAAGTCGCCGGTTTGATTCCTTTGGGAGGCGAGAGTTATGTTCGTACATGGACCGCGGCATTCATTCAAATTCGGAGACACCCTTCGAACCGCTCAATTTCACTGCTCTTATTGTAAACAATGTGAGCCAGACGCATCTGATATAGCAAAAGTGGTTGCCAGGAAATTTGATACATACAAAAATCAATATTTGGTCAATTGCGAAGGAGGTTTCTCGGAGTCGGGAAGCTTCAAATGTGATCAAAATTCAAAAATGATCATAATTTCAGTTCAGAGGAGCCTCAGCCATTCTTGTAGCGATTGTGCCGAGAAGATATGAAATACTTGATATGGGGCGCATTGAAAGATTCTGGTACGTTGACAGTAAGCAACTATCGTGTAGTTTCTCTGACCCAGCGCTCTGAGAAGCGAACAGAAAAAACCGAAAGCATGAATGACGTGAAATTCGTAAGGAGGACGTTTATTATGGCAATCTCTTCAATACTCATTGATTCTTTCGGAAAAGTAATACTTTCTGTCAATTATCTGTTATTTTTCCAGAACTGACTCGTTTGATAAGAACACAGAAGACAATGAACAATACTTCTTTTGCGTTCCTGCTAATGTACTCTCACTTCATTTGAACAATATTTCGCAGCCTCCTGCAGTGCAGGCTGCTGCTTTCCTCGGCGCTCCGATGAACAGGACGTCGCGTAGATGTGCATGGCAGCAGACGCAGCCGGCCGCAGTCTCAAAGGCCTCTTCATTGTGAAGAGGTTTCCACTGCCGGTCGGCTGGCCTCAGGAAGCCCATTGCAATGCTGGTGAAGATGGCCCGCTCATCGTCAACCCCACGTCAGGACGAGGCAGCAGGGCGTAGTTGACGGCCTCTTCATTGTGAAGAGGTTTCCACTGCCAGTCGGCTGGCCTCAGGAAGCCCATTGCAATGCTGGTGAAGATGGCCCGCTCATCGTCAACCCCACGTCAGGACGAGGCAGCAGGGCGCAGTTGAAGGCCTCTTCATTGTGAAGAGGTTTCCACTGCCAGTCGGCTGGCCTCAGGAAGCCCATTGCAATGCTGGTGAAGATGGCCCGCTCATCGTCAACCCCACGTCAGGACGAGGCAGCAGGGCGCAGTTGAAGGCCTCTTCATTGTGAAGAGGTTTCCACTGCCGGTCGGCTGGCCTCAGGAAGCCCATTGCAATGCTGGTGAAGATGGCCCGCTCATCGTCAACCCCACGTCAGGACGAGGCAGCAGGGCGCAGTTGGCGGCCTCTTTATTGTGAAGAGGTTTTCACTGCCGGTCGGCTGGCCTCAGGAAGCCCATTGCAATGCTGATGAAAATGGCCCGATCATCAACCCCACGTCAGGACGAGGCAGCAGGGCGCAGTTGACGGCCTCTTTATTGTGAAGAGGTTTTCACTGCCGGTCGGCTGGCCTCAGGAAGCCCATTGCAATGCTGGTGAAGATGGCACGCACATCGTCAACCCCACGTCAGGACGAGGCAGCAGGGCGCAGTTGACGGCCTCTTCATTGTGAAGAGGTTTTCACTGCCGGTCGGCTGGCCTCAGGAAGCCCATTGCAATGCTGGTGAAGATGGCCCGCTCATCGTCAACCCCACGTCAGGACGAGGCAGCAGGGCGCAGTTGGCGGCCTCTTTATTGTGAAGAGGTTTTCACTGCCGGTCGGCTGGCCTCAGGAAGCCCATTGCAATGCTGGTGAAGATGTCCCGCTCATCGTCAACCCCACGTCAGGACGAGGCAGCAGGGCGCAGTTGGCGGCCTCTTTATTGTGAAGAGGTTTTCACTGCCGGTCGGCTGGCCTCAGGAAGCCCATTGCAATGCTGGTGAAGATGGCCCGCTCATCGTCAACCCCACGTCAGGACGAGGCAGCAGGGCGCAGTTGGCGGCCTCTTTATTGTGAAGAGGTTTTCACTGCCGGTCGGCTGGCCTCAGGAAGCCCATTGCAATGCTGATGAAAATGGCCCGATCATCAACCCCACGTCAGGACGAGGCAGCAGGGCGCAGTTGATGGCCTCTTTATTGTGAAGAGGTTTTCACTGCCGGTCGGCTGGCCTCAGGAAGCCCATTGCAATGCTGGTGAAGATGGCCCGCTCATCGTCAACCCCACGTCAGGACGAGGCAGCAGGGCGCAGTTGGCGGCCTCTTTATTGTGAAGAGGTTTTCACTGCCGGTCGGCTGGCCTCAGGAAGCCCATTGCAATGCTGATGAAAATGGCCCGATCATCAACCCCACGTCAGGACGAGGCAGCAGGGCGCAGTTGACGGCCTCTTTATTGTGAAGAGGTTTTCACTGCCGGTCGGCTGGCCTCAGGAAGCCCATTGCAATGCTGGTGAAGATGGCACGCTCATCGTCAACCCCACGTCAGGACGAGGCAGCAGGGCGCAGTTGACGGCCTCTTCATTGTGAAGAGGTTTTCACTGCCGGTCGGCTGGCCTCAGGAAGCCCATTGCAATGCTGGTGAAGATGTCCCGCTCATCGTCAACCCCACGTCAGGACGAGGCAGCAGGGCGCAGTTGGCGGCCTCTTTATTGTGAAGAGGTTTTCACTGCCGGTCGGCTGGCCTCAGGAAGCCCATTGCAATGCTGATGAAAATGGCCCGATCATCAACCCCACGTCAGGACGAGGCAGCAGGGCGCAGTTGATGGCCTCTTTATTGTGAAGAGGTTTTCACTGCCGGTCGGCTGGCCTCAGGAAGCCCATTGCAATGCTGGTGAAGATGGCACGCTCATCGTCAACCCCACGTCAGGACGAGGCAGCAGGGCGCATTTGGCGGCCTCTTTATTGTGAAGAGGTTTTCACTGCCGGTCGGCTGGCCTCAGGAAGCCCATTGCAATGCTGGTGAAGATGGCCCGATCATCAACCCCACGTCAGGACGAGGCAGCAGGGCGCAGTTGACGGCCTCTTTATTGTGAAGAGGTTTTCACTGCCGGTCGGCTGGCCTCAGGAAGCCCATTGCAATGCTGGTGAAGATGGCCCGCTCATCGTCAACCCCACGTCAGGACGAGGCAGCAGGGCGCAGTTGACGGCCTCTTTATTGTGAAGAGGTTTACACTGCCGGTCGGCTGGCCTCAAGAAGCCCATTGCAATGCTGGTGAAGATGGCCCGCTCATCGTCAACCCCACGTCAGGACGAGGCAGCAGGGCGCAGTTGACGGCCTCTTTATTGTGAAGAGGTTTTCACTGCCGGTCGGCTGGCCTCAGGAAGCCCATTGCAATGCTGATGAAAATGGCCCGATCATCAACCCCACGTCAGGACGAGGCAGCAGGGCGCAGTTGACGGCCTCTTTATTGTGAAGAGGTTTTCACTGCCGGTCGGCTGGCCTCAGGAAGCCCATTGCAATGCGGGTGAAGATGTCCCGCTCATCGTCAACCCCACGTCAGGACGAGGCAGCAGGGCGCAGTTGACGGCCTCTTTATTGTGAAGAGGTTTTCACTGCCGGTCGGCTGGCCTCAGGAAGCCCATTGCAATGCTGGTGAAGATGGCCCGCTCATCGTCAACCCCACGTCAGGACGAGGCAGCAGGGCGCAGTTGGCGGCCTCTTTATTGTGAAGAGGTTTTCACTGCCGGTCGGCTGGCCTCAGGAAGCCCATTGCAATGCTGGTGAAGATGGCCCGCTCATCGTCAACCCCACGTCAGGAGGAGGCAGCAGGGCGTAGTTGACGGCCTCTTAATTGTGAATAGCTGTCCCCTTAACTTGGTACGATTGCTCAGCACGATTAACTTCTTCTTCAATTGCAACGAAGGACGCATGTTCTTCCCACTGAGCCCCTGGGAAAATTGGTAGTCGATCTAACGAAGTTGACTGGCTTGTTAGGTTGGCAGCAACTCTCAGGTACGATTCCACAAAGTAACTTGTTCAATAAATGCTATTGATATTCGAACGATTAATTTCCAGAAGAAATAGATGGTGGCCGAAAGATGTTATCTCAGTGCTGGCGGGCGGTCGTATGCTGATCGGCAATCGTGTGTATATATATATATATATATATATATATATATATATATATGTGTGTGTGTGTGTGTGTGTGTGTGTGTGTACATATATAAAATCATGTGTTTACATATTATCAAAGTATTCTGTAAGTTCTTACAAAATAATATTGCGCAACACCCTCTCAGAGGTTTTTTTAAAATAACACATTGAATTATTAGGATCATTTCGGGGGAAATAACATTTTAATTGACATTTTCGGTTTATGTGTGAAGTTATGGAGCAGTATTTGGAGTTAGGCAACTGAATAAAATACAGATAGGAAAGCTTTTAGAGGGCATAATTTAGCAGTGGTCAATCGGCAGCGGAGGCGCTGTGTCTCTTCGGCGTAAGGTTGCGCAACTCTCGTACGCCGAATGCTCGATGGCCTCTCAAACGCGACGCGTCAGGCCAGGGAAAGTGTTGCCACCCGTCAAGAAAGTTGTGTTGACGGGCCCAGGTCAGGCGTAACTTTGTATTGTGCTTTAATTAAGGGTACACGAGTAGTCCTCCGGTTCCAAAACCCCATATGCATAATGGTTTGCACGCTGACATCATTGAAATCTGCACCAATATGCGGAAGGGTTGCGCTTCTGACACGTGTAATGATTCTCCTCAGTCGACGCCGGTGCCATTCTTGCCAGATCTTTTTGCGGCCGCAGCGATGCCGGAGGTTCACGTTTTACCTGATTCCCAATATTGACGGTACATGCGCGAATTGGTCATACGAAAAAATCCAAATTTCATCGTGACCTCGGATATGCTGTGGCCTTATCTCTCTTGCGCTGACATCTCGTTCAAACTCACTTTATTCGTGATAACCTGCCATTGTAGCCGGAAAAACCGATCTAACAACTGAGCCAGACTTTGCTTGTCTTGCATAGTCGTTGTCGACCGGAGCGCGGTATTCTGATTGGTTCCAGATCTCTTTATTTCAATTTGTACCATTTTTGGCTCTTCAATGAATAATGGGAAATTTTATAACAATTTTATGGAAGAAATCCCTCCGATCGTCAGCATTTCTTACGTACAGGTTACGATTTGATACGGCCAAGGAGTATTCGTGTCCCTACTCCACTCCTGGGCACACGTTTGCCAGCAAAGAGGCACGTGGATGTCTCCGCTATATCAAATTTCCCACTATAGAACTATTGGCAAAATATGATTATTTTCATCCCTAGAAGTGTGTAACATTATTTTGGTGATACGTGCATTGAATCAGAATATCTGGATGCGAGATTATCTGAGTGGAGTTCCAAAACTACATGACATATTTCATTCACTACATGACTCATTTCCAGTGTTCCTTCTGATCTTCAGTGTGACATTTAAAGAGGAGCGTTTGTATAAATTGTTAGCTGGAAAAGGAAATTCCTCTGAAATACAATACAGCGGCCAGATGATTAATTCTTTCCTTAACGAGGCCCCGAGGACGCCAGGGTGGGGAAGTCATACGCGCGGCGCCGCCCCTCCCGTCGCCCCCCCCCCCCCCGCACCCACGCACGGACCGCTTTCTTCGCCCCTCCGCTTCTGTCTTCGCCCAGCCACCACAGCCCCGCTCTCCCCGCCCCGCCCCGCCCCGCCGAGTCTGGTCCGCCTCCGTCGGCGCTCAGCTTCACCCCCTTCCCGGCCTCCGTTCTCCTTCTGCCCACCCGGCCGCCGCGCTTCGCTCCCTCCCCACCCCCCTCGCCCCGCAGGAGGTTACTCAGGTAAGATGATTTAACATATATAATAGTCGCCCATGATCTACATATTGCTGCGACGTATAATAAAATAAAATAAAAGATAAATTAGTTGTGCAAATTACTGACATCACTTTTCGAGTTCAACAAAAATAAATCATCTGTAACAACGTTACGGTCAGAATTAATTTATATTTTCAGATATTTCTTTCATCACAGGAATGTTCTATTCCACATATAATAAAACCTTCAATTTCTCAGTTTCATGTCAAATTGACTTACGTCCGTCCATATGTAACTAGAGTCCAAAATCCGCCATACTCGGAGTCAAGGTCTGCAACATCAGTGACGATGAAGACACAACTGAATGATGCCACTGTGCGCCAAATTACCCATAAAAGGGCCGATTTCACCAACAGCCGAGAAAAGTTGAGAGTTCTTACCCGAGAATTAGCGTTTACTCTTCGATAGTAACTCTCCAGAAGAATGTAAGCGTTAACTTTACGTAAGGGTTTTTTACTCCAGAGTACATGTACTCGAATGTATGTACTTAGAGCGACAGCTCGTGAGCGGGCCCAGACTTACAGGCGGCGTCCCTGCCTCGCGGTCATGGGTTAAAGGGGTACGTGTGGTTAGCACGTAGACATCCCCACGCCGTATTCCGGTCTTCGCAACCTGAGAAGTGAATTTTCTCATCGTCACCCCGCAACATATACGGGGACATCGAACCCCGGACCGCCAAGTTAAAGCAAGCACGCTGAGTACATACCCTGTCATTTATCCCGCGAAGCGCTGTTCGCGCAATTTTTCATACACAGTAGGAAGCGGTTCAAGAGGCCGTGAGTGAGAGTGTCGCTGTGAACCACTGTTTATTTCATTGTCCCATCGTTTCGGAGTTTTCGGCGGCGTCTTGTGGTGTTTTCGTGCGTCTTGTGCGGTGTTTTGGTCATTTCGGTGTAGCGTTTCTTAGTTTTTCTACCGATATTTCTTAGTACTTGTAACCTTTGTAGTTTTATTATTCTTATTTAGTAATATTTACTTGACTTCTTATATTTTATTGTATAACAGTAGACTTCTCATTAATCCTATTGTATCTTTATTCCAGTCTATTACTGGTTACTTTTAGTTAGAGTTATTTTTTATTTTTATCGCATTCTTCCTGTTATTAATTTTAGGTTGTTATATAATAACCCCTCCCAAAAAAGTTCATAGTGTAATTTTAGTTAGTACTTTACTCACTTTTATAAGCTCGGTTTTCTGTATTTTTTTAGATTACTTAGTTTAGTTTAGCTCCTATTATATGAATATCCTATTATTAATTTTTCATTATCTTATAATTCCCCCCCCAACAAAGTTCGTAATGTAATTGTAGTAATTCTTATTAGTTTTTGTATATCAAAAGTAGTCACAAGTAACCGAAAATCACCAAAGAAGCCCAAATTGGTATGCTTCTGAAAAACAATGACTTCTAACTCTTGTGGAGGAATATTTACTTTTCATTTCCTCTTTGCACAGGAGGATGATATTCATTGTCACTGTAATCATCTTCAAATGCTATCATTCGCAATCGTCGCGCCATAACACTTCGGTGGTACACGCGTAGAAAACGCAGCTTACTCTGAACAGAAATACTCTGCAGAGTATAGAGATACTTGACTGATTTTCGCCTGGTAAAATTACAGTCGAAATTACAATCGAGTAAACTGATTAGCTCTCGAGAAAAGTGTTGGGGAAACGCTCCTACAAGTTACTCCTGAGTAAACGTGATTTACACCAGAGTAAACTATTATTCCTTAAGTTTTTAAGTACTTGATGGTACTTCACATGAAACACTATGGACATTTTCAAGAATATTTAAAAAATTGGTTCCAATTTGTTTCTTTAAATTTTTTGAATGAATGGAGTAAAATACACTTTCAAAGGATGCATAGGTAAGATATTTACCGTTCCTAAGGATCTCATTTCCACTACAAAGTTTCAGTTCTTTCACAAATTACAAATATTCACTTGCGAACAACATTTTTTACAAAAGTGAAAATCTCACGTAAATAATTGGTTGATTTTGAACATACATACAAAAATGTTCAAAAAAAAACTTGCGCGGGCTAGGAATTGAACACAAGGTCATCTGCACTGCGATTAGGCGGCCAACAAATTACGCTATGGTATTGCTCTTGAAGTCACTTAAGAACTATTCTGAATATTATGATGTTCATGACACGTGAAAATTCTCTCAAAAATCACAAATCACTGAAAAATTGAGACAAATGTGTGAATGAAATGTATTTAAAGTTTAAGAACAGATTGCTTTAGATATGGCCTTAAGTAACTTTCTAGCTTGTATATTGTGGCGTCACCAATCACATTGGAATAATTTTATTGTGGCGTCGCCAATAATATCATAATAATTTCATCTAGAGATAGCTTCCATCGCGGCAAAGAAGGTCAAGGGACGATGCCTTTGTCGCGAAGACCCCTCTAACGGCCGCCAGGCCACGCCCCTCACGTGGCAGAGCCTGCCACGACCGCACTTAGGCCCCATCAGAGGCGGACACGTTTATTACCCCTCGTAAAAGCCGGCCGAGCCGTCGGCCAAACCCCCAACGAACAATGCACGCCCCCGCACCCCTTTTTTTGCCGCGCGCCCGGGGAAGGAACACGAAGTCCCAAAGGGTTGACACGGGTGTCTATTAGGAAAAGGACACGTTTATGACACCTCGTGAACGTTACCATTCTGGCCATCGGCCAACCCCCCATCGAACAATACCCACCCCCGCACCCGTTTTGTCACGCGCCCAGATCCCCAAAGGGGCTATTTAGAAATTAACCGTCGCAGGCTGCCGATTAGCCTCCGCCGACCATTTATGGCCCATGAGAATACGCTACCGCGTGAACACGTGTCCAGACAGCTGCAAGAAGCTTCTGGGATCACTTACAAAGGAAGAGAGAGAGAGGAGGGGGGCCGGAGATAGAAAGAGAGATCTCTGAAAAATTCCACGAAAACTGCAACTTGATTGGTAAACTACAATGCTGAAACGCAGTTACCCTCAGCCAATCGGAAGTTTCACTATGAGGGAAGGGGTAAATTTACAGATTTAGAAACATTTTGGGAGGGGGGAAGGGAGCTTTCTTGAACACGAGATGCACAGAGGAAATTTACTTACGATCAGAACGCGACTAGGGAAAGATGTTCGCAGAGTGATACTTACTGAGGATCAGAACGCGACTAGGGGAAGGACATTCCCAGAGAGAAGTTTATTCTTATTTGGACGCGACTAGTGGAAAGATGTTCGCAGAGTGGAACTTACTATCAGAACGCGACTAAGGGACAGACAATATCAGAGAGAAGTTTATTCTGATTAGGCCGGCACTAGTGCAAAGACATTCTTAAAACGGCACCGTGGATTTGCCGCGGAGGAAACTCGGGCGGGAGATAGCAGCATCCCGCGCTACTTCCGCGTAGGCCCGTCTGCCTCTGCCGCCTTTCGCCACGTCGGGCCCATTCATTGCCCGCACTGCTCTACGGCCAGCGCCCGTGGGCCCTCGACCGACTGAGTCCGCACGATCTGGCGACTCCGTCGCCGCGCCCCGCCGCCAGCTGAAGAGGGATGCACCGCGGGAGGTCGGCGACCTGGGACTGCCCGCCGCCGCCGCCTCCGCATCCGAGGGTCGCCGCACGGCCAGCCCGTGGAGCCAACACAGCCAGCGGTGAAAGTTATGACGCGAGGCTGCCTCGCAGGACATTTTTGGGCGAGAGGTTAATAGTGGCCGCGCTCAGGCCCTGCAGATTGTAGATGGTGGATAGAATGTTGCATGCGTTATTAGAAATTAAGCCTTTTATGTTAGCCTTAAGGGAATTATTTTATTAGTGATCAGAGTAATGAGCTCGCAGAATAGATTTAAGAGGAAACCTGTGTCGCCCTTAGCGACCTGTAACTTCCCTGGCAGCTCATGGTGCCAGGAATAAACCTCAATTTGTTAAAAAATGATTCAGTGTGTTTATTCATGACCTCCCAACACTTCCATCCAACCACGTTACAGGAACTGAACCTGGCGCCCTCCCCCGTTTACATTACAATATTGAAGGTGTTCGGAAGTAGTTAAACATACTATATAACTCAACATTATGCGCTAACCCTTATTTTATGAAACGTGTAAACGTGATGATTTGAAAATCTAAAATTGGAGGAACTATTCCATTAAGAAAAGAATCTTCATAATTATTATTCGGCTAACACAGTGTATTCTGCAGACATTTAAATAAGTAATTAATACACAAAAACCGTCATAATAAGAAGCAATCGTAGCAGTACATTTTTTCAATTTTGGAGGCAGATCATTTTGTCATCAGTTGATAAAAATATTCCAACTTCACAGAAAGAGACAGAATATTTACCCATTCGTTTACATAGAAGAGAAGCACAGTCTTTTAATCAAACTTGAAAATCAATTTTACATATTCTATAACAATAGAGAAAAGGACCAGTTAAAAAATAATATTGCACTCAATATACACAGTAAAAGTGTTCGTGCAACCGAACATTGCATTTGCCCTACTTCCCCCTCTAATCAATGCAATACGAAGACTTCAGCTGGAGCAAACGACTGAAACGGAAAAGAGCTCTACTGGAATCAACAAAGAAGTTTATTAACAATGGTTCCCTTTGTGCTTCAACAAAACATTAGTTTTATAATACTTTTTTATATTACTATTACAATTTTACTAACAGTTGCATTGAAGTGTTTTAGGGAAGTGTATATCTTGATTACTTTTTGTCTACTTTTCAATGACATTTAATAAATCCTGGAACGGCCTCTTTCGGAACCTGTACTGTAAAGTAGTTAGAACCTGTAACGAACCCTTTTCTTTTCTTTTCAACATGTAATAGGAGCCAAGAACATTATTATCGCGCGCGATATTCCGGCGTAAAGCAACTCCTGCAGCCGAGCACTGCACCTTCCGCAACTTGCGCGTCCAACCAATATAATAGGCAAAGAACGTGCGCGCGGGTGGGTCGCGAGGGCCTGTCGAGCCCCCCCGCACGCGTAATACTCGAATGCGCCGCCGCGCCGCGCTCAGCCCTCGGCTCTAAAGGGCCCTACTCATTCCCTACTCACTTTTGCTACTCCCATTGTATAACTCTCTCCTTCGATGGCGGCAACCCGTAGCGCCATTACAATACAGATTTCATTATGATACAGGCTCTTGATCACTCACAGAGAAGTTTACTAACCAAGTATTGACACATAATTAATCATTTAGAATCGTTCTAGAAAATAGTTCGTTCGATTAGGTCCATTAAATTGCATTTAATATTATATTATGACAATAATTTAATTTCCTTTATTATTAGTATTTCACGTGGAATATAGTTTGAAATAAATTGGATCGTAATTTCGCTTTGATCCTCTTTGACTAGCGCAGTACTCCCTCGCAGACAGATTGCTAAGCAAAACCCCCTGAAGAAGAGAAGGGTAGGGTTAGGGAGCTGTCCGCTAGGTGGTCTCGGCTGAATTCTGAATGGCTGCTGCCACGAAACGATTCAATATCAATGATCAACTTATAAAAGTAACTATAAATCGTAGAAAAGTACTGTATGAAACTCTATGGAATGGTATTAAAATACTCCTGTGAAGATTACGATACTCCCTCTTTCCTCATCCATATTGTAATATATCATATTATTATCCATCAATACATCATCGTTTCATAACGTACTATTCTTAAGAGGAGAGGGTACCATGAAATGGGTCAAATTTTTGATTTTCTCTTGTTAGCTAAATAGCTAGTTCAAACCTTTTATTTTTGTTTAAATGACCAGGTGTGCATGAGCCACCCCCCCTTTTTTGACACTGCATACAATTGTGGCTATTTTTCGTAATATTGTCTGTATGTTGGATATTTAATGAGTTATTCAAACAGGCTCTTGTTCATACGTTGGTAGCATTGGTCTTTTCTGCTGAAGGAGATGATATAGAAGGAGCAGCAATGTTCTAGTAGAGCAGTGGCAAGTGCAGATTTTTTCAACTGGCGTTTGCTGAAAATGTATTTATTTTGTAAATAAGGTACATTTTTTCAGAAACTATTACTCACAATTTATTAAAATTTACAGTATACATTTTTTATAGTAAGGGCAATAATTTGACATTTTTATATGAAAATTCTGTAATAACAAGAAATATAAAAAAGTGTTCACTCAGATATGCAGAAAAAAATAGAAAGCAACTTTTAAATTATAAAAACAATATTTTTTAATCAGCTCCAAAAAATGTCGAAATAACAACAAAGGCTGAAACTTTAAGTGTGAAAAATATCAAAATATTCTAGTTAATCGTTTTCCAGAAAAATGTGCATCAATAGCAGCAAATTTAACATGCGCAGAATACTTCGTACATGGTACTCTCTCCTAAGTTGTCATTATGGGACAACCCGTGGGGTTGTAATGTCATTGTTCCTTATCTTGCTTTGGGTTACGGAGTTCAAATCCCTATAGATCCATGAGAAATTGGTAATGCCTAAAATGAGTTCACCACAGGCATTCTAGGGGTCCTCTAATTTTCGCTGTCTCTCATTAGACCTTTGCCCCAACATCAAAGAGAAATATAAACATCATAATTTATAGCACTATACGTACCAAACTTTTAAGAAAAAATTTGCATCTGTTTTCGAGAAATAATTCATGTAATTTTTTTTAAATTGAACATATTGCAAACAATATTGCTCGAAAACTAGTACCATTTTGAAAAAACAACTGTACATGACGGTAATGAAAAAACTAATTATGGAGAACAAATTTCTCTAAAAGAAAAGTCTATATCTTCAATTTTGTATTGAACTCTGAGAAGAAAATTCAACTTAACGCAATTATCGAAAATTCAGAGTAATTTCTGAAAATTTTATCTTCACCATCTATAAAAGTGTACTGTTCTCTTTTCATACAAGAAATTTAAAGGAAAAATTTGGAAACATTTTTAGATAATTATGAAAATGTCCGTAAAATTATTATGACGACAAGTCCATAAAGGGGTATTTTATTGTTTTTTCAAAAATTACACAAATATAATTATTTTGAAAGATCTCTCACGCTGGTAATATGCACAAATCCAGCAATATGTAAACACTACTCAATACATGGGTTAAAATGCTTTACATGACTTGTAATGAAGGGTTTCGAAACCTCACACATTTTCTGAGTAAAAGATCTTTAATTTTTAAATACAGTAGCGTTTTTCAAAGAAAATTGACAATTATGAAGAGGTTTTACTGTTCCCCAATATTCTTAAAGTAGTCTTTCCGTTCTACAATCAGGAAATCGAAAAACTAAGAAAATTTCAAAGAAATGTATATTGGGCGAAGATAGATGTCAATAGGCAAGAGTATGTGGCAAGTTCGCATAGCTAGCCGACATCAAAGGAATTAGAAAACAATACGGGAAAGTCTGTACCATTCTGTAGCACCACTAGTTACTTTCCCGTATATATACGTATATACGGAGTAATATACGTTGTACAACATAAGGAAAGGTATGAAATGCTGCGGAAAATCGATTTCGAGATTTCGACGGATTTACACGTTTTGGAGTCCCCCGAAACCGAAAAAGCGTTCTTTTTCAAATTGTCCACTGTCCGTCCATCCGACTATCTCACTATGAACACTTCTGGCGCCTGAACCATGCGTATGATTTTTTCCAAATTGAAGACACCCGTGTCAATCTTGCTTGAGTCAAATCTTTGAGATTTTGAAAAAAAATCTTTAAAGTTTAGGAAACTTTACGTTAAGCACCTCAGCCATTTTCAAAATTTTCTCCAATTTTCGCGGTTAACTCTGAATTTTCGTAATATCGCAAGGTATGAATTTTTAGGCGTCCTCCTGAAACTACAAAATTGTAGGTAGAGATTTTTCCTTCAAATGAAATATGTCTTCGTATTGAGTTATTTCATTAAGATCATGTAAATTTTTTTAAAATTTCAGTAGTTTTTGCGCAATACTGATTGCAAAATGTGCTACTTTAAAAAAATGAACACAAGATTTTCTCACAACAGGTACGTATTTTTTTCTTTAAACTTTTGGTAGGGATAGTGCTAAATGTACTCTATAAGATGACATAAACGCCATTTCGTTATATTCTTTTGTTTCTTCAAAAATTACAAAAAAAATTTATGACTTGCCTCTTATTTATACTGGAGGCAACTTGGTTTCATTATTGTATTTATGGGTACATGTGCTTTAAATGATGTCAGATAAAGTTTGTCGAAAACTCTACAGTTTTCTGTGAAAACTAGCTCAAATCACCGCATTTACAGAAACGCTCAAACGACAGTTTTTCACAAACAGCTCCATTTTTTTACAAATGTTTCGAACGAATAGTGGCAGTTGCACTCTTTAAGACGTAAAGTTAATTTCGGTGTATTTTTCTCATACACCCTTGTATGTCTCTAGAAATCTCATACACCCTTGTATGCACATTTCCAGCACTTTGTAATCACTATTTTATTTGTGAGTTAATGTACTTAAAATGACTTCAAATTAAGATTTTCGAAAATTCAAACCTTTTCTGCGGAAAAGATCCTCACATTTCGACATTAGTCCTTAAAATCCAGTTTTTTAAAATCGGCTTCTACTTTTTCAAGGAAAATTGCCATTTAGGACGAGATTTTTCTGTTCTTTAACATTCTTAAAATACTATTTCCGCTCTGCAATTAGGAAGGTGAAAAATTAGGAAAATGTCACAAAAATGCTCTTTGCGCGGGGATAGATGGCAGCAGGCGAGAGTAAATGACAAGTTCGAATAGCCGACACCAAAGAAATACAAAAATTAATACGGGAAAGTGTGTGCCATTAGTAGCAATCCCAGTTCACGTTTTTGCGCTTAAGAAGGAACATCTTAAGAAGAGAAAATTATGTAATGTTGCTCCAAAAAATTGCGAATTTTCGGGAACAGAAAAGTCTTATTGCAGGGCCCTAGTAACGAAAAAAATGGCTAAATCCAGATATGAAATTTAGAAAATAAATCCCCTAACACGTGTTTGCAGTCAGAATCCCTGTACTATGTGTTCGTGATATCGAAAAATTTATTGATGGTAAAACGTGTGCCCGCCTGTCAGTGAACAATGCTAGCGTAGAAACCGATATGCCGATTTCCACCAAAATTTACATTTTCCAATCGATCTGGTTGATGCCAGGCTGATGTCAATTTGAATTTGAGACTGTTATTTTAATTTATTATACATGAAACCTTATATGAATAATATTTTTTCAAAAAAATGGCGCCATCGATTTTGATTAAATTTTGTTGTTGGATAGTCTGAATGACGTTTCAGAAAAGAGCGCAGATTTTTCCAAAATCGAAAAAAATCAAAATACACTCGGCGTCTTCCTATATCTAAAATATTAAGGTTTTTCCTTTAATGAAAATGATGTTTCTTAATGGTAAATTTTAAAATAAGGTGATGTACAATATTTTCAAAATTTGAGTATTTTTCTTGTATTGTTGTGCGAAAAACAGGCCATTTTTAATTTTTAAAACCAATTTTTCTCAAAAACGACTCCATTGTTTTTGATGAAATTTTGTTGGTGGATAGTCTGAAGGACATTTGAGATAATGGTGCAAGTCTCATGTCGGTTAAAACCCCCGATTTTTCCACAATTGAAAATATTCAAATTTTTTCGGCGTCTTCCTATAAGTACGAAGATGTGGTTTTTAAATGAAATGTGTTAATGAAAAAAGAATTTTTAAATTAGGTTAGTTTCAGTTTTACGAAACTTTGAGTATTTTTGGAGTATTTGGGCGTCAAATTAGTCGCTCGCTCTGAATATACTCTGCTCCTTGATCGTAATTTTAGGTGTTTTAAGGTATGGTATAGTATGGAATGTTATGGTGTGATAAGGTATGTTTTAAGTTGGATGTGTATATGTAATTTATGGTATGGTATGGATGGTAACTTAGAATGTGTATATGAATTCATATTTCTTTCTTCATTTCTTACATAGGATCTTTTGTCATTCGTTTCCAAATTAATATTTTTGAAATTATTTAAAACACATTTGAAATAAAGATTGCTAGTCTCAAAGCCGCCAGCTCCAAATTTACACAGTTGGATTCTACGTAAGTTATAATTTATATATTATTTCTAAATAACCCATAACTACTGAAATAAGTGGAATTTACTTTGCTTTAATTTTCTTCGAATTGCGAGTATGTATGCTGATCAAACTATTTCATCCGTCTATCGTATCTTCAATGTTTAATCACTGATTGTTGTGATTTTGCCATGAATTGTATTGGACTGTGTTTTGTATTGTGATTTTTTTCACTGTTGTTGCATGAGGGAGACTTCATGTTTGCGTTCACGCTACTGTTTTTGTACGTACTAGTTTTTTTTTTATTTGTTGCGTCTATATATAGCCAACGCGTCTCTCAACTCCTTAAGTGGAGTGAAGTAATCCTCCGTTAATTTTAGTTGGAGTAAACGTCCGTTATTAATCACCCACCACCCTCTAGGGGGCGCTGTGTTGTCAAGTGAGAGAATCGCCGATAGGTAGCGTCTCGCACGCGCCCTGCGTCATCTACACATCGGCCATAATTGGGAAGGAATAAGATTTAGGACGCTTCACAGGGGTTAGGACCCGGTGAAGCAGGCAAACTCATTTTGTCATAACAAATTTCACATAAGATTCTACGGGGATACTACGGGAATCGAACCCGGAACCTCAGGGGTGTAAGACAAGTGACTTAGTCACTAAGCCACGAGAGCATTCTCCTGTAATTGAATTGACAGCACGAGATAGATTTAGATTTATTTAGTAAAAAAAAAAAACAGTAAAAACTGTATGAGATGTATAGGGCAGAAGATCACCTACGCACGTTTTCTTGAGTTACAGAATCCCTTCCGGTCATTCTAACAATAAATAGTTGAAAGATGAGTCAAAGTTTAAAGTAAGTAAATAAAAATAAATTTAAAAAATCGCGAGAATAGCAATGTTTTGAAGTTACAGAAGCACTTAACTGATAAGTTCGTTAAATAATAATGTATAAACTCCAAGGCCATCTAAAAAACCTTGGTCCTATGTGTGATGTAACCAGTGATGCATTATATATGAAGATATAATCTTAGTATTTGTAGGTTTTTTTTTTTTCGTTAATCAGCCGACTAGGACCACGCAAGCAAGCATCCTGCATTTACCGTGGCTCAGTTTTTATTTATTATCGCGGTGGCAGGTGCTTGCAACAATTCTTAGGGGGGACCAGCATTTAAGCTGGATCCGATTTTTATCCCCCATGGTTGTTAGCCCGGGGGTATGGAAGATGAAAGATGATAGGAATGGATTAGGAAGCGATAGGTGATCGTGGACTTTTGGAACCATCCCAGCATTCGCCTTTATGACCGAGGGAAACCACGAAAACCCCGGTCAGGATGGCCGGCCCGGGAATCGAACCCGGACCTCCCGATTACGAAGTCAGTGCGCTACGCACTGAGCCACTTCGCTCGGTTATTTGTAGGTATTATTATAATTTGCAAATATTATAATAAGAAACTTAATGTATTTCCATTTTCTGTTCAAAATGGAATATGTTTCGTATTGTTTGTATTTCCTCCAGTTTGTGTGACTAGCTCCTTCCACAAAGCCAGAGTCTGCTTCGCCTTCTGACAATTGATGTGTATATTTTAAATTAGTGATATAAATGTACTACAAGTAGGCATTATTTAAGGAGCTTCTTTTACAATAACCGTACTTGCAAATATAGCTTAATGCACCGAAAACATGATGACTGAAAGGATAAAGTGAAGTAGAAAATTACTAACACGAAAGAAAAAAGGAAATCTGAAAAGTTAATGGGAAAATTCCTATCAAAATGCTGTCGACAGCACAGAAATGTAGAAAGTATATGAAGGTCGCTACTTTAAATAATACTATGCGATATTTTTGACAAAATAAGACAATTCTACAAACATACTCGCCGAATGGAATATTTACTTTCTCGCTACGGAGTAGGGAGAAAGTTATATAATGCTGCGCAAAACACGGCGAATTTTCGGCAGAAAAACTCTTATTACAAGGCCCTGGTAACGAAAACGTGAATAAATCCAGTTGCTAAATTTAAAGAACAAATCTCTATTATGTGGTGTGGTCAGAAATCTTGTTTTGTCGGTCCTTGATTCCGAAAAATGTAAAGACAGGAAATCGTGTCTGTCCATCCGTCCGTCTGTACGTCTGTCCGTCCGTTTGTCTGTCTGTCCATCTGAATGTTCGTCTGTGAACAACGCTTGCGGCTAAACCGTTCAGTCAATTTTCTCCAAAATTGGTATACCGCAATCGACCAGGCTGATATCACTATCCTTGAATTTGAAATCCAAATTTCAATTTTGGGCGGTACTTTACATGGAATTCCTGGGGCATTTTCCAAATGTTCAAAAAAATGGCTGGAACGTTTTTTATTAAAGTTTGTTGATGGATAGTGTAAAGGACGTTTATGTTACTGGTGCAGGTCTCATTATCCCTTTTTTCGAAATTTTCGATTTTTCGAAAATTGCAAATGTTGAAAACTTTTTCGGAGTCTTCCTACAACTAAAATATTGAAGATAGAGATTTTTGCTCTTAATGAAATACTCTCTATAAAGATATATTTTGAAATGTACACATTATCAAAAATTAAAGTATTTTTTACGTAATTATGCATGAAAATACGGGCAGAAAGATCGTGCTGATTTAGCACCACTAGTTTGCTTGTGTTGTGGTGATGGTGTAACGAAGCTGTGCTACAGAGACACTTTCGCTTTGCTCTGTGACATTGAAAGTCGTATTCAAAACCTTCATCTTGACTATCTACTGCCAATCCCTTCACTTAGATATGGTATATGTATGTGAGTGGACGTGTGTAGGATCAGGTTTTCAATGCATTGGAAAGATCCTTGGGCACGACAGAGTATTGACATAAGGGGAAATAAAAGCAAGTGCACATACAGGAGCGCGAATTTGGAGAGCAAACAACACAAAGTGTGCGAATCGTAAGAATTGATAGCGCCGACTCACCCGCGCTAGCAGCTGTGTGTGTGTGTGGGGGGGGGGGGGGGGGGGGGGGTCGTTCGGATCTGAAGCAGAACGGAGGCGGTAGCGAGAGAAGAGACAGATGTGATGGTCGGCGCGTGGGATTGGTCGCAGAGGACTCGACAGTGCAGGCAGAGGGCGGGAAGCACGACAGGGGGAAGGCGGGTCCGAAAGCGGCGACAGGGGCTACGGAAGGTCACGAGAGATGGCGAGGGCGCGGGCGCGGGCGCGGGCGAAAGCGAGGGCGAGGGCGAGGGCGAGGGCGAGGGCGGGGGCGAGGGCGAGGGCGAGGGCGCGGGCGAGGGCGAGGGAGAGGGCGAGGGCGAGGGCGAGGGCGAGGGCGAGGGCGCGGGCGCGAGCGAGGGCGCGGGGGAGGGCGAGGGCGAGGGCGGGGGCGAGGGCGAGGGCGAGGGCGAGGGCGAGGGAGAGGGCGAGGGCGAGGGCGAGGGCGAGGGCGAGGGCGAAAGCGCGGGTGAGGGCGCGGGCGCGAGCGAGGGCGAAGGCGCGGGCGAGGGCGAGGGCGAGGGCGAGGGAAAGGGCGAGGGCGCGGGCGGGGGCGGGGGCGAGGGCGCGGGCGAGGGCGAGGGCGAGGGCGGGGGCGGGGGCGAGGGAGAGGGCGAGGGCAAGGGCGAGGGCAAGGGCGAGGGCGAGGGCGCGGGCGAGGGCGGGGGCGAGGGCGAGGGCGAGGGCGAGGGCGGGGGCGAGGGCGAGGGCGGAGGCGAGGGTGAGGGCGAGGGCGCAGGCGGGGGCGAGGGCGCGGGCGAGGGCGCGGGCGAGGGCGCGGGCGGGGGCGAGGGCGCGGGCGAGGGCGCGGGCGAGGGCGAGGGCGAGGGCGGGGGCGAGGGCGAGGGCGAGGGCGAGGGAGAGGGAGAGGGCGAGTGCGAGGGCAAGGGCGAGGGCGAGGGCGAGGGCGAGGGCGCGGGCGAGGGCGCGGGCGAGGACGAGGGCGAGGGTGCGGGCGAGGGCGCGGGCGAGGGCGCGGGCGAGGGCGAGGGCGAGGGCGAGGGCGGGGGCGAGGGCGAGGGAGAGGGCCAGGGCGAGGGCGAGGGCGCGGGCGCGGGCGAGGGCGAGGGCGGATTTGCCTTCGGAAGGTGGAGGGGATCCTCCCCGGTGGGTGGCGAGATCCGCCGCCGACCTAAGTCGTTCTGCGAGGATTTTCCCCAACCAGGTATCTCCACCAGCGGGGCACCGCCCCAGCCGGGACAAGCGCCAAGCCCCCGACCGGTCTCCAGGCATGTGTTGTTGTGTTGTGCATGTTGGTGTGTGTGAAGGGTGAGGAAGGAAAGATCGACCAGAGAGAGGAAGGAAAGATGGTATTCGATCCGTGGCGCGTTTGTTAGAGCACTATTCCGGCATTTTCCGGGTTTTAATTGAAGAAACCACGAAAAATACCGATATGAGGAGTATGCTGCTTAAATTCCCCTCAAGACAGCAACTGAAGGACCGCCCAGCCAGTGGTGGAGATGGAGGGACGGACGGAAAAGGGGGGAGAGTGGAGGTCGGAGATGCAGGAGGAATGCAAGCGGAGAAGCGCAGGAGCGGCCGAGGCAGTGGAGATGGTGATGGTGGTCGGGGTGCAGAAGCAACGAGAGGCTGTAGCGTAGAATAGACAAAGAGACGTTTCTGCTGTTGCCGGAGGTCAAACAGTGACAAACGAAAACTGTAACTTTCGTGAGTTGCAAAAAGGTGGCAACTTTAATAGTTATTTATTCTGACCTGTAATTTAGTGACATGTTAATGAATTTCGGAAGCTGCCAAATTAAAATTTAATCTCAAAACTGGAAAAGGTGGATATACGTTTGTTACGTTGTGATGTTTCGAAAAATCGAAAAAAGGATCAAATTTGATAATCTCATACCTTGGCTCATAACAAGTGGGGGGGCGGGGCGGGGCGGGGACTCAGAACGGGTAATGGAAGCCTGGACGGGGCTGTGACGTGGGGGCTGTGTCAGGGATTCGAAGGAGAAACAGAGGCAGCGAGGAAGCAGGGAAGCGGGGGGGGGGAGGAGCTCCAACGCAGATGAGACACACGGCGAGGGCGGCAAAGGCAATGGGGCTCGGGAGACAGAGGGGGACAGCATGTATTAAAGGTGTTCGATGTATTCAACGTTTGCCAAAGATCATGAAAGCGGTGATTTCATACATAGAGTTGCACTATGGCATCTGTCACTCCATGTTAGTCAACTCTGTAACTAAGGTACCGTAAATAAGGAGCAACTAATGAAAACGGCAGAGCAACTCATATTGTCCGCTGGCGGAAAAAACCGAGTTTGACAGGAAATCGTGTAGTTTTTAATACGTTCTAAAAGCTCCTACTTTCAGATTTCTTCAAAATGCATGTTAACACATTCAATTAAATGCATATTGAAGAAATCTAAAAGTAAGGGTATGTAGAGCGTATTAAAAACTAATTATTTTTCCACAAATGAACAAAATGCGTTTTGATTAGTAGTTCAACCCTGAGATGTTCTGCGTGTTACGAAAATGGAGACTCGTCGAGGTGGTTGGCCTTCGGTGTAGTGTGCAAGCGGCCTGTAAGCGTTCCTTGGCCACGTTCTTCTTCTTCTTCTTCTTCTTCTTCTTCTTCTTCTTCTTCTTCTTCTTCTTCTTCTTCTTCTTCATAATCTAGTCTAGTCCGTTTAGGTTTCAGTTGGGTGAAGCTACTCCTTCCACCTTCTTCCCGATCTGCCGGGATCTCCACGTCCCTGAGGATGGAAATCGAGCATTTTCTTTGGATTCCTGTCATTTTTTGCATCTGAGGAAACCAGTTTGAACTATGAGTGTTTATTAATGTGTTTAACGTATGTAATTTTAATTTCTGAGTTTTTTATCTAATAGGGTGTATCGAGCAATGTACATTAGAAATTTCATTTCTGAGGCTTGGATTCTTCAAGCAGATTTTGCTGTACAGTTCGATGAAACAATGAACTAAAGAAACCAAGAAAGAAAGAAAAAAGATTTGGCCAAGTTTGTAATAAATTTATGACGGCGTTTCAAAACAGCTAAGTTTCCTGCTCTTGAACTCTCTTTTCCACACACTGGACGCAGAGTTTTAGCTCCTGTAGGCCTCTGTTTATTAATATTTTTTTCTCTTTGTTTATTTTTAATTTTGATTTTACTGATTGTTTTTACGCAAACGCTATTGTTTATCTCACTGGATTACCAGATCAATATTTTATACCAACGGTTCAGTTAAGAACCAGGAGTTCAGTTAAGGAGCATGGAAGTTCTTCATTAAAAGAAGAAAATGTTTTATAGCCATGCGCGTTCATTTTAATAATAATTTTTACCAACTAATCGTGAAATGTGATATCTAAGAAGAGTTTGTGTAAGTATTTAAAGAGATTACACTGGAATATCAGTGCAGGAATTAGTTTCACATGCACAGATCCCGTAGAGGCCTCAGTAAAACGTGTTGGGGAGGGGGTCTGGGTCCTTATTCCGGAGAGCAAGCGAAGATGTGGGAGGATGTGGAGCTGTCGTGGCTGACGTAGCGGCCTCGGACGGCAGCCGCCGGCGCGACGCGGCGCGGTCGCCATGGCAACGCGGTTAAAGCGCGGCCTCCTCTGCGCTGTGGCTCCCTCGTTATTCCGTCGCCGCGCTGCCCCCCCCCCCACACACTTTACTCTTCCTCGCCCCTCCGACAACCCCACTGCTTCCACATCTCCCCGCCTACGAAATTGCCCCCGGCCCTCCCATCTCCCTACCTATGTCTGTCTTCGCCACGATACCAACACGACTGATATTATTACCCCGCCGACGTTCCTGCCGACAGTGCGTGCTATTCCTCCATCGCTACTATGCTCCAGCGCCTCACTTGAGCACCTCGAAGTCATTTTGCCTCGCAAAACATGAAGTATACGATTTTATTTATTTTTATTGCTTTTATATTTTTATTAATAGGAAAATCTCAAGTTTTCCTCTTCGATACTTCCGGGAATGTTTTGGTAGCCAATATACCAAAAATATTTCGAGAATATTTTTATACATATCTACAGTTTAATGGTTGATCTCAGCGCAAAATAATTACGTACAATGTTAAAGATCGTATTATAAAAGGTTTTTATCGCATCCTATATTATTTCAGTAGTATACATACCTTTTGCGGTTCTCACACGCAACTGATTATTATAAATGAGGTCTCTAAAGAAAGAGAATTGTACGAAGGCGTGACGAATTGCACTTTGACTTTAAAAATGTGAAGGATTTGTTTAAAAAAAAGCATCCAAATATTCATGTCAAATGCAACTCGCAGCACACAGTCAGCTAGACTCGTATTAAATAATTCCTAAACGAAGCGTTATAGGGCTTTAAAACTAAAATGTAAGCACTAAAGCCTCAAAGAAACGTTCCACACTGTAATCTACAGGCGAGATATTCTTGGACATTCTGTTACATGTTTGCTGGTCCAGCACATATAGAAACTACCAAGGTCAGCTATATTTCAACGTTTGGTGATGGTGGCCAGTTTTGTGATGTCACACTTAGAAGGCTTAGATACCTCTAGCCTATACAATTTACGATTTCTGTGTGCTTTGCGCAGACTGAAGAGGTTTATTTGCATTATTATTATTTCAACATTCGCAGCAACAACTAGAAGCACTACTGAGTTACTAGATTCCGATGAAGATTGTTTCTTATCTATTTAGTGAAAACATTCATTTAACGTTTTGCCGAGGTCAACAAGTGCGGAGGGATGCAAGTGTACAGTGAAGAATGAAGATGTGCCTTCTTGGTTTCTGTTTTACATGTACCAGTATTTTCGTTATCACCAGTGATTCGATGAAACTTTTAAGTTAGCGTGTGCAGTCACGTAGCTTTCTGAAGAGTAAAAAGCTATTTAAATATTTTTGTGATTATCACAAAAATAGAAAATCTGTCAAAGAATATTGAATAATTAGTTTAAATATTTTTAATCTAGTGTTGTGAATTGTTCCAAGAAATCACTCCATTATATTGAATAAATCTTGATTGAAATTTATTTTCAACATCAATAGCATTTTTCTTTCAATTTTTTTATATTGTCTTCGTTTGTTAGAAGTTACATTTATACATTTTTAAACAAATAAATAAATTTCGTTAATAACTTTCCCTCTTAGAATTGAAATATAAGGACAGAGAACAGTGTGGGGTTTAACATTCGAGAGTTCTGGCACTGGTACACGAAGGTAGCAGGAGAATTGAATTGAATTGAATTGAATTGAATTGATGCCTTATTTTGCGGGGCAAGACTCGGGCCATCAGGCCCGCTCTTCCGTCTGACCACGCAAATTTCGCTACGCTCCTATCACCAAGTAGCAGAGAAAGGAGGTATTTCTTGGCCGAGAAACAGGCGATTTGAATTTAGCTCAGAGGCGTCATTTAGGCTTGAGGATATTTTTCATGCAGGTAAATCTACAACATGGGACAGCCGGCTTTACTTCTCCTCCGAAGGAAGAAGGATGAAGGATTTTGAAGGATTTTCCCCCTTTAAAATTCATAGCGTCGATTGGGTTTGAACGCGCCAGCTTGGGTATAACACCGATACGCTAACCATTACACCATCCCGCCGGAAAAACCTGTGCTATCGCACAACACAAAGAACAAACTTTCTAAATCAACGTAAGAAAAATACTTTAAATAAATGAACAGTAAAAATCAATACGCGTTAGCCTCCAATACTACGTGAATGAATTAAAAAAGCAGCCAAATTTAAAATATAGAAAGAATAGCACATGAAAGAATAGCACTCGCCAACGATCACAATCCAGACGCGCGATTTATGTGTTGGCAGTATCTGGAAGTCTGTACATATATGCCCAGCTGTAACTTCATATTATAAATAATACATCATTTGATATTAAACTTAAGGTGTCGGTTCTTAAAGATACCCAATACGTAAACATCGTTTGTGCAACATCCCCATGTACCAAAGTGAAGTCTAAATTTACTGAACTGTTTCTAATGGTAAAAAGAAGTATTTATTACCCAATGGGGCTCGTAATCGATTTTCTTCACGTACGCAAGAACGCAGAAAAATCCAATACAACTTTTTAGTGTATTAATATTTTTTTCAATTTTCGCACCCCTGCCACTCAAAACCCCCCTCTGTCCCGCAAAACAAATCTAGGAAAATTAAATAATTGAATTTCGAATAAGAGAATAAGAGAACTGTGTCGTTCGCAGAGGCCTTGGGAAGGCGGGGCTCCGAGGTCCTCTGCCCACGCGCCACCTGGACTTCGGCGCGCCGGCGCATACTTGCCCATTGCTGCGCTCTGCAACTCCTCTCCGACACTAGAGGATCTCTGTGGAAGCAACTGCTTTTAAAGGATGATACTCTCTCGCGGAAAGTGGAATGGTAGGACGGGACTTTTGGGGATTTAAAGAAGCGTTATTGATATCACCGTTAAAAGGAATGCGTACACGAATACGCGGAACAAATTTCCAAGATTGCAACTTTCAAAAGTTCGTAGAGTTCAACATAAATGCTACGTATGCAATTTACTTAAGCGTTTGTTTCTATTTGAGAAAAAAATAAAGAAAAAATTTGAAACGCTTTTGATGAAAAAATAAAAATGTGAACTCTTCCTGTAAAGTACTCCATGAGAATACCCCCAAAACTCAAATTCCGTTTCAGATTCAAGGAGTTGTGACATCAGATAAATAGATCGGGGAAGATCAATTTCGGCGAAAATTTTACTGTTTTAGGTGTTGTTCACAAGACAGTCGGATAAATATGCTGACATGTTTTGCCGCCAATCGATTGTTCGCTATCACGGAACCAACAACCGTGGATTCTGACTACACAACGCGTATTAAGAAATAATTCACTTCTGAAAGGAACAAAATTGATGCACTCGTTCGGTCCGAGGTCAGGCAATGAGACTTTTTTCTATCTCCGATCACTTCCGCACCATTAAAATACTTTCTCTAAACTGCATAAGTACGAAAATGATAGCGAAGTGAAACCAGTTCTCATCTTCTCGTCACTTCGTTTCTTTTTTTTTTTTTTTTTACAAGATACTTTTTTCCACTCCTGGTTGGCTAATTTTAAGTAATGACATGAAATTAAAATGTCAATATTATTGAGCACTAAAATAAGATTCGAATTCAAATGTAAGCAGATTTCTTAATTTTGTTAAGATTTAATAATTGGTTCAGCCGCAGTCTTAAGGAAACGTTCGCAGCGCCCTTGGAATCGCGGAGTCGACGTTGTGAGAAATGTGTGCGACTGCAGGGATATTACATGGAGAAACGGCATACGTTTCAATTTTTAATGTTAATATTGTTCAAAAAATTAAAATTGGAGACCTTAGAACTTTAACGCACCTCGTAATAGGTCGTACGTTCAGAAGTAACTAAAACGACAGCCGTTCCCGTTGCACGATTATATAACTTTCTCTGCTTTCGAAGCATTCGCAAGGCGAGGAAGTAAAAACTATGCAGAGATCGGAAAATGCAATATGACATTACAATACTTTAAAGAAAATACATAAAATTTATGAAACACTATATATGTAAGTTAAACAGTATATCATGTACGATGTATAAAATATATTGAACATGATATTACGTAATATAATGTATAGCCCAGTAGCTGAATATATGAAGTTAATTTAAAGAATTGCAACAATTTGTTGGCTACAATTTGAACCACTTCCGTGAATGCACTCACATCGAACAGAACTGACTGCAAGTTGGTTTCTTCAGTTGGTTTTGAAACCCTGTCAAGATACAAGCATAAAATAATGAGATTAAATCGTTTACTTTGCTTTCTACTGTCGTGGCATTCTGAACGCCAACTCTACTGTGAACCAACTCTAAGAATTCTCTCAATGATAAGGACGGTTGAGTGGCTCCTTCCTACAAAAGCAAAGAAAAAGCTCAAATCATTTCTCGCAAAGTTGCAGACAATAGCTCCAAATACTGTCTCAGCGCAGCGAGGAATTTTGTTGCAATAAGTCAGTAAAATGTTAAATGCAAAGAAATAGGCTTTTCTAATATAAACTCAAATATTTTCTAGAATTTGTCTTACCAGAACGCTCCATGTTGACGCAGTGGCATCTGAGCTTGGAAGCAAACGAAAGTCGTCATCGCTTATCCACAAGGCGCTGCAGCGCGTGCGAAGACAGCACGCGAGGGGTTGCGATGCCTCTCTGCCATTGTCACTGCGCTCTTAAATGCATTTTATTAACCGTAGATTACAAAGGCAACCAGCGCCGAAGGTTCCCCTCGCCATTCCCTTCACTCCCCTTTCCTGCAACTCTGTGCACCTCCATTGCGTGACTAGCCAGTGCAGGACGAGTGCGTACACGTGCGTATTTCTTGTGCACGCCATTTCAACACGCGTCGGCCAATAGACTGCGTAGGCCTTTGTAGAAACGTCAGTGATATTTTTGGCGCTGTATTGGATAACATTGTAAATGATGACTACACTCATATTGTCGTGTACCATTTCCCTTTTGTTCTGACCTTATAGCAATCATAGAGTTGCGATGGCGATAATATCAAAGGGTTGGTGACGAGGTTCTTCTTCTCAGAAGCCATGCGTGCACAGCACCTAGCAAGTATCTGCTGGGAGAGCCAAGTCATTTTGGTGTATGAATAGAAACCGATCCACTACAAAAAACGTTATCATGCATACGCCATGTTCGAACCCGCGACGAGCCGAACTGTTTTCATGCTTGAAACCAAGAAAACCGCGTAAGTTAGCACCGCATGTCTCTTTCCTTGCAGTCATGAAGTCCCACTCCAAGCCATCGAATAGAGGAGCCAGTGCTGCCACTCATGTGCACTTCTCTTGCCACGTCGACTCGTCAGTTCCATCAGATAAAGAGTATTGATTGCAACACTTTAAAGGTGCCGTTCCTCGCGTCCAAACCTCCAGAACTCTCTCCCTCTCCCTCCCTCTCCCAAGCCATAAACATTTCTCCGCCTGTATGCGCTCTTTCTCATAACATAGCTCGCGCTCTCTCCCTCTCCCCCCTCTCTCTTGGGTCGCTCAGTAATACAACACTGCGAGATTCCGGATAACAAACTGATGAGTGAAAAGGGTCAGACGAAAGGCAGGTTAATTGTCTCTGCAGTAGGGTTTGTCCAGACGATCCCAGACGATCGAAAGAAAGCAAGCCGTGACTTGAAGAACGGTATCAGTAATAATATAATGTTATAGACCAACACATTGATGAATTCGTCATTTCTTTGAACTCTCCGCGCTGTGCTGAGTTTCTCTTCCCACGATGAGGGCAGTGATGACGAGTGATGGTCAGTGCGATCGCTGAGGATCAGTCACTTCTCCTCGGGGCCCCCGCGCTTCCTTTTCGCCGAGAAGGGAAATCTCAGCTGCCGCAGGGGGGGGGGGGGAAGCCCCTGAGACTGCTCCAAGGGAACGTTGTTACACGCGGCAGAGGTCACGTAGGCCACAGTGCCGAAGCCACCCCCTTCCATGACCGCCGACCCCTTGAAGCACCCTGACGAATGAGGCACCCTGACGAAAGCACTACTACAGACAGAGGTCACGTAGGCCACGGTGACGGAGCCACCCCGCGAGGGACCATGACTAAACTACCCCCCCGACCTACGAGCCCTAGCCTTTGACTGTATTGACGCCTCATGCCAGCACACGCGGAGTAAGTCACGTACGCTCTGGTATTTAAGCTCTGCGCCCATGTCCAAACAAGCCAGATCAGTTACTGTCTCGCTGCCGTGCGGTTGCTCGTCACGAGGTGGCCGAGGTCATTCTCGCCTGTAACTTGTAACTGTTTTTCAGTATTTATTAAATATTTGTATACGAATCGAAGTAAGTTATTTCTGAGGAAACCTTCTCCGATCCGTAACAACGTCCACTATGATGGCTTTTTTGCAAGCAGTACAGCTGTAGACTACATTACGTCGCTGTTAGTATAAAGGTATCCTATGATCACATTGAAAGACGAAGATTTTCTTGGTTTTAAATCTCGATTGAATACTTTATGTATATAATTGTGACCAATACATGGAGAATTATATCTACTGATTTTACTTACTACAATTTCTACAGAGAAATTGTTATTAGAAATCCACTTTTTCAAAAACAAACGAAATGGAAGGGAAAACACGATTCAAATATTAAAAAAATCTAGGAGCAATTCAATTGCATCATTGAACATTACAATTTACGTAGTTTGTAAATGAGACGCCTTTATTTATTAATTCCTGCTTTCAAGATTGTACAAATATAACACACATATTTATTTTATATCAGTATAACTTTGGTCATGCTTTGGGCATTGCCAAGGAGGCCGGCACATATCGTGATTCATAATATCTAATTTCCGTGTATGTTTTGGCGTTGGATTCAGGCTATTTTACCACTTTTTCAAATTTGTTTGAAAGCACGAAAACATGGTTATTTTCTCGTATATACGTTGTACAGTGAAAGTTACGTAATGCTCGATTTCGAGATTAATTTCGAGATTCGTTATGTAATGCTCGATTTCGTGATGTTTTGGGATCCAATGATACCGAAAAGTATTCGTTTTTTGTTTCTGTTTTCAAAACGTCCGTCCGTCTGCCGACCCGTCTGTCTAGGGTACGTCAACAACACCAGCACCTAAACCATAGATAAATTTTTTTCCAAATTGAAAAAACCCTGTCCATCTCGCCTAAGTCGACGCTGTGCGATTTCGACAAACATTTGTGGTGTAACGGTTAGCGTTTCGGACTGTAGTACCCACGTTTTAGTACCCTCAAAAACAGCTCTGCTTTTTTTCCTTTAGACTTTTGATAGGAATTGTGCAAAATTTACTGAGAGAAGCCATAAACGCCATATTGCTCTATTCCTTAAAAAAACGTATTTTTTCACTTGTCTCTTTCGTTGTTACTTTGCACATTACCGGTGATTAGTTTACATTAATATAATTATGAGTGCGTGTGCTTTAAGAATGTCGTGTAAAGTTTCTCGAAAAATCAACCGCTTTGTGTGAAAACTAACTCAAATTTCTGCATTTTCAGAAACGCACAAACGCTATTTTCTCAAGAACGGTCCCAATTCTTTTCTTAAAACTTTTTGAATGGATATTGCTAATTGCATCTTCAATATGACATAAATTTCATTTTCGGGTATTTTTTGTTTTTTCATAAATTACATAACTGTAATTTACATAACTGTACATTACATAACTTTAAAGATCTCTCACGCCGTTAATATGCACACATGAACAAATGAACAAATGAACAAATGAACAAATGAACAAATGAACAAATGAACAAATGAACAAATGAACAAATGAACAAATGAACAAATGAACAAATGAACAAATGAACAAATGAACAAATGAACAAATGAACAAATGAACAAATGAACAAATGAACAAATGAACAAATGAACAAATGAACAAATGAACAAATGAACAAATGAACAAATGAACAAATGAACAAATGAACAAATGAACAAATGAACAAATGAACAAATGAACAAATGAACAAATGAACAAATGAACAAATGAACAAATGAACAAATGAACAAATGAACAAATGAACAAATGAACAAATGAACAAATGAACAAATGAACAAATGAACAAATGAATAAATGAATAAATGAATAAGTGAATAAATGAATAAATGAATAAATGAATAAATGAATAAATGAATAAACGAATAAACGAATAAACGAATAAACGAATAAACGAATAAACGAATAAACGAATAAACGAATAAACGAATAAACGAATAAACGAATAAACGAATAAATGAATAAATGAATAAATGAATAAATGAATAAATGAATAAATGAATAAATGAATAAATGAATAAATGAATAAATGAATAAATGAATAAATGAATAAATGAATAAATGAATAAATGAATAAATGAATAAATGAATAAATGAATAAATGAATAAATGAATAAATGAATAAATGAATAAATGAATAAATGAATAAATGAATAAATGAATAAATGAATAAATGAATAAATGAATAAATGAATAAATGAATAAATGAATAAATGAATAAATGAATAAATGAATAAATGAATAAATGAATAAATGAATAAATGAATAAATGAATAAATGAATAAATGAATAAATGAATAAATGAATAAATGAATAAATGAATAAATGAATAAATGAAATTTAATGCACTGGTCTTTGTTATTGAGATCTTTAAGAGAACTTAGTTTGTACTTGTTTCTTGCACTTTCATATTCAGGGCAAACAAACAAATGCTCTACTGAAAGTGGGATCTTGCACACACTACAGTTATCAGCATCCGTCCTGTTCAATAAGTAGTCGTGTGAAAATTTTGTGTGTCCTATTTTACATCTTGTTAAGACGACCTGATCATTTCTGCAGAAACTGACCGTTGGATTATCATCCTCATGTTTCCTAACTGACCTTAATTTGCAACCCTGTCAGTTGTTCCATTCTTTACTGTCAGCTAATTTGTTCTTGACTCTTTTGAGGTATTCTTGATAGCTTACTGGTATATCACTACTAACTTCGCTTCGCGCTGCTTCTTTAGCTTTTCTATCTGCCAATTCATTTTCTGCAATGCCAACGTGCGAGGGTATCCAACACAACGCTATTTCTTTACCCTCAGTGTTCAAATTGTTGATTTTTCCAACTATTTCTTCGACCAATACATTATCAATGGATAGATTCATTATAGCAGATACAGCACTTTTAGAGTCTGTTATTATCATAAATCTTTTTTGATTGGCCCTTGTGATGAATTTAAGAGCCTCAGCTATGGCATATAATTCGCTGGATATCACTGAGAAGTCATCCGGTAATTTTTTGGTGATCACCTCACATGAAGCTATTACTGCGCAACCTACGTTGTTTAGAATCTTTGTGCCATCAGTATAAATTGTATTGTAACCATCAAATTTTGTTAGTTCATTTCTTATTTGAGCACCAATTTTACGATGTAATTAGTAATTAGTATTCTGCGCAATAATTAGTATTCTGCTTGTTAGGGATATTCGCAAATTCAATAACGTTGATGTCTCGTATTGTCCAGGGGGCATAGTCAGGTACAGTCGTAATCTTGGTAGTTTCTCTTGTATCTTCTTTAGTATTTGAATTGCTCTTATTGCCAGGGGTCTTGGGAGCTTCTTTTTATAGCTAGATGTTCTATAATGTTTGTATGCATATTCGAACACTTTATTTATTGGATTCAGTTTGTTGGCTGCCACTTTAATCGTATACCCCATAATTAGGTTTCTTCTACGTTTTTCTAATGATAATAAACCTGCTTCACACAAAATGCTCATTGTTGGGCTGGTCTTGAAAGAACCACACGTCAGTCTTGCTCCCGTATTATTGATAGGATCTAACATTCTCTTGATGTTGTTCTTGGCCGCATCATATAGTATATAGCCATAGTCCAATTTTGATCTGACGATTGCCTGATAAGTTTTCCTTATATATTTTATTTATATATATATATATATATATATATATATATATATATATATTTTATTATATATTTCAATCTCTTATATACCCTCACAAGAAATGATCTTAATACGAGGTAATGTTTTCAACTTCAGTATGGTTCCTTGTAATAAATTGATTGTAGAACTTTAAGAAGGAAATATACAGAATTTATGATGTGACATGTATGCACGTGGAACGCATTACGCGCATACCACGTTTTTTCTTTTTCGCTTTCATTCTTTCAATTCTTTACTTTGGGAACCACACTTACAACCATTTCATCCAATGATGGAGGAATTGGTATTACTTTAAAAAATCACGTTAAAACTGATTTACGACTGCAGTTCCGAAACCCAAACACGTCCGTGACGACACGTGGCAGGGGATTCGTTTCTTCGTACTGCGGGATCCCTGCTCTACATCTTTTGGTGAGAGCCAAAGCTGAATTACTGACCCGAAGTAGAAATCGGAAAGATCGACGCCACAAGACGAGCGATCCCAGAAGAGGCGCGGCCCACGGACTACAGGAAGTCTTCACACGTGGCTTCGCTGCCCACGCCAATCGTAGGCACCCCTACATGCATCTCAAAGTAATTAAAAGCTTCCTCGCCATTAGAACTTTCTCAACAACAAAAAAGATCAAAATTCGAACCCCCGTCCAATCGCAGCCGGTCTACCTCAGGGATCACCTCTCTCTCCCTTACTTGATAACTTGTACACAACCGGTATGTCTACATCAAGATTAAATAACAAAACCCAGTTTGCAGATGATACTGTAATCGCTAAGTAACACTCCTCTATTAATTATATAGCTAACGAAACCCAATCTTGTTAAATAAAATAGAAACATGGGCAACGAAAAGGAAAAAATCAACCACTCAAGATCCACAGCTAAAGTCTTCACTTTCAGATCATATTCCCTATTCCGTTTAAAATGAACAACAACACAATCCCGTGGACTTCTCATAGCAATGCTGTTAAATACCTTGGCCTTCACATGAACATAACCCTCAACATAACCAACAACAAAAATAGACATAAATACCTAAGTTCAAGAAGCCAATGCCGAAATAATACAGTTAAAACCACTAATAAATAACAGTAAACTCTCACTACATAATGGCACCACCTTATACACAACCATCATAAGACATCTTCTCCTGTATCTTGTCCAATTTGGACAAACTGGACTGAATATAATATCAACAAAATTCAAATAATTCAAAACAAATACGTAAGAAATATCACCCAAGCCCCCTGGTTCATTTCCAATAAAAAATACACCACGAACATAACCTTAAACCCATCGCACACCACATAGCCTTCCTTGCCAATAATTTCTATTCTAACCTACCCCTCATTAATCAAGATAGACACATTAACACAGGAAAATTTAATGAAAACCATACTAGAATAAAAACACACCCAATTCATTATTTTCTAAACATTTTTGCCAATTTGAAGTGCTCGCTGAGTCCCCTCGTGAATAGTAGTTTAGATTAGATTTAGTTTATGAGTAATTAGATACAAGTGAACAGTACAAATGAAGAGCATGCATCATGTAAAGTGAACTTGGTAAATCATTCCTAAAAAAAATAATAAAAAAGCTCATGAAGCGCGCGGTGTACATTTCACTGATTCATAGAGGGGGAGTAGAAAATTCAAACGGAGGTCAGTGGGACTTTCGAAGATAGAAGCTGGTATATTTCTAAAGGAAATATATTGCGTTCTAGTTTGTGAGGACAGATTTGAGGAATTTTCCCATATTATTCATTCAATTTCATGCAAATTATTTTGTAAATAATGTAATTTCTTAAAAGAAAAAATAATATCTGTATGAATTCAGATTTCTGAACGTCAGTATATGTAAAGTTGTATAATGTATAAATTTCTATTCTTTGGAGCTTCATAAAGGCAAAATTTTAATAGCTATTTCAAGAGTAATTCAAATTGTGGTAATTCAAATTCATTCAATACTAATTCAAATTCAATTCCCGGCCGTGAGCCGTTGTGAGGGTGCAGCACCCTCGTTTGTATTAAACCGCCGTGTGTGGTGTGAAGCTCAACAGCAGACAGTGGATGCAGACCTCGCGTTGGTGCAGGAAACAGAGTGCGTGGTGCACAAAGACTCGATCGCAAAGGATCGCTCTCGCCAGCGATGGAAGACGGCCGTCGCCCGCGCGACACAGCCCACAACAGCACTTCCGGCACTGATGACCTCATCAGTTGACGCGCCCGCAGTCGCCAATCGATGAGTCGCTGGCGGCGCGGACACGGAGGACGCAGAGAGGTCGGGGCGCCTCGCCACGCGACACGCCGCAACGCTGCGAGGTCGGTTCTCGACTCCCCACTCGTCATTCGCTGGAAGGAAGGGCAAGTGGAAAGCGGGGGAGTCCAGGCACGGTTCTCGTCATTCTTTATTGATAGATTAGCTAGCTTGGTGAATAGTATTTAAATCCCCACCTTATTATGTTAGATTATTTTCATTCGCTATTTGTATTTTGAAAATTGCCCCGACAGCGATCCCCCGCCCAACCGGGAGAAGAGAAACAACCTAATTTTCCTATCTCTAACTTCCTGCATTGTTAGCCCCTGTGAGGTTGCCCACAAGAGCGATGTGAAGTGGCGGGCGGAGGGGAGGGGCAGCGCCCAGGGGCCGTTACGCCCCCAGCCAGGCCGCGCTCCGCCACTAAATGCAGACTCTTTGTTTGATTGATTGATGGATGATCAACTGCTAAGGTTATGACTGCGTAGGCTTCCGCGGCCGGACTTTGAATGCTCTAAGATATTCGGGACGAGCTGCATCTCTGCCGTGGGGGCTGTCGTTTCAACGGGACAACATGTGACTTTCCTCACAGCGTGCTGAGTGTACAAGGAGTACGCTGTGAGAAAGGCCACATGTTGGCAGACACGTCAACCACCACGTCAGAGATGCGGCTCGACCCGGATAGCCTAGACAATACAACTGCAATACAAGTCCCGCAAGGGTAGTGCACGTTTTATCGCGGGAAAGTGGTGAACTTCCGCAGCTGGGCGACGAGGTGCGGCGCCGATGGAAGTCGGCTTCCGGCGATTTTCCCCAACCAGTTATCTCCTATGAACGCGGCACCGCCCCAGCCGGGACAAGCTCTACGCTCCGACTAGTCGTCCGAGAAGCCTGGTAGTGCAGAGCATGTTGGTGCAAGTGTGTAAGTAAGGGGAGAGGATAAGACGTGGAAGAGGAAGGAAAGATCGCGCGCGGTCCGTAGCCTGTTTGTTAAAGGACTGCTCTCGCATTCGCCTGTTGGTCGGAAGAAATATGTAAAAGTACCGAATTGAGCAGCAGGCCGACAGAATTCTCTTCCTGACAGCGACTGAATTTGACCTCCTCGGCTGAGACGCTGGTTTCGAAAATCCTGCCCCCGTCGGGAGTGGAGAGCTAAGAGGCTGCGAAGTGCAGTGCCTTCGGCTGAGGCCCACATCTGCCGATTTTGCGCGCAGTATGACAAAACTTTCTCTCTACCTCCAGCGAGAAAGTAAGAGCAAGGGACTTCAGTGACGGATAAAAGAAGATAAAAATCGCATTACGCGATATCTACAGACCGTACAGAAGTTTCCCGCAGAAAAGTACATATCCCAAAATTACAAACATTTCATAATCCCAATCAGTTGTCCGCGAATAAACCCCGGCGTGGAAGTGCATGAATGTCAAAGTAAATGAATGAATAATGAAAGCGGGATTTATACATTTTCCGAAAGAATGACCACCTGCCGTGCTTCTGATAAACCGGAGCGCGTAAATTATTCGCGAGCAATTTATTATTGCCGGGAGTTGAAGCACGCACACGAGCGCGGGGCTTCAGCTGCGAACGCACGCGGGCGCCTCGCCGATTGCATTGCATTCGCTCCTCACTGCTCAAAAGCGCGTTTAGATATTCAAATGCATTATTATTGTCGCAGCGGGGCGACAGGTGGCGACCCCGGATTTGTTTTTGAATTTACAAATACTGCTCGCAAGTTCGCCTACTATCGGCATTACGAGTATGGGATTTGAAATGGAAATCAAAATATTGAATATTACGTCAAGTTAATAATTCAGTACTAGAATCTCCTCAACTGCATAAAAAAACATCAAGTTACTTTAATAAGATTCCGAATTGCGCATTTTAATTTGAGTCACAGTTATTTATTTAAAAACACAAATACAGATACTTGTCAAAATTGGGGTGAAATTATTTATACATCTCATTTATTAGTTGAATCTCCTTTCGCAAGTGATGTCAGGAAAAACTTGAAATTTGATACTGATATACATTCTCTAATGAACTCTATTTCTCAGTTCGACAAAATTATTAAATTTCTAATTTTACAAAATTAGAAATATATATATATATATATATATATATATATATATATATATATATATATATATATATAATATATATATATCCTTTCTTTAAAAAATCACATGCTTCTAATATTATTTGTATTTATTGTGTTAATGTTTAAAATTATTAAAAGACAATGTCAGGAAATAATATGTGATCAAAAATGTAAATTTTATTATAATGTAATATAAAATAGATGTTGATGGCTTATGACCATGAAGTTTCTCATCTAAAATAAATTTAAAAACCTGATTTCAATAATTTTAATCCGAATTCAATAAGTTATTTAGGTGCAGACTCTTCCTTTAGTACAAGATCCTCATTTGAACTTTAACGTCATCTCAGGACTCGCCCTATTGATCTGTAGATGGGCGTCTTACGAGAATGTGTAGTCAAAAATCCTAGTCCGATTCTAATGACGTAGTGTAACCTTTACCTATTTGACACAATACCCAAACGCTACTTCAAATCGCGCAGGCAGAGCCCACTGCAGGAGATAGGTGTGCCCGATTTATGTAATTCTCTTAGAGTTGAATCGCAGTGTGTGCGCCGTCCTGTGCGGGAGAGAAGAGACGAGAGGGGAGGAGAGCGAGGCAGGCCATAAATGACGGATCGCAATATGGTGATCGAATAATATTGGATCGTACCTGCAAGTTAATGTAATTTTGGATACAGCTCAAAAATAGAGATTTTCTTCTTTCTTTCATTCTTTTAATCATTTGAAGTATTAATTTACTTTTAAAAGTTTGATATTTTCAACATAACGTTCTGTTCTATTTGAATTGATGAATTTGGGAAAATTGTGTCGCCATACCCAGGGCAAAGAACTGGAACAAGGACACCAGAGGACAGTCAAAGAAAAGATTGTAGTCAAATTTACTTGCGATAGTGCAAATATTTAACTGTGTGTGTGTGTGAGCACATTGTGACATTGTATTTGTTATTTTGTCAATTTCTTTTTCTTTAGGGGAGAAGGGACAAACTTAATTATCGATTGACTTTGTTATTGTAAAAATGCTATTTTTGTTTGATTGTTTAAGAATATATTTACTTGGGTTTGGAAATATGCTGGATATATATAATTTCATTTCTAAGAAAATAAAAATACACAATTCTGAATATATCTATTTCGTTGTTTTTACTGCTCACTATGAACAGGTCACAGTTAGGAACTTCTAACATTTACAAGAAAAGTAAAAGGTTTGAACGGTTTCAAAAGGTGAGGTCAAAGTGATGATAAGAACGCAGTTTGGACCCTGCCCCGTGCTTAAGCCTTTCACTCCACAGTGGACATTATGTCGACACTTCGCATTAAGAGACCAGGCTCACACGTCGGCGTTATGCGGATAACCTCTTCTAGTTATGTTTCTTCTTACTTTCCTTTTTAATGAAGAAAAAAACGTTAGAATATATTAATTCAATGAAGATTGCATTTTGAAATATACGTCTATTAATAAATAAATGCATATTATTGTTCAAACGTTTTTTACGCGTATTTATTTTTCAATTCACCAACACTTTCGAAACTTCCCCGAAAACAAAGATAATGGAACTAAGAGGAAAATACTAATGTAATGGCCTTTGAAAGGTTAAGATGCTAGGGGGCATGCTCTTGGTTAAAGAAGTTCTGAAACTTCGGACGCAATTGATAAGAGCTGCCTGACAGTCGGTGTTACTTAGGGAGTCGCACCGTTTGGGCAGATCAAACCAGGATTATCTTCGAGTATCTATCTCTCCGTCATATCAGGTCCTTTAGTATAGTAATCGAAAAATTTAGCAACAGAATTTATCCACTTTTTCGTTACCAGATCCGACTAGAATATTGTTTCTGGCAAAACTTCGTCGTTTTCCGTCGCACGATTACATAACTTTCTCTTCTTACGAAGAGTTCGTAAGGTGAGAAAGTTATAACCTTAGAAAAATGCTAATTTGAGCCTTGGAAAAAAATTATTCCCGCATTTGCGTTCCTAAAATCAGGGTTGTACAAAAAGAAACAATTAACATTGGTATTATAGGCAAATAAAAATCAAAATAAAAGGACCCCAGATAAAATATGAAATCATACCCAAAATTTAAGGCTAATTTGAGACTAGGGAAAAAATAATTCTAGCATTTTTGTTGCTGGCTTTGTTCAAGGCTAAAGAATGAATGATTTAACATACGTTCTTAAAGGCGAGTAAACAGAAAAATTACAAAAAAAAATTGAGACCATAGTCAAAATTTAAGACTAATGAGGCTCTATTATTTTTTGCTAATCATATTTCAAAAATATGTTTTGTAGAATATTAATTGTTTCTCCTTGGACAGCCCTATTTTTGGAATCAAAATGCGGGAATAAATTATTCCCTAGTCTCAAATTAGTCTTTCGAAAGTATATTCATTGTTTGTGCAGAAGATAAAAAAAGACAATATCTCTAAGATTCCTTGCTATGTATACTTCAGAAATTGACGGAAAAAGAAATTAGTGCGTTATTTGCGAAGGAATAACAAAAAGATTCGAAATGCAAGAAGAGAATGTACAAGAGATAACAAAAATAATTCATTTGGTAAAACATATTTGAGAAAGGAAAGATATAAACTAGAAGTGAAAAATAATATTCATATATATATATATATATATATATATATATATATATATATATATATATATATATATTGTGGCGTTATGGGATTGTGCGACCCCATAACACCACCGTTTCGTCTGCATGAACACCCACAGGCAGCGAGGAGAGCAGGCGTAAATCAGAGTACCTAAACGCGCAGCCTGGTATCCGTTGCCCGCACTAATCAAAGACGAACTAGCAGGCAACGTTTTTCCCTGTGAAGAGTTGAGAGAGGAGAAATACCCCCGCCACGGAGAATTTCCCCAGGCTTCGAACCATAAATAGGCGAAACCCAAAGCGGGAGCTCTCTTTTCTTGCCACCACGCGTCGAGTAAGCAGCTCTCTTCTGATTGTCGCCGTTCGTCGGGTAAGCAGCATCTTCAACACCGCTCGTCAACGCCAGCTGAGATATTGTTTGCCGCCGCAACGACTGCTAGGTAGGAGTTTTCGGTGTCGAACAGACGTGCTAGTTGGTCGTCCGCGAGATTTGAATATTTAGTAAAGTGTTTCCTCAATTAACATCACGAGAAGTAAAGTTAACCGTTGTGCGAAAAACATTGAAAGTTCTTATTTAACGAAGTAAAAGTAGCAACGAGCGAGGAACTTGCACTAGTATTCACGGAAGTGCAAGGGACATTTTTTCACAACGTGGGCGTAGTCAGAGGCGCCGGTAGCAGCCGAGGGAGAAGAAGAGGCCGATTAGGAAGAAAGGAAGAGGACGCAAGAAGCCGAGGGAGAAGAAGAGGCCGACTACGAAGAACGGAAGAGGGCGCAAGAAGGCAGCGTACAGCGCAGAACCTGAGCGACCTCGATGCAGCAGGCAGCGCGTGACCTTCAAGGCGAGAAAGCGGGAGTTTTCGAGGTAACACTCAAATCCATCGGAAAGTAGGTCAAGTTCACGTTGGCAGGGAAAAAGACTAGTATAGGAAAGTGCAGGAAATTGAGGACACGGGTGGCAATAAATTGTAGCATTGTAGGAGGAGACTTTTGATGCACTATTGCCCGCCTTAAACATTCTATTTGGAACATTTATTATTCTGCTGTTAGCAGTTGCAGTTAAATTATAAATGAGAGTAGTGCACATGCCCACATTTTGTTCTTTGCATGTAATATTTTTTTTAAGAAAAGCAAGAGATTGTAAACTGAATTTGGTTTCATGTGCAAATGTAACTAGGATAGCTTAAATTTAGATATAATTAATTTTCCAAGGGAATTCCCAGTGTAGATTAGAGTAATTAGTTCAGAGAACCAGTTTGGAGTAAATTATGTGTACATTCATTTAATGTGCTGTAAAGGTTTCTATTTGTGTTTTTGATCATTTTTTTTGTAAAAGTGTGATTCTATTCCTGATTTTTTTGTCATCAACTTATGCCACAAAGTTTTGGGTAAATTATACGCTCGTTTATGTGCAATTTGTGTGATTTTATTGTGTCAAGGGTTCAAACCTTTCTCGCACCCTGAAGATCCTGCTCCCGAGATTTTTAAGCTCGCTTCGCGAGCAAATATCTTATTAACCCGCTTACTGTTCATGCGGCTGTTGTGAAGGTACCAGTTGTGATAGGTGGGTTGTTAGATATTATATATATATATATATATATATATATATATATATATATATATATATATCTTCGCAAATATCCTCGTTTCGCTTATACTGAAACGGTAGTTGCTTGCAGGTTTATTACAAGATAGCAGTCGCCAACAATGTATGATATTGTAGATTTCACTAAAGATATCAAATACACGCGGGGCTTTCAAATAAGTTGAACACCTTTAGGAATTGCGAAGTGAAGTGACGGAACACGTCCAAGACGCTCCGTTGTTTATGTGGGCCACCACACGTTAACTGCGCCAGTGAGAAAGGGCTGAAAATGCTGTGTAGTGCATGTCGTATCGCCACGGTGCGTTCGAGTGTTAATTTGTGTACGAACAGATTCCTTGCGACCAGGCGACAGTGTGTAAACCATCCAAACGATTTGCGTTACGTGTGTGATGAGAGCTAAAGACGGAATGTTATTCCCTTGCCTCGTTCACCATATGAAAGAAACGTATGGCAACATGAAAGTCTAATTATTAAAGATACAATAAAAAACAGCATTTGTGGAGTATAGACGGAAATTTGAAAGTTATTGCACAGGTCTCCAAGAAGGATATTATACATTTTGCGTTTTCTACGCCAGTGGACACAGCGTGGATCGCAAAAATCACTTAGTGAAGAAGCACCAAACTCAACGGCTCCACGATACTCCTGTGATACGTAAACAAAAATGTTTCTTGTCAACCACTTGTTAATCCTTGCACACCAAACTCGGATAGATCAAAAACTTGTAAAGTCTATGGGTAAAAGTTTCCTATACTTGAAGAACAAATTCCTAAGGATCAGTAAGGCAAAATTAAAGGATAAACTTTATGTTCACAAATAAAAGAACTTTTGAATGTTAATGACTTTGATGCTAGTTTGAATGGTATTGCAAATACTGCACAAAGCTGATTCAAAAATGTCGTAACTGAATTTCTTGGTAAAGAAAAGCTGATAATCATGAACTATTGTCAGAAATCCTGCACAGTTATAAACTCTGGGATGTAACATGATCCTTAAAATGCATTTCCTAGATTCACTCTAGATTTCTCTTTTGCCTCTTGGGGAATTAAAGATCGTCGAAATCTACCACCTACTCTAATGATACTCTACGCTGTTATCTTCAGCAACTTGTGACAAGAATTGAACTTTTTGATAAGTTCTGATAAAATCGACTTCTTGTCAGCACACAAGGTAGTAAGAAAAGTTTGTGAATGAAGTAGTAGTTGTACGTTACCTCTTTCAGCGACCTCAGGCAGAGAGTTCGACTGAGATAAGGGCTGGATCATCCATTCTGGACTATGAATCTGTCGTTACAAGCCAGACTTTTGGCAGTGAATATCCGCAATATACGATCAGCAGGGTTATCTTTAGAAGAGATATTTAACCAATTATCCACCTGGGAACAATGTCTAATTGCAACAATTCTATTAGAAAGGAAAGCATCTGATTTTTAAGATGATGTATCCAATGCAGTACTATAGTGCTGTCTGTAAATAAAAATAAGGGAGTTGACTTTATAAACTAGAGACACATCATTATAAATCGTCATCATGAATTTGGCTAGTGAAACTGCTCCACACAATTCAAGACTAGTGATAGTGGTCCCAGCTAAAGGTGCAAGCACTGGTTGTCATGGTCTCTCTGGACGAAAATAAACATTCTCGTCACGACATTCATGCTTTCTGCTTTTTCGCTCCGCGTCTCGTAGCACTGTTTTAAAAAAACTACACGACAACAAGCTTGCTGCCAACGTACCACCAACTTTCAATGCGCCCAATACGTGTATTGCTAAGCTTCTAGGCACGATCGCTACAAAAATGGTCGCGGCTCCTCTATATTTGCCAACGAACAAAAATTGAATTCCGCCAAGTCGGACAATGAGCAAATCTTTCGTCGCAGCCGTCCAGGAGGTGGAGCAAACTTATCAGTGATTTTCGAAGCAGTTACAAGTGAATTTCAAAGAGATTTGTACAAACTTGAGTATTTTGTCAATTGGAAAAGACTTAGCCTAATTTTGCTCAAAAAACAGCAGGATCTCGAAAGCAGAAAGTTTAAAATGTATGAACTTTTCTTCTTAAATGTCTTCAGAGAGCAGCGAAACTGGGCTGTTCGAAGCGTGGCCGCAAATTTGAATTGCTTTGGCGGCCCATGAACCAACAACTCTTTTCGTGGTCGACGAACATGGTGCACGATTCCACCAAGACGTGGAGCAACGAACAGGAACAATTGAATCGAAGAATATTTCGAAAGAGCAAAATACAGGGAACAATCTCTTAAAACTACATTTTGATTGAGATTATTACATGTACGTATGATAAAACCAATCATTTTAGAAAAATGTGGATCTTTTAATCTCCTATTACAAAGAAAGCTTACCCATTACAAGTAAATGCTTTGCAACTTTGAAATCAGAGCATAATATTCGATAAGAACCAGCCACTCTATCCCGTTTTATAACCAAAAGGTAAATTTTGTCGACCGAGGCTTATTAAATAGATATTTATTCTTTCTAAAATTTACAAGAGTAAATTTTAAAAAGACATTTGTTTACTTAATAATTATTTATAATAATTCTTGTGTATATCGTCCACTTGATAATAAGATTTACTATTGAATAATTACAGGTTGAGTTGGTTAATGTATTTGTTTTATAACAGCTTACATTTGAATGCAAATGATAATTAAACCTGAATATAATTCGCGATTTCGCGATTTGGTCAGAGGATGAGGGGGTATGATGTTTACCGCACACGTTAAATGTGTTATTATTGATGTACTTATTCCTATAAAATGCTTAACTAGAAAATTATATTTTTTATTATTGAAGAATATTGGGAAAATAGACGTAACTATTCAATTCTTCTCAGATACCATCACCAAGCAGTAAACGACTAAATTTTTCAACATAAAAATTAGTTCAAAAGAAAGAAGGTCACTTTGTGGAATGAGAAATGTGAAGAGATGACCGAAAAAGCAAAACGTTCTTTTAGTTCATTAAAGAAAGAAAGCACCCTTCAACAAAAAATTGATAACAAGAAAACCCGCCAGTAGCAGCCAGAAGAACCATTAAGGGCCGGTTTCACCAACAACCAAGTAAAGTTGAGAGTAGTTACCCGATAGTAAACATTTACTCTAAGATAGTAACTCTCAGTAGAATATGAGCGTTTCACCATGCTTCTACAGGGTTATTGTACTCTAGAGTACATACTCTGCGATTTACTCCGCAATTCGGCTGAACACACAATATTTGAGAGCGATTCAAGAGGCTGTGAGCGAGAATGAATCTGGGAACCAATGCGGACCAACGCGAACCATTGTTTCATTCCTTATATTCTATCATTCATTTTAGTTTCGGAGTTCTTGGCGTTATTATCTTGTGTGGTGTTATGGTGGTTCGAGTTGGAATAATTTATTTCTTAGTTTTTGTATCCATTTCTTAATATTCATTCTTCTTCTCTGGATATGAGTTAGTATTGTGTTAGCAATGCAGAAAAGTGAAATTTGCATATCGTTTACCAGTGGCCATGAAAATTAATTTTCTATAACTCAGGAACGAATATGTTTAGTTTTTCAAATGTTGCTGATATCGCGTTTTCTAAATTTTATTATTATTATTATTATTATTATTATTATTATTATTATTAATTGTTTTTATTTTTAAACTTTTATTTACCTTTCAACTATTTGTAGTTAAAATATTGGAAAGGTATTCTGGAATTCAAGAAAACGTGCGTAAATGATCTCCCCCATACGCCACGTACAGTCTTTACTAAATAAATACATATTTACTTACAGTCTCTGTAGTTTTTATTTTTCCTTTTGTTGTCGTAAACGGTTCGTACTACCTTTACTTCGTATCCACATGGGTGAAAAAGAAATTTATAAGTTCTCTACAGTTTACTATGTTTCTGATGAAGTTAACAGCTGATTTGGTCAATCATTACCTCGTGACAAAATCTCGATCGTGATAATTAAAACCAATCCATTCTCTCCGCACCCTTTGTCTTTGCATTAGTGAATAATATTCCGAATCATTACTGGAATCGTCTTCACATTCTATCATTCGTAATCGTCGAGCCATAACAACACTTCGGAGGTACATGCACGTTGAAAACTGAGCTTACTCCGTACTTTACCCGACGGATTTTCGCCCTGTGAAGTGACTCTCTAATTTACTCTCGTGTAAGCGATTTACACTCGATTAAAGTGTTGGTGAAACGCTCCAAGAAGTTACTGATTTACTGCAGAGTTAACTCTTGCTCTTTATTCGGTGAAACCGGCCCTAAAGGGAGCAATGCTAAAATCTGGAACAATAGACTTCAACAATGTATTCCAGACAAAATAGAGTATCTGAATGTTGGGGATAAAAGTAAAGGGATTCAAGCCAACTAAAGAAATCGTAAAATTAACATTATACATATTGTAGATGAAGTAGCCCTCGTGATCCATGGCTCCACCTTTGGATTTAAGCCTCCTGTGGCGGGGCGGGGCGGGGCGGGGCGGGGCGGAGCGGGGCGCGGCCATCTCACGCGCGGCGAGTGGGCGCGGGGGCGGCGTGGGGCGGCCGAGGCAACTCGGGGTCACTGGTTCTTAATGATTGCGGGCACGGCATCATTAGTCACGTAAGTGTAGTGCATTTTTGCTCGGGAGGTAGCGATGGTTCTTCCTCCGCTGTATGGTGAGATCCGGCGCCGCCTACCGTCGTCCAACGGGCTTTCCCCAACCAGGAACCTCCCACCAGCGGGCACCGCCCCAGCCGGGACAAGCTCCCGATCGGTCTCTCCGCAGGTGTGGTAGTGTGGTGCATGTTAATGTAAGTACGTGTAAAGGGAGAGGAAAGGACAAGGAAGAGGAAGGAAAGATCGCGCGCGGTCCGTAACCCGTTTGTTAGGGCACTGCTCCGGCATTCGCCTGGCGTTGACCGGAGAATCCACGGAAAACTACCGATCAGAGCAGGCGGTCGGAATAATTCTCCTTTTTTATTTCATATTTTCCTTGTTCGACATGAAAATGTCTTTCAAGGGTATGAACATATTTTCATAAATTACATTGATTTTTTGGTATATTATAAACATGACTAGACATTAAACATAATTAACAACTTTAGAGGTTGTTCCAGGAAGGGGCCTCTGAACAGTCATTTTAATTTAAATGGTTTGTTACTATTGAAAAGCTAATCAGTGGAATTAAGGAGGATGTAATAAATCTTTCGAATGACGACATTCATGTTTTAAAGGGTTCAATAAAAAGTTTTCTCTGGATTTGATTATTTCTAAGAAACCATGGAAAATTTAAAACAGGTCTAAAGAATCTATTTTGAATAACTTCAATTTTGCGAAAATTTGTTTTTGCTGTGCCTTCCCATATTGAACATGCATATGTGAGGGAAGGGTGGATCATTGTTTTGTATATTGTGATAGCTGTTTCAATTTTGATGGAAGATTTCTTATTTACAAAAGGTTAGAATTTAAGTATTTTAATATTTGTTTTTTTCGCGTGTATTAGATGTGTATTCGTGTGTATTAGATGATCTTTCCAAGTCAACTTTGTATCTATGTTTAAGCCTAGATATTGAACAGTAGTATTTGGAGATAACCATTGAATTGTTGTTATTAATTTTTAGTGGATTTATATTTTAGCCCTTCTTAATGAGAATACATTTGCTTGACATTTTGTAGGGTTGATATTTGTTTACCAATTGTTAAACCTATTTGTTAAGATTTGTAAATCATGTTGTAATCATGTTTTGACTTTGTAAAATATCATGATGTGAAGTGTATGAAGTTGTGCCATCAGCAAATAATGCAATTTCTGAATTTTCAAATGATGGTAGGTCAGAGGTAAAGATATTGAAAAGCAAAGGAGAAAGTGGGAATCCTTGAGGTATGAAATTGGATATTCATCATATAATTTTGTTTAATTTTCACTTTGAATAACCGGAATGTAATAAAACTCATCATTATTGATTGCAATCTGCCCTAGTTTATATAGAAGTCCATCATGCCAGACTTTATCAAAGGCCTTTTCAATATATAGAAATATAGCTGATGTATGTTAAAAATATTGAAAGTTATATAATCAGTTAATCTTAAAAGTTGATGGATTGTAGAATGATTATTTCTGTTTCCAAATTGAGATTTTGGTAGCGTGTCATTTTGATAAATAAATTTTTGTAATTTTGAAAGTAATGTTTTTTCAAAAAAATTGATAGTGAGTATAACATACTTATTGGACGAAAATTAATTGGCAGTGAGTGATCTTTATTGGGTTTAGGAATAGAATGAATAATGGCTAATTTCTAAGATTTAGGGAAATAATTTAATCTGAGGCACTTAATGAGAAAGGGTTTGAATATTATGTATATTTGAATGAGAAGACGAATTTACAAAAGTTCCTTTCAATATAGGGTTTTTTAAATCACATCTCTATAATTCGCGAAATGATTACCTAGACAATTAACGCATTTTGCAGGTAGACCTTTGGTTTGTTACATTGGGTGTAACGATGTTTATTTAGACATCTAACACATCTGGGAGGGCGTTAGCAGTTTGCTTGCGTATGATTGATCTGGTGGCAGTTTTTACGTATAGGATGGTTATTTTTTGTCTAATTCTAATATTTACAATGCTATTAAATATTCTGGTAAACTTTAGAATACTACGACCTTGATCGTTATCTATTAAGTCTAGTGGACATATTTCTAATTCTTCACGTTTTTTGCCAAATAATCTGTATACGCAAGTAACAGGATACTGGCAGGGCGGATTAATATTTTGCCGCCTGTAGGCACATCAAATTTGCCGCCCCCTGTTTAAAATTAATGTTACATTTCAAGTTGTAACGTTTCAGTAACAATTCCTCATTAATTTAAACGTTTTAACTTTAAAAGTAACATTATATTTGCACATTGTTTTCTTAAATTAAATAATTTTTTGAATTAGCTAATTTTGGATATAAACTGTATCTTCATAGCAAGTACGTTCAACATTATTAACGTTTCAAACACTGAAACGTTAACATTAAAAGGAAACTAAAACATGACAACTAGAATTGCAACACGTTTTCTTTCGTCAACGGTCTTAGTTTCAGATTCATACACTCTGAAATCATAAGGTATACTAATGAAGTAGACAAATAAATAGCTTGTATTAAATATTAATATGATACTTTTAAAATAAAATATCATTTATGCTGTTATAGATTTTAGAGAACCCAAATTTGTTTAGAAAATATCAGAAAATTTTGCGCCTTTGAAATTTGCCGCCCTTGAAATTTGCCGCCGTAGGCACGCATCAATGTGCCTAGGCGTAAATACACCTCTGGATACTGGTTGTTAAGTAGTTCTGTTTGATTCCATCATTGGAATAAGTAGTTGTGTTAGTAATGTCATAATTAATACTGATAGGGTTTTCTTAGTAGGATCACGATAACAAAAGTATTGTATATTGTTGGTGTCACAAAATTGTCGGTAATTACGAAAATCTTCTTTAGAGTTAAAATGTACTGATATATGGTCTTTGTTTTAGTAGTAAAATCTTGTTTTGAAACACTTTGAATTGAAGATATGAATGATGCAAATGGTTTAACAATATTTTGATTTTTGTGAATGTTAATTGGAGGAATTTTAATATTTTCAATAATTGCGTTGTCTCCAGTTTTTGATGAACCTGAATCATCCATAGTTGAAGCTAAGGACTTGAATAGATGTTGGAATATTGTATTTGGTGCACTGACCTTAATCACTTGGTTTCACTCTTTTCCTCTTGTATTTCACGCACATCCCACTTTCAGCAGTTTATCTTGAGTTTGGGGCGCTGTTGTCTGTTGAGAGTTCTTGATTGTTAGTATGACTATTTCTTGTTGAACTTGCAGTTGTTGATACAGTTGTTGTGATTGATTTTGCAGGAACACTATGTGTTGCTCTAATGATATCATTTTTTGTTCAGTTGTTAGAGGTGGTTGATCTATGAAGGTAATTGAGTAATTTGTAGTTGAGTTGAATTAGTACTAGAGTTTTAATCTACATTTGATAGTGATGTTTTAACCACATGCTGCCCCGTGAAACCGGGGCCGCTTATATTTTCCATTTTATTCAAATATTGTATATAGCTTATAGGTTTCTTCACAAAGGTATTCACTAAAATTCAATGTCTGTTGAAAATTATTAGCTAGTTGTGATCAGGGACTGTAGATCTGTTTGAACACGAACACTATGCACAGAGTTCACTAATAGACGGCCGTGCCGAGGCTGAGGCGGGGGCGGAGCGGGGCGGGGCGGGGCGGGGCGGGGCGGAGCTATATATATATATACTATATATATATATATATATATATATATATATATATATATATATATATATACTAGTATACTATAGTATAGTAGTATAATATATATATATATATATATATATATATATATATATATATATATATAGTATACGTGCGATTCCACAAAAACTAAACCGGATGGGCAAGTTTTGTGGTTGTATTGGGCTTTAGCGTAGCAAAATACATAAGAAACCGCTACGGTTACGCCATTTGACAAAATCACTGTCGACCAGTGTAATTTGTGCTAATATTTCCACAATAAATACAGACATTAATCAATATGAGAGACATTGCCAGGACTACGTGACGCCATTGCCCGCGCCTCAGTCCAGCTCTACCGGAGCCAATGCGCCGCCGCCTGCGCACGGGGCGCGGGCCTTTGATGTGGGCGTGTGGGCGCGGGATCCATCGGGCTTTGGCCGCGGCGCAGGGCTTGCGCAGGGCACAGCGCTAGCGATACGTCATACATCACACAGCCAGCGATAATTATGGATCATAATTGATGATTTCACCCTCCATTGCAGCCCTGCAACTGTGCTTCTGTTAGTGTTGTGAATGTCTTCTCCTGGTGGTGGAAGTGCTCTTCCCCGTTGGATGAGCTTCGGTGCTGAGCTATTGTGCGAATTTGTAGCTGTGTACTTCGAGCACCAAGTACGTGGTCGTGTACTTCCATCAAACCACAACAGTAGCAAGAAACAAACGCAATAAGAACACACAGCAGTGGACGACGCAGAAACCAAACAACCAAAAGCGCTCCTAAACTTACAGTTATGGTGTTAATCAAATCCACACATGTTCACCTTGAATGTTTTGTAGAAATTCACGAAAAAAGTATTTATTAGTAACCTGCTACTGAAATTTGTTCTCACAATTAATATGGATTCATTTAGATATATTAACAAATTTAATATGAAGACCTCAAATCTAATAAAGTAAACGATACTCGTAATTACGACTTAGAAACGAAATTGTTCTTATTTGATTGGATTTAATGGACATGTCATAGTTTGATTAAATGTGCAATGCACATGTTTGTTTTTGCTTGATCAAAGAAAACAACTTAATGTTCACCAATTCTTTGTGGTTAAAGAGTACAATAAAATGACTTCGAGGCATCAGAAACAATTTTAAACGTGAAGTACCACACGAGGCTCTAAACAGTCACATTCATTAGATCTCCCTTCGTCATTCGCTTTTTCTCAGATATCATCTCAATGTTTTTAAAGCGTTGGGATCAAGGTTAGCGCCAAATCGGGGTGTTTTCTAAGCAACTTCTTCACTCTAACCGAAATCCCTATCTGCAGGAAAGAAACTATGTTCTCGAAGTGGATAGGTAACCACAACCTCTTTAATGTTGTTTCTCACTGTTCCTAAATAAAATATTATGGTTTGACTAAGTATAATGTTATTATTCTGTGCGCCGCATCCATCACAGAACTGTTTCAATCTTTAGATTGCAGTACAGTCCATGAATTGCAGCAAATGTAGCAGTTGAGGTGAAATTAGTGTTGCAGCCCTGTCTGCAAGATCTTCAGACCAAGTTTAAAAGATTGATTCGCTTGCATTAGCGCCAACAATGCAAAGAGAGTGAAAATTGATTTGCCTTTTGTACGTAATGTGACAAAGGAGGAGCCCCTTGTATTGGTTAAACGCAACGAAAAAAAGAACCGTTGGAGTATAACTGATCCACGATACTGTAAACAAATACCCCCCCTTGTACCTCCCAATCCGAGCCCCGCCGCAAGATCGCGACCGCTCTCTCGGGCTGCTGGTAGTGCAGTGGAGTATAGGGTGTAGTAATAGGACAAGGAAGACGAATGAATTATTGTGGTCCTAGGCCTCATTGTTGTGGTACTCCCCTGGAAATATGGTATTGATAGGGGAAACTAACGTTCAGACCAACTGACCTCTTGAATTCATCCTTGATAAACCTACCTCTTTTCTGGTTGACTATTTCAGTCAGTATTTTCAGCAGAGGGACAGCTTTAAATAGTGTCTACAAACAATCTCTTCTCGTGTTTTTAGGCCATAGATGATGACTTCGAAACGAGCACCAGTTTAATAAAGGTTTGTTAAAGTAAATGTTGGAGTTTTCATTTGCTGTTGCTTTTGACGTAGAGGGATTCTAGGAAATTGAACGGCCTATTATTCGTTCACCCTAAGAAATAAAACTGAAGAAGTCATTGCGCCACTACGCTTCTGATTGGGCACTTTTTAGCGCACTACTTTCGACCACACCACTCTGTGTTTTGCGTTATTGCAGTTTGGGGTGACAACACATATCGTTCACTTTATGACGCCTTTCCTAGAGCTGGGTAACTATTACAAATATGTTCGAACTTATTACTTTGTATTGAAGTGTTCATTATATAGTGTACTCATTATTTACATCTTAACCACTAATAAAAACTTCAATTTATTCTAAAAAATAAACTGGCACAACACTTACACACATACAACATTGATATTACATACACAACAGGGACTCACCGAAACAATAAAACAAATTTTACATTCCAGAATATAAGATCTGTAGAAATTACAGAATCGAAAATAAAGGAGGTAAGATACCAGTAGTAGTAGTCAGTAATAATATAAACCATCAATAAATAGATATACCACAGGCAATTGAAACAGTGACAACAAGACTAACAATGAACAATCAATCATAGAATATAATAGCTATATATAAAACCCAACAATAAAATTCATCCCAAATATTATCTAATCTATCACCCAAATAAAAACACACTAAACCTAGGCGATCTGAACGCCAACTCCCTAACTGGGGACGTCGCACAAGAAAACAAGCAGGAAAAATATTATCACAATCTTAACTAGTGGTACTACAAATGACACAGACTTTCTCGTATTAGTTTTCATTTCCTTTGGTCTCGGCAAACTATTCAACCCATGCTCTTGCGAGCTGCCAACTAATGCCACCCAAAGTAATTTTTTAAACATTTTCTCAATTTCTCCTTTTCCTAATAGTAGAATGATATTACTTTAAGAACATTACAGAGGAGAAAACCTCATCCTATAGGGAACTTTTCATTGAAGAATGTATAGGCGTTATTAGATATATGGTGATTAAGCTTTACTGCAAAAGCAAATTTGACGGTCTTTTCACAGAAAACTGTTAAGTTTCAAAAAAATATATAAAGTCATTTCAAGCACAACCAGTTACAAATGCAATAGTCTTTACAAATTACTGGAAATGTGTATATGAAAAGCATGAGATTTAAAAAATATATTTGTGTAATTTTAGATAAAACTAAAGAAATGCAGCAAAATAAACTTCATATAATATTAAACAGTATAATTAGGCACTATCTGCTGGAAATGTTTGAAGAAACAATTTGGAGAATTTTGAGAAAATGACGTTTAAGCGTTTTTGAAAATGCGGGAATTTCAGCTCATTTCACAAAATCTATTGAGTTTTCAGAAAATTAATCTGACATTATTTAAAGCACATGTACTCATAAATATAATAATGTGAACACGTTGCCGGTAGTGTAAATATTAACAATGTGAGAGAAAACTGAAAAAACATTATAAGTTTGTACTTTGAAAAAACAAAAAGCATAGAGTAATATGGCAATAAGGTTCATCTCATTGAGTGCATTTAGCACTATCCCAACCATAAATTTAAAGAAAAATTTGGAGCCGCTTTTGAGAAAATCTTATTTTGGAATTTTTGAAATTGCAAATATTGCACGTAATATTGCTCAACAACTACTAAAATTTTCAAAAAATGTAACGGACCTTATTGAAAGAACTGATTATGGACAACAAATTTCATTTGAAGAAAAATCTCTCTCTGGTCATTTTGTAGTTGCAGGAAGAAGCCGGAAATTCAAACGTTTTTCAGAAAACATTGAAAATATTGAAGAAACGTCCTGTAAAGTACTCCCAAATTTTAAAGTATGTTTTCAAAATTTCAAAACTTTTACTCCAGGCAGATTGACACGGGTTTCTTCAATTTGGAAAAATCCTACGTATGGGTTAGACGCTAGTGAGACGCTAGTTAGACGCTAGTTCACAGATGGACAGACGGACGGACGGACGAGAGATGGACGTACGGACGTTTTTAAAAAAAAATTCTTTTTTTTGCGTATCAGGAAACTCCTAAACGAGTATTTCCGTTGAAATCTCGTAATTGATTTTTCGTAGCATTAAATAACTTCCCTAAACAACGTATATACGTAGTATATAAGTAGTACTAACTCTGTAAATACGAATGTGTACAAAGAGAATAATTGAGGGTTGGGGTGCGGTTTTCGAAGTGTTCGTCTTGCTTTGGGTCTCTCTCCGTTGCTCGCCAGCTGCACGGCCGACCTGCCGTCGCCGACAGCGCAGCGCGCTCTCGGGCAGTCAACGCTGAGAACCCCCAGGGCGCGCTGGCTGCGCGTGCGGTGGCTGCAGAGGGCAGCACTGGCTGACGCGGCGAGCGCCCCAAGGACGCTTCGTGTTGGAACCGTCGACTGAGCAATAATCATATATATTAGAGCAGTAAAGAGATTGATTTTGATGTCCCTCCTATTCGGCTCCTAGTGAATGGTTTTAAACAAGCAAGGTACAAAAAATGAGAAAAATAGGAGTGGACTATATATTGAATAGATCACAGCGTTCCATTATTAATAAAAAGGGACGACATTTGATTTGTTAGATATATGCGGTTAGAATGGAAACGGGAAGATGGCGGTCGTGCGCAAATTGGCAAGTTCGTGGGAGATGGAAAAGCAGTTGTTCTTGTTTGGAAGCATAGTGTTGTGTGATCATTAAAACGATTGTTTGTGACTTTCAATTGTAATTTAACCAATGAGAAGAAAACTCACACGGGTTCTTCAACATAAACCTTCAGTGTTTTAAACTACACAGATAAATAGTTATTCGAAAATACAAATAAAGACGCAATTTTCTAATCTCTTCGCTTGACAATGCGTCGTGATAAGGAAATCAGTAAATGCAAGAAACGTAAAAGTCTGCACATCAAAATGAAGTTCTCTTCAATTTTATTAATAGTTTTTGATTGTTTAGAGTGTCAGTAGTCGTTACATCATTAGAGTGTCACGGCAAAATTAAAGCGAAAGAAGACTCAAACCACAAATTATTGCTTCACTTTAATAAATTACAGAAAAAACCTAATTTGTATTCTCACAGTTCGCACATACACTGTACTGGAAGGTTAATTAAATATAGATAAATCTTTTTGAAAGGAAAGTCAATGAATTGCATACTTCTGTGGCTGTAGCGTCGTGCCACGCTCAAAACAGACAACCACGTGGAAATCGGCGAAGCATCGCCGGATGTTAAACAAAGAGCGAGTGATGATGTACTGGGACTTCCCTGGTCGTAGCGGGCCCCAGATGCGCTTTGGGGAGGAGGCAATGGGGGCGGCGGTAGCGCCAAAAGGGCCTATATAAGGCTAGGAGAACAATGCCCCAGTCTTCTTGATCTAGCGGCGCGGCGACAGGTGAAGCGCGTGTCTGTGCGTGTAGGTGCACTAGGGCGAGGGGCCGGCAATTCATTATCGTGACATGCGAGACGCGTAGATGGTCTCAAAGTAGAGCGGCTTCATACAGGGAACATCGGTGGTATGTTGCGGTGTTGTAGCCGTTCTTAAATTATCTCTCCTTGTAGTTGGTCTATTTTTTTAGTTTATTGTGAGCAGGGTAGTGTTAAATTGAGCTACAGTCTAGAGTATTAATAAATCTACTGTTTTAACAAACCAGTCTCGTCTGTGTTCGATTACACCTGTATGACGCCAACACTATAGTGACTTGTTACAAAATTCGCAGTTTGTAACAAAAGGCTAAATTGGTGGGTACGAGCCCAGTTCTTCGAAGGGAAGGTTGGCTGGTGCGAGTCTTAGCAGGAAATTATTACATTGGTGTTGTGGTGAGTTTTCATGGCATTTACAATGAAATAATTATATGAGTCGTCATTGCCAACAACAATGTGTGGTCATTTCGTGGCTTCCATACAGCACAAAACTGATTGCGATAGCCACGCCATCGAACGTTCCTCTTATAATAAACAATATTGTTGCAATTTCGACTCATATAATTATTTCAGGGAATTATTATTTGTGTCAGGTCTGTGTTGCTGCAGGAAATTAGTGGAGGATTCCACAAACTTTACTGAAAACTGCATAGTCGACTGCGAAGGACGAAAGAACGTAGTACCGTCGCCGCTCAAAGGAGGGCGACGACAGTAGCCGTCGCGGCGCCGTCACGCGCGACCAGGCACAGAAAAAGGAGGCACCGCCCCTATCTGGGGGCTGGCCAGCGGACCCTCAGCTCCAGCGGGCTATAAAGCAGCGCCCCGGCGGGCAGAGGGCCGTTGAGCGCCTACCAGCCGTATCGAGTGCATCAGTGAATTGCTAAACAGTGTTGACGGAACAGCAAAGTGTACGGGACTCTCTCTCTCTCTCTCTCCCCCTCTCTCTCTCTCTCTCTCTCTCTCGGACAGATACTTCGGTGCTACGGCTACTAACTTTGGACATCTCACTGGGCAACGGAGACTTTGGCATACATTGGTACATCTTCAGGAAAATTCTTGGATCTGGCTTATATATGGTTACTCTGTACTGGTGTGAGATCAAAATAAATCTATTTTTTAAGAAATTACTTTTTTTGGACATAACAAAAACCACTTAAGCAATTCTAATCGCAAATACTATTAATCAAGATAAGTAAACTGAACTGTCTGTATGTTATTTTCGACTTTTTATGTTTTAAAAATTTTCAATCTTTTATTGAAATTGTAAAATTTATAAACCATCAAATTAATTGTCTTTCTAATGTTGACTAATATAGAAGTGTCAATTCTCTGTATAACTCGGGCGTCAAACTCAGCATTTCGGTCTCAGCGTTTTGTGGAGAAGGGCCGCTGTTTCGAGACTGGCTCATTCATAATTATTTGTCACAATTGTGTGTTGCCGAACAAAACTATTGAAAATTGCATAATTTTACTGAGTATAATTTGAAGCACTTCTACTAACAAATTCAACCAATTATGATAAAGTGTGAATGTGAAATTGGATTTTTCAACTTTTACCCCCTTATTTGTTCACGTTTTCTCAGGTCCGCAATGCTAAAAATGAAACAGTTGTGTCTTGAGTAATATGGAAGTACAGAGGTCTTATCCTCCTGGATGGTCGAGGTTGATAAGTGGCATTTTTTGGAATCATCACTTGAGACCAAAAGGTCGCTGGTTCGAGTCTCACAGGGCGGAATTTTAATTGAGATTGTTGTTGTAGAAAAGTATTAGGGATTCGAAAACCTCCTTTGAATATCTATTAAAGCATATCTACTCACTAATAGAATCATTTCATAAATAAACCGGACGTCTCTATATGGGCATTTGTAACTTTGAAACACTTTTTTTCAACTTTCTTTTGCGATTTGTAAAACGTGTGACACGTTAAATCAATTGTTGAGTTTCTGTGAATGTGTATGAACCAATTAAAGTTAACTAATCTATTGCCTTGACATTTAAATACATTATGAACACTAGCCAGTGACCAACGTAGATATCCTTAACGGTTCAAAAATTATAACTACTTTCAGGCCTTACGAATCCTTTGAATTCGAATTACGAATCCTTCGTAAGAAGAGAATGGCATGTAATCGTGCGGCAGAAAACGCCGAAATTTCGCCAGAATAAACCTCATTGCCAGGTTCTGGTAATGGAAAAGCGGATAAATTCTGCTGTTAAATTTAGAAGAAAAAAAATCTATAACTCGTGGTGTAGCGAAAACCCAGGGTTTGTTGGTTCTCGATACCGAAAAATCGATTGTCGGCAAAATGTCCGTTTGTCTGTCTGTCCGTCTGCGGCTAACGCTGGCGTCTAAACCCTTCAGATGCTTTTCTTCATAAGTACAAACTATTGATTAATACAAAATATTTATTAATCCTAAATCTTTATAAAAAGACCAACAGCATTAATGAAAATTTACCGTCATAGAGATAACGTATATTATTTATAATATGAACATATAAATTATGAAAAATAAAAAGGCTTATAGAAATTATACTTTTGCTAATTGGCAATAAGCAAACTATGACATAAAAAATATTTAGAAATAAAGACAAATTGTAGTAGGTCTAACGTAATGTTTCTCATATTACAGTAAGTTGTATAATTCTACGTGACATGTGAATATTCGGCGCACTCAATGCAGTTGGTTCCAATCACTGAATAGCCCCGTGAACCTATGTCGGAGCAACACGACCGTTCTCACAAACACAACGAAAAAGGAGATATATTGTTTCAGGCGCAATCTGAAGGATCAGTTTCAGCTCCAGCATCGCCGTCATCCCGCCCCACTCCGCGCGGCCGGTGCTTCGCCTCTTCGCTTCCGCCCCCGCCCCCGCTCCGCCACGCTTCGCGACGCAGCGCTCGTCACGCCACATCGTCCCCGCGACCTACGCCCTCTCCTAGCGACCCCCGCTTTTGCACTCCTCCTCGCCGCCCTCTTGCTTTCCTATTTCTTGCTTCCTTCTTCGACACCTCTTCACGCTCGCGCACTCTCTCTCTTTCTCTCTGCGCCTCTCTCTCTCTCTCTCTCTCTCTCTCTCTCTCTCTGTGCGTCTCTCTCTGGTGGGGATCTCGTTCCCTGTGTCTCCGGGTGTGTGTCTTTCTCTGTGTGTCCCTGTCTATCCTTCTTTCTGTGTCTCTGTTTTTTTACGAGGGAAGGGGAAAATCTTCCGAAGCCACTGCCAAGTCCACCCTCCGCAGCGTGTGGGTTTCACAGCTAGCCTCTGCCTACCCACTACAACCCCTCCCGTTCCTCCGACTCCCTCCCCGCGGAACCGCCCTCAGGCGTTGCATCACGGGAAGGGCAGATGGGCTTATTGATCGGCCAACTGATGTCACGGGATACTCCTTCGCAGTCGTTCTTCTACCCGAAGCTTCTTTAAAAGTTTCGCGGCGTAGGTGGCTACCGCACTCCAATTCTCTTGAGACACCAGCAACCTAGTGACGAAGGTTTCAGGAGTCACTACAAACATGAGGAGTTGGTGGAGTTCTTCCCTCTTCTCTAGGAAGCGTGGACAGCGAAAGAATTCCTGCTCCACCTCTTCAACCAATGGGTCACAGTTTGGGCATGGGGAGGCATCGTCCAACCGGCATAGAGGTGGAAGGCACGGCAGCACCCATGCCCCGTCAACAGCTGGTTCCAATAGTGATCAACATCGTCGTTACCTTTGAGTCACCTCTGGAATGAGACGAAATGTCCATCTGGCAGTGGATGATAAAACCCACCGCTTTGCCACTGGGCCTGTGTCACGTCCCTCTCTTCCTTCATGATGGCGCTGCTAATTGTAACTCCCTTTGGCTTACTTTTGTACAGCCAGGCCCTTTCCTGTGCCATAAGGTCTATAGGGCGCATGTTAACTATCACACACACAGCGTCATACGATATCGTGCGGCACGCCCGTACCACGGGTCTCAAAGGCATCAGCCCAAAGGGGCTGCGTAGAGTAGAATGGATGTCCGCGCTACACTGTAGCCTCCGGCTACTTTCCCTTGGACCCTCTATGTTAGGCATTATTCGTGCCAAGGCGGAGGCCCTGCGGGACGCTTTCTTGCAGACTACACGCAAGTGCTCGTTCAAGTACAGTCTCGCATCCATTTGGATTCCTGAGTATCATAGTGCCTGTTTGGAGGCTATTTTACTACCCTCTTCATTGAGGGTAATACCCTACTTCATTTTCTTCCTTGTAACCGAGACAGCGTCTGTTCTAAAACATTCTCGGCCATCTGGAGCCCCACGGACGTCAGCCACAGCCTCGTGCGCGACGGGCGTGACCTCTTCCCACCACTACCATTTGCCGACCACTACCACCGCAACATCGTCAGCGCATCCAACAGCCCTTGCGCCTTCCAGCAGCTGGAGCTTCAAAACGGATACATAAATCATACATGATATTCCACAACAGCGGGCCAAGTACCGAACCTTGCGGAACCCCATCCGAGATACCATAGGTCTTTAATGCGGTATCTGTTTCGTACAGCAAGGTCCTCAAAGTAGCTTCTGACTATTTCCATATTGTAATTCGGAACTACCAGTTTTTTTAACGCAGCAAGTAAGGATCTCCACTTTGCCGAATTAAATGCGTTCCTGACGTCGAGGGTAACAATAGCGCAATACTTCTTCTCTTCTCCACCGTTTCCCCTTGAGACGATGATGACGCTAAAAGCGCTTACTGTGCATCTCGCCTTCCTGAAAGCATATTGATTACCGGACAGTCCCTCCGTGACGGCTTCAATCCGTCTGCAGATGACCGGCTCCAACCGGATTTCTCTGTCTCCCTCCCTCTCTCCGTGTGTGTCTCTCTCTCATCCCATGTTCCTCATAACCCAGCATTTCCGTTTATCCTCTCGTTCGATTCTTTTTTCTCCGCCTCTTCTCTGCTTATCTGACTGTCACTTTTCATCGCGCCTCTCGTCTTCTTCATTTTACTCTGCCATCTTAACCTATGCTCACTTCACTTCTTTTCTCAACTTCCATTTCCCCAATCCGCATTTTTATGGCTTATAACCTCCACCTGTCCGCTCCCCTTCTCCTCAGTCCTCATCTCCGCACCCCCCTCTTTTCGTCATTCCCTCTAAACTCAATTTTCTTCTTCTGTTAGTCTCATCCGTTCCATCCGGGTCCGCTTTCGTAACGCACAGCTTAGTCCCATTTCGTATCTCCCAATACTCCCTAGGATGGGCCCCGCCGTGCCATTTTCAGCCCTCTGCACCTCTTCCTGCCATCCACGCCTTGCACTTCCCCATCGCCTCTCTCACTCTCCATCTCCCACTGCAGTGCCTCTGACCGGGAAGTCCTATGTTCGAGACCCGACGTGGCAGCATTTTCGACACTCGCTTGTCACGGGGTCGAGTTCACTCGTTGTCCAAAAGAAGAATTGTAGCGGTCGGCTGCTATGATCCATTGTTTCGCAAAGTTTGTCCGATCAACACCAAGCGAATGCCGGATCAGAATCCTAACAAAGGGCGATATTCCTTTCTTCTTCATTGTCCTGTCCTCATCTCTTAAACACAGTTACACTGGCCTGCACTACACTACCACACATGCCGGAGTCCGGTCGGGAGCTTAGAGCTTGTCCCGGCTGGGGCGGCGCCCCGCTGGTGGGAGATACCTGGTTGGGGGAAACCCCAGTAGCCGACGGAGGTCGGCGCCGGGTCTCGCCCTCCAGAGGAGAAAGATCCGTCAGGAGCTAAGAGCTTGTCCCGTCTGGGGCGGTGCCCCGCTGGTGGGAGATACCTGGTTGAGGGAAACCCCAGTAGCCGAAGGTAGGTCGGCGGCGGATCTCGCCACAGAGCGAGAAAAGATCACCGCCACCTGCCGAGGAAAGCATGCACTACACTAAAGGGACTAATGCCCCTAGTAGATCACGTGTCCGGAGTTCGGTCAACCCTTGTCACAACTTCTTGATTTGGATTGAGCCTCCTGCCCAGCGTCCATTTCGATGCAGTGCCTGGCTCGCCCGCCTCCAGCGCACGCATCAGGAATCGATAGGCGAGGGCTCGGGGCGGCGGGCGACAGAGTTAAGAGCGAAACAAATGCGACGCGACACCCTCGGCGACTGTTTCCTTTCGCAACGGCCAATGAGCTTTCTCCTCGCGGCATTTAGTGAACTCGTGGAATGCTTTATTGCCGGCAGGTCCCGATTGAGACGGCGATAAGCTGGGAAATAAAATGGCACTGACTTTTAAACTAGTGGTGCGATAGAAAGGTACAAACTCTCCTCTATTAGTTTGTTTCCTTATTTCTTTCATCTGCTATGGGTTTTTGGTCGGGCTCTGTCGCCGCTCAAAGTGTTTTTGGAAATCTTTCAATAAATGGTACAACAAAAATATTAGTTAACAAATGTTATAGAAAAGACCTCGTCCTATATCGAAGAATTTGTTTAAAAATTTGAAGTTGTTGATTTAAGAAAATGTTATTTAATACTGTAAATAATGTATTTAATTCTCTTCGTACTGTAATTGCAAAATTTCAAGTTCACAGAAACGTTTTGAGTTTACCAGAAAATTTATTAGAAGACATTTGAAGCACTTTCACTCACAAATGCAATAATATACCCAAATCACCGGTAATGTAAATATTACAGCGGCAGTAGGACATTAAACAATTACAATTGTGTATTTTAAAAAAACAACAAAAAATAGGAAACAACGCGTTTATCTGATCTGTTACAGTACGTTTAGCAGAAACTCCACCAAAAGTTCAGAGAAAATTTCTGGAACAGTTTGAGAATATTTTGTTCTTTTTTTTAAATTTTTATTTGTTTTAAATTATTGTTTTTTTATTTTTTTTTTTAATTTTGCACATATCGCACTAAATATTGCGCGTAAACTATAATTTTCAAAACCTGAACAGGATCTTACGGAGTGAACTAATTATGGATAACAAATTTAATTTGAAGGAAAAATCTCTATCTTAAATTTTATAGTTGGAGGAAGACAACGAAAAAAATTCAAACTTTTGCAATTTATTTTTTTTTAATCACGATTATTACTTGCAGTAGAGACTTAGTTCCCACGGCGCCAGGGCAATATAATAACTGTGTGCTTTTCTTACAAATATTCCAGTATCTGTTGCTGTGTAGCGATGAAAAAGCCCACCCTAAGGTAATGAAGACCGGAATATGCGGTGGAGGGACGTCTTCGAGCTCACTCCCTTGTCCCACGGCCGAGAGGCGGCGCCACCGCTCGTCGGCCAAGGCCCGTTGCGGGCTGATGATAGGTTCTAACACGTACGAATAAATAAGAGCCATAAATTCATATAAATACGAATATAGACAATATGAACAACAGGGGATAGAGAAAAAACAAAGAGGTCAATTGTAATTGGCGAGAATGCAAGGAAAGGTCAACATAATTGATAGCGGGGGAGATACAAAATATGTTGATAAATAATGCAGCGAAAGGACACGAATCAAATTCCGTGGGTGAGAAAATAAAAGGAAGTAATTACGAGCCAAGAACCAAAGAATCCACCGATACTGTGTTAAAATGCGTGGTACCAATCAGGAATTTAATCGTGGGCAAGATCAAATGGTCTGCGTACTAGAAGCGAACAAGAAACGCGTCTGAGTACAATTCCGCGCGAATAAGAGACAAATGAACGGCGAACGCGTTGGCGCGGTCGGATGGAAGATGGGAAGCTATTCTGATGCGGAGGAGTCGGACTGCATTTATAATTCGTAAAGGTCATATTGTTTACATAGTTGAGAAGACGGGGTTTCGACATGATAATGCTCGGATACAGACGATATTATACGTGTCGGTAATATTTCTTTCTTTATGAGAAACAAGTAGGAAAATGTATAATCAGAGAGGAAATATATTTGCATGTGTATAGGACGTGCATACCATTGAAGTGGACCGAATACAATGAAAATGCATCCGAAATGGAGACTGGGCAACGTTCAAAATTGAAGTGTCTCTACGAAACGAAAGTAACTGGGGGCATTTTTTAATTCACAATTGTAAGAAGACTAAGTCTTGTATTAAAGTACGAGTTCTAAATAAGTAATTACAAGGTAAAATTGTCCATGCGTGCAAAACGGAAGGATCTTGAGAAAGTATTACATATTGACAATAAGAGAATTTATGACAAAACTAGTGGAGCCACAGAATGGCATACAATTTACCGTATTAGTTTTCTATTTTATTTGGTATCGGCTATCTATTTAAACTTGCCACATACTCTTGCAGAGTGCAATCTATCTCCACGTGAAGTATTTTTTAATTTTCACATTTTTCGGTCTCCAAAAAGTAGAACAGAAATATTATTTTAAGAATATTAAAGCACTATAAAACCTCGTCCTAAATGGCAATTTTGTTTGAAAAATTTGGAGACGTTTTTGAGAAAATCATGTTTTTGTAATTTTTGTAAAATGGAAAATATTGCAATTTCCTACGCATTGCAAAATTCTACGCATGAGTTAGGCGCTAGCAGTAAACACTGCTACTACAGATGGACACACGGACGTTTTGAAAAGAACCACTGTTTTGTTATCGCGAGACCCGAAAACGTGTATTTCCGTTGAAATCTGGAAATGGATTTTCTGCAGCATTACATATCTTTCCCTATACTCCGTATATTACTCTGTTTACACGGGATACGTATACGTAAGATTAAAATCACTGCAGAAACCAATGAGAGAATTATAGAAAAATCTTACTGTAATAGAAGTGAATTAAAAAAACCTTCAAGATATTTGTCAGATGAATTCTTTTAAACAATTTGAAGATGCATACGAGTAAATATATCTGTAAATAAAATAATATGAATCATATATTGAACAGTTTAATCAGCGTAGTAACGGAAGCGTTTGTAGTATTGGAAGGCGCAGATATGAAACATCCTCGAATGCATTTAGAATTCATTTATTACTTCAAAATATATTTTATATTTAAGGGACACAATTGACTTTATTGGAAAATAACAAGTAAGTGCATGTTATTGCAAATGAAGACAAACAAGCAATTTTCAGTTGACACTTTCATTATACCTTGTTTCGGGCGATGGCCAACTCGTTTCTACCAAAAATTACAAAAATGAAAACAAGTTAACTTTTTAATTACAAATTCAGGGTTAATATTATTGGTGTTCACAAAACCATGGATAAAACGCCGTTGCTTTAAAATTTAAAGCACTGGAATTATAATGCGCTGTAAAATAAGCAGTAGCGTTTTATTTGTTTGCAAGATCTCCTCCTCCCTGTCACAGCGTTTGAAACTACAGCCATTTAATGCGATCTGTATCGGACTCGTACCGGGTGGAATTAGTAATAACAAACACCCGCGCGTCGATTTCTGCTTTAATTTCAAACACACTGAAGGTCACAGCACAGTTTGCTGGCTACACATAGGATGTGCCGAAATGCTTTTTATGTGGATAAATTTGCAGAATCCAGGGAAAAGAAATATACCACAGGAAATATAACGAGATTTAATAAGAGGGGGGACTAAAAAATAACCGGGCTGACAGCGCGCTGCCTGTCGTGGGCGTTTTAAAGAGAGTTCTCCCGCTAGATGGGGTTAATAGAGATCTTCATGAAACAACTATCGAGGTGGCGTCAGTTTGTGTATTACTGTTTGCTCGTCATTCGGTTTTCTCTTCCTGTTCTGGTGTTACGCCCGCGATACCATTATGGATTTTTAAAAGAACAAAGAGAGTGTTCGAAGTTATTTACCTGCTTCAAAAATCCGCAACCGGAGCTAGACAAATGCTTGAGCAGAACTTTAAAGAGGATGCTATGAGCCGAACAGAAGTTTTTCAGAGGTTTGGGCGCTTTAAACGAGGTGATATGGGTGTTTAAGACCATGCTCGTTCTGGTCGGTTTTCAACATCTCAAAAAGGTGAAAACGTTGCAAAAATGAGCCACAAAATTATTAGGAATGTCGTTTCCCTATCGGCAAAATTTCAGAAGAAGCAAGAATGAGTTGTGGCTCTATCCAGCGGATTTTTACTGAGGATTTGCAAATGAGACGTGTTGCCACTAAATTTGTTTCTCGACTCTTCATAGAGCCTCAAAAAATATCGAATTACATTTGAGCTAGGTCATAAACTATGCGTATGACTCAGTAACCAAGCCATCGTCAAGTCAGTGGTAGACTCGCAACTCCCCAAGTCAAAACAAGCAAGACAAGTGAGGTCGAGTGTAAAGACGATTGTCGTTGTCTTTCTTCATGATGGTGGAATTGTGCACCGGGAGTTTATTGCCCTGGCCAGACTCTGTAAAAGCACTTTGGTCGGGAGTTGTTGGGGCTGCACTGTGCGCCGCTCTCGGTCCTCGCGCCCGCGCCCTCCAGAGGCCCCAGCCCCGCGGAACCCTCTCTCTCTCTCTCTTCCCAACAATGAGTAACAATCTAAAAGAGACGCATTTTGATCATATGGAGGTAATTAAATCAGTTTCATAAAGGGCCCTGAACGATATCAAAGTTGAAGGGTCCCAGAGGTGCTTGAAATAATGGGAAAAAAGACTCCACACGTATATTGAATCTAGTGGAGCGTACTTTGGAGGTCACTGAAGAACGTTGGAAAGAAGGTTATAAATAATATTAACGATAATCCGGTTTCTTTTGGTCCTCCGTTTGTATAGCGCGCTCGGAAAGTCTCTTCGCAGTACAACCTTGCTAGAGAGACGTCTTGAAATAGACATTATGTTGCTAGGATGAGCTGCAGCTTTTAACAAAAATACTTAAATTCCATACTCACCACAATCATAATAAATGTTGGAGATGTCCCCTTTCATTTTTCTCAATATTATACTTGCTACCAACAAATAAAATGTTTAATCGGAGGCTTTGTCTTGGTACGGAGATACTTTACTCACGCACTACAATTAGGAAACGAGCGGCGAAAGTCTCATTTCATTTTGAGAGCAGAAAAGGTTGTTATACGAGATCCATAGGCTGAGTGGCACAGTCCTACAAGCAAAATAAACCACGTTTACCACGTGTGCTGTACACTATTTTTTAGAGCCACCTTAGTGGCTTTCATTTTATTTTAATTCAGATATACAGATCACATCATGATACACTCAGGGAAGAGATAGACTTGTAGTCAGACGAACGTCTTTGGTTTAGTCAGACGAACGTCTTTGGTTTCTTTGTTGCGTTCACAGATAAAGGCTGTCTGAAATATTTATTAATTAGGCCTTTAACCATTCAGCTTTGAATGAATTACTATTGGAATCCAGTCTGATTCATTTGCTGTTTACAGAGAACATTCACAATGTTTTGGTGTGTATTTTTCAATTCCTTTCCTAGATGTCTCCATCACGTGACTTATCGTCAAAGATGATCAAAATGATAATTGCTGCCCTTGCGGTAAGCTCCAGATATAGCATGTGTCACAACCAGTGGTGGCTGGTGGCTCAACAGATTGGAGGTGGAACCTCCATTAAATGAAAGAAATGTAATTTCCAAAACTCAGAACACTAATATATAACAAAAATGTAATCAATTTAAGTAAATAAATGAAAACTGAGTTAAATAAAAGTCTTGATTGTAACATTACTTACATAATTTGTGCGTAATTTCCGTATTAGGTTTGTACTTTCGCGCACGTGATTCTGGCTTTTATTTGCACTGGTCATTTAAGTTTTTGTGTTAGTTCTGCATTGAGAGAATTGACGGTAATAGAATTCATGCAAAACAAAAAGAAATAGAAAGCATGGTGATCGCGCTGCAAGCAGTAGGGCTTGTTGCAAAGTAGTGACAGTCATTCATTGACTTAACGTGTGTATTTTCAATAACAAGCGAAATCCTTAAAACGAGTTACAGGGTCAGACGAAGATAGACAATTGGGATTCCCCTCGGGAGAGCGCGCAGAGCTCGCCCCCCCCCCATTGGTTCCCGCTCCGAAGGCCCAATGTTGAAGTGTAAGGTCAAAGAGTAAATGCCGTCATCGCAGTAATAGAGACAAGAGACAAGGGCGTGGTGCAATTCCTGAGAGGACAGCATACGCCTGAGAGAGAACTCCAGTTGGGCGCTCTTTGATTTCAAAGTGTTTTCACACTCCTATATTGCGGCAACATCTTAAACATTGAATGTCATTAAAACGAGAATGTATATTAACTGGGTGGTGCACCCTCAGCCGAGCCGCCACTCATCGGAACAGCAGCCGCGCGACGACTTCGGACGGCGAAGGCGCTCGCCCAATCCGGGAATGTTTCGTGCTCAACAGGCAGCGCAAGTGAAACACTAACATGTCTCACAGTGGAAGAAGAAGAAGACGAACATGTGGATGTTCCGGATCGCGAGAGCAACATTGCTGAAAACCAATTACTAGAATCAGTGCAGAAAGTCAATGCGACGAGAATACGGGGAATGCAGGTGATGAAGTGTGTGATAACACAAATAGATACTTTGTGCACAAAGTCAGCAGTAAACTGCAATAAATTAGCGTCGAACAACTTTCTGTATTGCATGAAAGAAAGTACACTTCTCTATACTATTATGCATTGTTAATTGACAAGAACGTATTTGCAGAATATCTTATTAAATAGGTGTGTAAAGATCATAACTCACACTTAGAGGTAATGTAATACGAAATTTACCGATGAAGGGTAACTGAACTCTGCTTGGAATATTTTATTTTGTTGGCATATCGATGTCGTCCAGGCAGATATCTATTGGCATCTCAAAAACTGACTGCAGTCAACACATCAGGCAACACAGCATTCAACAGATTTGCGTAAACTATGTGCGTTGCGGGTGCCCAGAACATGGAAAGTTTCAAGATGCTCATGTAAAGCGGACGCGGAAATACTTTCTGAATATTATCTAAGTCAAATTAGACAAATGGAGTGAAAAAAATCTCGGAGTGTTGAAACTTGGCATGGTTGTTTCGTTGATACCGACTGCTTAACGTACTAAACATTCTGAAGTGTATACCGTGAGCTGGGAGTAAGGGAGCCATTTTAGGATGTTTGTCATCGTTTTTTGCATATATTTCCATAATTATAAATCCTACTGACAATCATGCTGTCTACAAAATAACTGAGATAAACTTTGCTACAAAGTGTTCATACAATATTTTGTTGTAAAATTAACTCTTTTAAGTATTCTTCCTACTTTTCTATGTTGTTTTCCCCACTTCTATGTTTTTAAATGTCCGTTTAAAAAAGCATAGATTTTCTTGTTTTAAAAAAGGCAAAGCCGTTTCTTACTATCTTCCTTACAAAAACGATGTTATGAAATGTTCAATGCACGGAAGTAGTCTTATTTTGGTCAACATTGATCAACAATATATTTTAGCATATTTTTGACAAAAACCTGAACATTTGACATCTTAGCAATTCTTATTTTGTACATCTTTGTGAGTTTGCAAGGTTGTGGGGTCCTAGATCACCTCGGATACAAAAACCAATAATACGCATTCTTTTCATAACGATCGTTTGACGCCCTCCTGCCTTGAGGTCCCCAGTTCGGCTACCCGACCGTCGCCGCCGAGCGGAGAGACCCTGGGGAGGGTCGCTGGATCCCCCCTCCGCGTCCCAGAGCTGTTGCCCGAATAGCTGTAGGTTTCCCTACTCACTTTTTCGGAGGGATGGGAAGTTTTTGTCGTGCGAGCGTTTTCGGAGACTCAAAAAAACTCTGTTCTTTAATTGGTACTGTAGTCTCTATTTATTAATATCTGATATTTGACACCAGACCATTTATGGAGCACGTTCACACACCATGAGCGGTGGATGGATGTTTCGTCGCGCAGCTGGCGCAGAGCAGAGGGGCCGACGCCCCCGGCCAGCCACTGCCGCAGATGGCTCGCGCTCCCGCGGAACGCACGCGCCTCCGCCCCCCTCCGTCGTCTCACCCTGGCTCGGTTAACCAGGACTCGGACAGTAACAAGCCTTCTCCAGCATGAATGCTACAATTAAATATGTACACGAAACTTAGTTTTTCTCCCCAAAATTATTTATTCGACAATATTGATTGTGTCCTCCTTAAAATAGTTCCCTTGGGATACATTTCGGGGAGCGTTTTTCCAGTTCTCGAAGTACATCTGAAACGCAGGTTTCGGTATGGCGTTTAGCTCCTTCATCCCTGCTTATTATTCTTCAATGTTGGCAAAACTCTTCCTTTCAAGGATTTCTTAGACTTTGGTAATAAGACGAAGTCTCAGCGCGCCAAGTCCACCGAATATGGAGACTCAGGTGTTTTAACGATGTTGACGAACAAACAGTGAAGTGTGAGCTGGCGCTTTATGGTGATGTAACTGACATGAAATATTTCGCCACAAATCCGCGCGTTTCCTTGCACGTTCTTCACACAAATGGAGTGAAGTAGTATCTCTTAATGATTCTACGACCTGGTGGAAAGTACTCATAATGCTCTAAGCCGTTGAAATCAAGGAAAATTGAGAAACGAATCTACAAATTCGATCGAATTTAACATTCTTGTTTTCGTCTTCCATTTGAACGATAAACCCTCTATTTCGACGTCATACTCGTAAACCAATGTTTCTTCACTAGTAATGACCCGCTTGAGACTTTGTTGCTGGTTCCATTCAGCATATGTTCATTCCACTCTGTTTTTGGCCAAAATACAACCATTTCGGAATAAAGCTTTGCTAAATATTTCATGCCCAAAACATATGCAAAAATGTGGAATAATAGGTATTTCCCCATTTCTATAATCATTGAGTTCACTCGTCAATGAGTGGGCCATTGACATCCTTAGTTTTAGTTGGCCGCCTATGTACGCGGTGTATGTGATTATTCTATTTACAATTTATCCACTCGTAAATTATTTGTGTTGTGTGTTGTACAGAAACAGAAACAGTGTACAAAAGCCTTTACAAATATTTGTTCTCGAACCTTATCTAATAGAATATGGATAATTAGTTTTAGAATCTTGTAATCAAAAACAAGAAACTTTCAAGCCTATAACTTTAAAATGGTTAAATTATAGATACTTAAAATGGTTACCTTATAGAAAAGTTTTGTAAGCAATTTTGCCAACTTTAATTCTGTATAGATCATAATTTTCGGAGGGAGTGATAATTATGGACATATATATTCAAAAAACGTCGAAAAAGCACTTTCAAACAGCTTTGAGACGACGCCCCCCTGCCCACCCCCCACACTTCAGAACTTTTAGTATGTTTTGCAGTAGGTACCAACAAAGAATCATGCCACGTTTCAAAACTACAGGATTTTTTTGCTTCGATCGCCATTTCTTGGTGTGATGTGACTGGTCTATTAGTTTTAGTGAGTTAGCAAAATCTCTTGGCATTTAAACGTGATCTTCCAAACGAGTTGCTTGCCTGACAGGGCAATTTCACATGTGTCATTTGCTATCATATCTGTCTATCTAGATTATCTTGTATCCACTAAATGCTCTTGAGGTCAGTTACCTTTACACTAAGACACTGAATATTCGAGAGAAAAGACACCAGCAGTTCATCGAAGTTAGTTCAAAAGTAGGAACGAAATCGATACTAATAATCGAAGAGCCCAATTGGAGATTCCTTTTCCCTCAATCTAAAAGCAATTTTGTATTATTTTAGAAGCAATGAAAATAGATGACTACTGCACTAGAACAATTGAAAAGGTGAAAGTAACGACTGCACGCTCTCCTCGTTAGGCTGAAAGCTCCAATAAGCTGAAAGAACGCGACTAAATTCAACACAATCAGTGCTTGAATTCCATTGTTATAGAAATGTACTCGCAATTGTTGCTTCTCCCTTGAACTGCCTTCCGTGGCTCACAGCACCTACCGAAGTCACTTGAGGGTCTCTGGTCGGGAGGTTATGGGTTCCAGCTCCGACGGCGACAGCATTTTCAACATTTGCTGGATAGCTAGGCGGATTTCAACCGCTGTATAAAGGAGAATTCTAGAGGCCGGCTGATGTGATCAGTAACCGTGGGTTGCATGTTTTCAGTAACAGTTTTCCGTGGTTTCTTCAATCAACACCAAGCAAAAGCCGGAGCGGTTCCCTCCTCAACGGGCCACGGACCGCGCGCGATGTGTTCTTATTCTCCCGTGTCCTTTCCTCCTCCTCTACTTCCACTTACGCACACTCAGCTGCACAACGCTCCGCCTGCGCCGGGAAACCAGTCGGGCGCTTCGAGCGGCGCCCGCTGCCGGGAGAACCTCTTGGGGAACTCTCTGCAAACCGACGTACAACTCGCCCCCGATACTCGCCCTCCCGTGGGTGAAAATCACCTTCACCTCTCGCGTTAAAGCATGCACTCATTTACGGGACAAATGGCCTTAGCAGTTGACGCTAATCCCATGGTTGACCACCCATTCGCACGAGTGGTGTGCGGAACAGCCCACGCCCCCAACAGCACAGCTTGGCCCCGCAGCCGAGGCTGCTGTGTGCCTTCAGGCGGCCGCGACTACAGCTAATAACGCGGGAGGGCGAAGCCGCTCTGGGGGAGGGGGGCGGGGTTGCCGGGGCCACCGCTTGGAGCGCTGCCTCTGTGCGGTGCGCGGCGTCCCACAAAGCACCCCCGCCCCTTCCCCCTCCCCCGCATCACGCTCCGAGCCTGGAGGTACGCCTCGCGTCTGGCTGGGCCTACGGCAACTTGCAATTCCAACGAGCGTCCTGTCTAGCCTTCCTACACGCTAAGAGACGACGTCAGTTCTCCACCGTTTCGAAGAGCCATCGACTAAAAACTCCGTAAGAGTACCACTATGACAGAGAAAGTAACATGCACACGCAAACAAGGGTGTGTTGCAATACACATCAGTAGGGCTAAAATGTTTATGGTATGTCATATTTTTTTCTTTGCGTCATTTCCACGGAGAATGCAATAATTATTATTTTATCTACAATTGCTCAAATTCTGCAATTTTAACGTATCAATAGTCGTATTTTGTCTTTTTTTAACCCTTTGGTCATTTTCCATTAATTTTTCATGTTATGGTCTTCTATGGGTATTCGTATTTTTTGTCATATTTTCATCATTTTTATTCTATTTTTGTATATTTGCAAGCAATCGTCTCAAAGAATTATTTCATTTGTCTAATTGTTATCTAATTGCTTACAATTTTTTGTTGCGAATAATTATTTTCTGTCTTTCCTATAAATACATATGTATGTGAATTAGGGGGAGGGTAAGCTATATAGAAGGAGAAAAGAAAGCGATGAAAGCACCAGTTTGTGTAGGTAGGAGCAAATATGGTACTGGTGTGATCAGCGATCCATCTACGCCAATATAGTTTTTAGCATTTGCAATGGCCTACGCTTTATGTTGTATCTGATCCCGAGTAAACGATGACAGAACTTTCGAGCCATTGCCTTGTATTGTAGCAAGAACATGATCTCGAAAAAGGAGTGCACACATAAAACGTCGCTGTCGTTGTCCTCTCTCTTGAAGTCATTTAAATTAAAACACTTCAAGTTCAAACACAAAGCAAATATATTCGTGAATTCGTGTAATCAGAATCAATCGAAAAAATGTTACCTTCTCTTCTTCCACGGATATCTTCTTCCTTACTACAGAACCACCGATTAATTTTCCTGTACCTTCCCTGAGGTTTCGGCAAACATCCAATACCTCGAAGTCGCCACTAATTGGGTTTTAAAATTAGAATATCACTTAACAATTTCCGGCCTACGTACAGGCGCCCATTCGCTAGTGACGTCGACCCAGTCTCTTCAACAAATTGGCGTCCATAGAAACGGAGTCTACATCCCGGATTCACACAACTCGTATCAAATTTTATATTTTCATTTCGAAACAGAGAGAAAGGCATCTGTGTCTCAGAGCATCGACTGATGTCCCTGCGGTGCATCTGCTGGTGCGTTCTGGGGTTCCAGTTCCGACGCTGGCAGTATTTTCGACTAACTGGTCAGCTTGGTCGAATACATCCGAAATCTGGAGATGAATTCTAGTGCTCGGCTGTTCCACTCGGTTTCCCGTGGTTTCTCCGATCAACACCACACAAGTGCGGGAGCAGCACCCTAAAAAACGGACAGCGAGCAATCATTCCTTCCTCTTCCTTCTCCTCGTTACCTACACAATCTACATGCTCTGCACTACCACACACGCGGGAGACACGTCGGGAGGTCAGAGCTTGTCCTGGCTGGGGCGGCGCAGTGCGGGGATGGGAAGTTTATTGGGGCAAACCCCTCCAGCTGACGGTAAGTCGGCGCCGAATCTCGCCACCCAGTGGAGGACGATCGCGCCACATCTCGCTATGAAACACGCGCAGGACTCACGGGACTAATGACCTTAGTAATTGACTCACGCGGAAGCATCAACCAATTAACCTCCCCTAAACATCAACCAATTAACCTCCCCTAAACATCAACCAATTAACCTCCCCTAAACATCAACCAATTAAGATCCCTGACAACCTTCGGAGCCCCCCCTCCCCAAAGGGATCTTCCATTTAGGTTACGCCAGGTGGGCCACCTTTTGAAGCCGATTGATTTAGGGTCACGGATGAAATGAGGCATAGTGGGTTACGTATGAGAACCCAATCCATATACAGTCATATGATCAAAATACCCAGGTATTAAAACAAGCAACCTTCGACTCTGCGAACTTGAACTATCCCTAATCCTAGGGCATCCAGATCTGCTCTAAAATGAGTGTTCTAAATAAGCACAATTCTCCAGCAATGTAGTGATAAAAATTTAATATTCACCTAAAGAACTTAATCCGGCCCCTCAGAATTTAAACGGGATTATCGGCATTATCCACTTCTGTGCAGGGGTAGCCAAATATGTCTTCTTATTAAGGGGTCAAATTATCGATTTTCGTTCTTTTTGGCTTATTAAATAGTGTGGCGTGGCAATAAATCACAGACGTGAACGGTTTGTAATTTATTGAGTATTTATTTGAAAAAAATGCACCAACGCCTGAATACTATGTACAATAATTACAATAAACAATATTGACCCGTTACTAAAGGAATGTTCCTCGTTACCACCGCCGCTGGCCTGATAATTTGATATCTTGTTCGGTGTGATGCACCAGTAGCCTACGTGAGCATACAAGCGAGTATTCCGCACCTCCCGTCTCGACGTAGCATGCCGGCTTCAGTTCCCTGCCTCAGTAGCCTATGCATTTAAAATGCAGCGCCGCGCACAACCCACACGACTTCCTGCCGACGCGCCCAAGAATCAGAAGAAGGAGTTTAGGTCCGGGGTCCGTTTATATTACCTTCTGGGCCGGCTGACGGAACTGCGTCATCTCGCTGTTTCCGCCGACGAGATTCCGCCGCCGGCCTGCCTAGGGTTCCCAAGTTTGCCACCCACGACACGGCACCCCTTCCCTTCCGCTCCCTAGGTTTGCCTTTGTTGAGCCCAGCGTCTTTTCCGCCAGCGCTGTCCATGAGCATGAAATGCACGTGGCTAATAGTTTGTCACGTTTGTACAAGGCGACTGATATGACGCCACAATAGTTTAAAACTTGCTATTTCGAAATATACCAACATTTGTCTTCTAGAACGCCTGGAAGTTCTTTCAATTATTTAAAATCCTAGTACGAATGACCCACGTCCCCTGTTTTGACACAGTTGGGTTGTAAATGATTTATTAAAACATACTCTTGTTCACACGTTGTAATTTTTATCTCTGAAGAAACATGATTCAGTATACGGAGCAGAAAATTCTAGTAGAGCAGTAGCGGAGCAGACTTTTTTCAAATGACGTTGGCCGAAAATGTACCTATTTTGCAATTCATGTACCTTTTATCAGAAATTGTTGCTCCGAATTTATTAAAATTTGCAGAATACATTCATTATAGTATCGTAATGAATTCACATTTTGTATAAACATTCTTCAGTAACAAAAATAGTAAAAGAATAAAGTAAAAGAATAATGTTTGTTCAAAAGTGTTGAAAACGTTACGTCAAAATCTCTATTTGAATAAAAATACTTATAATGTTTTAATCAAGTCCAAAAATTTCAAAATAATATCAATAGCTGTATCTTTACGTGTGCAAAATATAATTTTCTCGTTAACCATTTCTAGAAAAGGTACATCAATAAAAGCAAGTTTAGCATGGACGATACTCATGGAACCCGTCCCCTTAGGTCCGTGAGTGCCCCAACCCTTCAGGTAAATGGCGCTTTGCCTTCGTCCCTTAGTGCAGCGGCGATTAAATGAGGAAAACAACTTTCAATCTCCGGCTGAAACAGACCGCCACGAAAAGCCGCATTTTATGCCTGGTTTATCATTCATAGTTCCGATACACTATGTTGCTGGTCAATATTTTTAATTATCAGTCGTTTGCTTTCAATAGTGGACGAGAGAAAGTATTTGCCTGAACTCATCAGGACATTATGGGTGTTTTGGAAAATACTGACATTTTATGCAGGATGACGTGCAAATTAAACTGGGAATTTTCAAACCTCGAGTGACATTTAGCGAGTCTAGCATTACCCTTCAGACAACAAGATATCATTGGAATGTAATACTGTGTAATAATATGAATATGTTTTACTATCTATGTGAAGAAAAAATTCTAGAGGACAATCAGTTATGAATCGAATCTGATAAACATCGTGTAATGAAACATGGATTACTTCGCGGACTTAGGGAGGAGCAGAACTCCCATTGTTTCATATTTCTTAACAAAGACATTTTCAACATTTTAGAGTCGGAAATCTAGTTTTTGTGAAAATCAAATTATTATCTCAATATATATCTTAATATCTCAAATATTTTTTGAAGAGACACTTACAAATTTGAATATCAATAATAGATGTAATATAAGGAGAAAGGTATTTTCTCTAATACATTAAACGCCTATATTTCATTTTAAATTTTCGGTCGATAAGAAATAGCCAAGAGTTTTATCAGTATTGTCAAATCGGGGTAAAGATTTTTTCTGTTCTTTTAAAGAATTATTTGTACTATTCCCAAATCGTATATATTATTTTAAAGGTTTTGTCTGCATTCATCAATTAATCCACTAAAAATGGAATATCCGCCGCTTCAACTAAATGAGACACCAGAAGGAGGTAGAAGATTTGAGGCACAAACGGAAGAGGGGGTTTCTGAGGCGAAGCCGCTTCCTTCACATCCAGTTCTATAATTCACACAGATTTCTCCAAACTTCTCGAAAAAGTTAGCAGCGATTTGTGTTAACGCTTAACGCCATGTTTACCTCAAACTTTGACTCTCCCGACACCCGCCCCCGTTAATCTCCTTGTTGCCGCCGTCAGTTTTCAGTTTACAGCGCGCGCCGAAGTTGCTCGTAATGTGGTAATCCTGCCACCCGCAGCGAGATGTGCTAACTACCATCTTTACCCCCCCCACCCCCCCCCAGCACACCCCGCCCACGGCCCTCCACACGACGCTCCCCGCCCTCCGCCGCCTCCCTCATGGCCCTCCCCGCCACGCACTGCGTCCCACCGAAAGTCCCCGCCTCCTCCACAGCCCCTCGCCCTCCTCCGCGACCACGCCCGCCCCCTGACGCACTCCCGTCGCCTGGCTCAGCTTGTTCCCCCCACCCACCACTACCCTCCCAAACGGGCCACGGGCCGCGAGCCATCTTTCCCTCTTCTTCCCCGTCTTTCCACACACTTACACTAACATTCACTACACCGCCGCACCTGCCGGAGACTGATCGGAAGCTTACCGCGTGAGCCGGCTGGTGGGAGATACCTGGTTAGGAAAAACCCGCTAGCAGACGGTGGCTACATCACGTAGCCACCGTGATGTAGAAAAAAAAATAGAGCCGTTTTTGAGAAAATTTTTAAAATGCACAAGGGGATTCATGTAAAGTACCTCCAGATTTTAAATGTTTTTTTTTAATCTCAAAGCAGCGACTCGAGCCAGATGGACAGAGGTTTCTTCGATTTGGAAAACACCCTAGGATTGGTTTTCGCTCTAGGCATGGTCACAGACGGACAGACGGACGTTTTGAAAGAAAAAAAAACAACAACACGTTGTCGGTATCATAGGACCCCAATACGTGTATTTCCGTTGCAATCTCGAAATCGGTTTTCCGCAGCATAACAAAATTTTCCCTATATTACGTATATTACACCGTATAATACGTATATATATTTTGTGAATTGGAGGATGCGTCAGAAGATTAATCTACTCTCCCTTCTGGTTTGCAGTTTCGTTTCAGTAAATGGAGTAGTACTGAGTTAAAGAGGTTCTCACAAGAGATTGATGGGTCGATAACAAAGGTTACGGGCCAATGTTGGTGTCACTGGAGTTCTCAGTACGTGGATTGCACATTCTTAAATAACTCAGATAATGCAAATGACGTGATTTAAAAATTTAATTGGAGAAGGTGCAAAGTTGAAGAATTAATCAAACAACAAATGTTTATCGATAAGCCTATATCGTTTCCACCCTTAGTTTAACCCCGTTTCTTTCGCTCTCTAGTTCAAGTGCTTTTATTGTATTCAATCGACGGCGGGATTTCGGTTTTGCCCGTG